>CM048852.1:27113645-27698645 GCA_026545225.1 Cornus controversa
ATCATAACCTGCAGTCATCTAAGAACCGCGGTATAAAAACATAAAAATGAATCGGCCAGTTGAGTGGGAGGAGTGTGAGAGTGGGACCACGAAAACGAAAAATTCTATATCGTATATATTGAGAGAGTGATGGAACGAGAGGGTACACGAAACTCTCGCGCGCGAGAGAGTAACACCCATTTAGAACATCAAATTATGTGACTCACGGCTAAATCACTCATGATGTGCATCCCACCACCACTTTTTTTGGTACGGACTTGACTTCCTCAACGGGTTTAATTTATTCCTAGCAAACATTATTGAAATTGAGATGATAGCTTTCAAATCACCAATGTGCCAACCTAATTTTGGTGACAGCTAATCCCGACGAATTTGTATAAAAAGTTTTTGTAAGAATTGGAGTATAATGTATGAATGAGTGGTGCATTACATCCATCTCATTCAATGAATAAATTTTTATTTTTTTACGAAACAATCGACAACAAGGTATCCAAAATAAGCTAAACAAAAGAAAATTACATTTCTTTTCATATTTATTTTTGGAAGATACCTTTCTTTTCATGTTACTTCATCTGCAACCATTATAAGTGCCTCAAAAAGATATTTGTTTCTTCTTATTTATGCTCTCCTTATCTTTTCAAAACAAAAGCTAAATGTGGACAAGGCAGCTCTCACATTTAATCTGGGACAAACCTAGTCACAACCCTACTTTTTGGTTAACTTTTTCATGGGTGTATTATGGAAGGATGAATACAACAGTTGGCTCTTCCAGTCTCTTCTTATTGATCAATATATATATATATATATATGTATATATATATATACACACACACACACACATTGTCACATTTGATTACTAAGTTTGCCTAATTGGATTAAAAGGTCCTCCTCAGTTGGGCCAGTCTAACCTAAAGTTGTGCTTGCTTATTGTGGGGGGGATAATCAACATGCAACAGAGACAAAGCTTTGGAAAGATAACAGTAAAGAGAAAGCATGAAAAAGTTGAATCCTTTGGAGTAGCTCCAATGCATCCTCTTGCCTTTTTCTCCCCACAACCCTCCTCTCTCTCCTATTCTTTATGTTTTTGAGGGAAATTTTTTTAATACTCTGAAGTATATACTTATTATGTAGTAACCCCGTCTAATAAAGACTTATTTTTCCGTGATAATAAAAAATAATATACGTCATTCACCGGGGCTACTATATTCCCAGCACCCCCGAGTACCCAATACCTGTTCTTTTGGGTATATACGTGATTTGTTCATAACATGTTATTGGAAACCGTTTTCAGATAATTATAAAAGACTTGTTATCGGAAAACAAATATTCTCTAGAAAATAATTTTCAAAAATTATCAACCGCACAAAATTTTGTACTTTTTTTATTTTTAGTATTCTGAAAACAGAAAACTGAACCAAACATGTCCTGTATTATCTAAAAATTGATTTTTTTAACCAGATTTTATAGAATACTATTCAAAAAATGCTGCAACCAGAAAAATTTTCAAGCTGTTCTATGTTATGAACGACACAAACCATAGCTTCTATGGTTTATAATGGCTTAATTTGAATGATCAATACAACAATCTGGATGTAACTTCAAAAATACTGCACTAGCTTGGTTTTCTCTAGAAGCAATGTAATAGTAAAATTGGGTAAGTAAATAGTTTTGAAAATGTTTTAACAAAACTTTGATGTATTAACACTGTTAATTGGTAATCTTAGTTTCTTATTTGCATCCAAACAAACCTTAAATTTCTAAATAATCTGATCTTTAATTATTCAGTATATATATCTTATGCACAGTTCCATAGGGGTTCCTTGGAGGTCTCATGTGGCCCTTTTACTGTTGCTTTAGCCCTTTAAGTCATAACATCTAGTGGGGAACTGCCGAACTGATAAATGATTTTACAATGAAGAGACAATAATATATATATATATATATATAGGGAGAGAGAGAGAGAGAATAAGGGATAAAGAAAGTGTAATAGTTGTGGCATCTTTGAAAACATTTGTTTATGGAGAACCATAGATATCACCAAATATGTAGTCTATTAGTTTTATCAATAATTTAACATTTCGCTCCATTAATTTTTTTCACCTCAGTTACTATTTCATTAAAAAAAAATTACAAAAATAAAATAAAATAAAATCGTGATGTATAGCATTTCCTGATTTCTGTTGGCCATGACGAAACCCTTATTCAAAATCGAGTCTGTTTCATAATCTGGGAAAAAAATAAGACGTATCATATATATATATATATATATATATATAGGTCAAGACTGTTTAATTTGTATCTGCATGAGCTGAGACGATAGAAACCCTAGCATTCCCCATCAATTACATAACTTATTGCCCTCGATGTTAGCCAGTGTGATGAATTGTTGACTTATGGTAAAGCTGGGTCACCATCACTTTAACAAATAGCAGCCCATAAGGTCTGTTTAGCAGATGACATTTCTGTCCCAATCTGGAATACAAAAAATTTTAAGATGAACAAGGGCATGTTTGGTTAAGTTTAACCCAAAAATATCTATTTTCACATAAGTTTGGCTTGCTTGGTTTGTCCCTCAAAAAACAGTTCTCAATAATTAAAAAAATAAATTTTAGAAAACTACAAAATAGTTATTTGAAAATAAATCATTTTTAACCGAGTTTTTAAAAACCGGTTTTAAAAAACTGTCAACCAAACATATTTTTCTACCAAATTTCAGTTATCAGAAAACATAGAACAAAACAAAACAGGTCCGTGTTTTTTAAAAAATTGTCAACCAGACAACTTTTTATAATATTTTATAATATTTAGTTTTCTCGGGAGATTGTTCTACAAAAATTGAACTAAACAGGTCTTAAATTTCTGTTGAGAATCTGAATGGATTACTAATTCATAACCATATAGATTTTCCTTTCATTTTCCTTCTCATGTCGTTTGGCTGCTGAGAAAATAGAGGGCAACCAATTTGGGTAGCGTCCAAAAGCGACTAGGTTGTAAAAAGTCAATTATCAGTTGCACCAATAAAAAAGTCTCATTTTCCTCGTGCTTATTCATCTTTTGTGAGTGCTCAATAGAAAATATCAATGGGAAATTAACTATAGAATCTCTTAAGCCTTATTATAGAACCACACTTCCTTAAATCGCAATTCACCTTGTTATTTGTAACTGTTTTTGTGCATATATGTAATTACACATGAGAAGAGAATTATTATATCTATGGTACTTATACCAACACGCGTCGGCAAGACATTATCCAAAGGACCCACCAATGGCATTATTAATCTTTCACTAATTATGATTATTCTAGCAATCTATCATATCTATGCTAAGTCTCACACACACACATATATATATATATTCTCTTTGTTCATGATAGAGATTTTAAAGATTGTAATTTCTCGTATTAAAGTCTTTTCTACTTGTTCTTGCAGAAAAAACTAGGACTATACTGCAGGTGTTCCTCCTGATTGCTAATGTAATCGAATGACAAATGCACACATTTTATTTAATTACAAAATTAGAAAAGTAATAAATAAAAAAATACACTCCTTACATATGTGGAAGTTCTTTTAATGTAATTTGTCATTTTATTACTTTTCTATTTTTTTTAATTAAAAGAGACGTGCGCATTTGTGATTGGACAAATTAATGATCAAGAGAGAGAGAGAGCACATACTCACTGGTTAATAAATAAGTATTCTCCTTAAAACCAAAGGTGTACGTCTTCCAGGTGTGGTTGCAGCAGACCGTAATTGGGGAAAAATATTCAGTTATCCTAATATTTATCCTGACATCCACATCGCAAGTTTTGATGAAAATTGTGAAGTTGTGACTTGAATTTTGTTTCGGCGCAATTTGAGTTTTTCCACGTTTTTCTCTTTTGGCTTGTGAATCCAGTTTTAGGACTCTCTTGTAATTCAGTATATAAGGGAGTTTAGGATTTAAAGTGTGATAGCTGATAATACTGAAAGTGACAACTTAAAAAGTGAGAGAGAGGGTTCGAGATTGAAACTTATAATTTTTTATTTTTTGAATAGTAAAATTTTTGACAAGATTTGTTGACGTAAATTTTATACCGAATTATATAAATTTTTATTTTATTTTGTGTGTTTTGCATGAGTGTTTATTTAATTTTTTTTTTTTTTTTATCTTTTCTTGGCTGCCTTCTTAGTTGGCGACCATTCTACAAAGTGGCATCAAAAATTATTTGCTTTAACTGGGACTTCCTTGCATACTGGAGTAAATTTTGCAAGTATTGTCCAAATGATACGTGGTTAGAAGGTTCTACGCCATTAAATAAAAAATAAAAAAATAAAATAAAAGACAAAAGGTGTGAAATTTGTGGTAAATGTCCAATCAATAGACTTGATGATAATAAAATTTGACATATGTATTATCATCATATTGTTGATTAGTTTTTTATCATAGCTTCAAATACACGTGTGGGTGCATGATCGATCAGAGAGGGAGATTATTTGCAGTGGAAGCAAATGTATTACTAGCATCTTATGTCTTGGTTACGAAACAAATTTGCTAGTATTTCTTTTCCCATCTCTCTCTCTCTCTCTCTCTCTCTATAGTATATATATGCACACAGACATACATACAAAAATACATAAATATTATATAATGATTACCTTGTGAATGACGAAATATATAGGTATAGGAAAAGACGAGAAATGGAGTCAAAGACAAGACGACCACTTTATATATCTGTATGTGATCTTATTCTTACTACTCAGGTCCCCTCCAAACCGTTTTCTACTCGACCTACCAACCAACACCCTCCCCATAACCCATTCCCTCTTTTGAAGCAAACCCCACAACCATCACCGTCATCATGATCATCAGTACTCCCCCACTCTCTCTCTAGACACATCTCTCTCTCTCTATAAGGCCAACACACTCATCTACATCAAATTATATAACCACTTGTAAGGAGGAGATAGATAGATAGAAAGAAAGAAACCCACAACAATGAGGAAGCCAGCTGATCATTTTTCAGGGAAGAACGCCACCACCTCCACCACCACCACCACAACTACCACCAATAGTGGTGGTGGTAGTAACAACAAGCTTAGGAAGGGTTTGTGGTCACCAGAAGAAGATGACAAGCTGATGACATACATGATGAGCAATGGGCAGGGCTGTTGGAGTGATGTGGCAAGAAATGCTGGCTTGCAGAGATGTGGGAAGAGCTGTAGGCTGAGATGGATTAACTACTTGAGGCCTGACCTCAAGCGAGGGGCTTTCTCGCCTCAAGAAGAGGAGCTCATCATCCATCTGCATTCTCTTCTTGGCAACAGGTCCTCTCTAGATCTCCTCGATCTCTCTCTATGCATGTGTGTGTGTATATATATATATGCACCTGTATATATATGTTGTTTATGTTTGTACTTAGACTAATGCTACTTAAATTTAAAATAATGACTTTAACGTCAAGAGCGTGAATTCGGCTCCCTGTATATTAGATACTTGAATGTATCAAATGGATGGAGAGCATTCAACTCTCTATTTCGTTCAAATTCTTCTGTCTGAATATTAGTACTCTTGATAAATGCACGTGATATCATCTCATCAATACTTGTTAATCTTTTCTTCTTTTCTTTTTATACTTAATTCGGTTTTTTTTTATTTAAAAAAAATGATTTTTTCATCATCTATTAATTTATTTGTATACATGTATTTATGCATGCATGTAGTGCGGCAGAGCTACATAGACAGGGCAATTGTCTTCACTCAACTTTTGTATATATAATTTTTTTAAATTTAAAAAATTCTCCCACTTCAAAATTATCATAAAAAAGAGTAACGATAGACATCATGAAATAATTTTCATGGTTTTTATCTTGAATGATAAAACGATGTGGTATATTATGTTAATTTATTGGGAAATGCTAAACGTCATGAAATTTTATCATGAATTGTTTTCATGAATGATGTGGCAAATGATAATACCATTGACATTCCGTGTATAGGGGGAATCCCACCAATACTAACTCACCATTTAATTGCTACATTATTTAAGATAAAAATTCATGAAATATTTTCATGACGTGTAGCATTGCTCTAATTTATTCTATTAAAAAATTAACTTCCTTAAATCAAGGAAATTATGGTCCACCATCACCTTAATCACTTATTCACTTGAGTTACTTATTTATTCATGATAGAAATCATGAAAATTATTTCATGATGTTTATCATTTCTCAAAAAAAAAAAAAAAAAAAAAACCATGGAGTCTTGACCCTTTCAACATTTTCTTTTATTAGTTGTTATAAAAGCTTTTTGAACATCACTTTCTCACATTTAGTCATCAATAATATCCCTCCTTTACCCTCTCAATCTATTTTATTCAAGGAGAAGAGAGAATTATAGAAGTGTATATATATATATATAGATATATATTTTCTTGACCCTAAGCAAAATCCTTTCTTCACCTAATCTCACTTTTTGTGAATAGAAATTTATTTAGGTTACAAAATAAAAGATAAGAATTTTGTTAACATTAATAATTTTTTTAATCGGTTTTCCAAATAATCAAAACTACGTACAATAAAGTATTGCAATTTATTTGAATTATTTCATATATAAATTAATGTATTGAATGAAAATAGAATCAAATTTAGATTGTCGTGTTTATTATTTTGTTTTAAAAATATATCGACATTGTTCAATATTACCTCACTAAATTAAATTCTTGATTCCGCCACCGTGCATATATATATCAATGATTTTAAAATTCTCCACTAGATCTTCTTGGTTGTACTTTTTTTTCTGCTTTCTATGTTTTTTTTTTCTATGTTTTTTTTCTATTCTTTCCATGTAATTTTTCATTTACGATATGGGTTTAGGACACATATATGATATATCTGGTTATTTAGCTTAGACTTTGTATCATACTATCAATTTCTCATGTTACGTATCTTGTTATCTTGCATGCATATATATATATATATATATATATATATATATATATATATATATATATATATATATATATATATATAGCAATGGACTAATCACCTCTACCATATTTTTTTCATGCATGACATACCAAGATATGCAAAACAGTGCTATCATCATTATTTGGAGAGGTGGTTGAGGGTATTTTCCTTCAATTCTCAAAAAAATATCACATGTAGAAAGGCTGCATAACTAAATTACCCATGCTTACATATAAAATACTGCTGTCTTACCCTTATACACACACACACACACACACACATATATATATGTATATATATTTAATATTCTATATGGAAGCTTGTCAAATGTCAAGTCACGACCAAACCTAGCATCCTATTCGTCTTTCTTTGTTTATTTACTATTTATCTAAAGTATAAAGTGAAAAGAATAGATTTAAACATGGGACGAAAAAAAAAAGGTTCGGATACTTCATGGTAAACATTATAACGGTATTGCGTAAATTAAACATTATTTATGAATACGACACTTGAACGCACACACAATATTGTATGTCAATGATGTTTGGTAATGCATCCTTTTTGTTGATTTGTGGGAAAAAGATAAGTGGGAAGAAAAAAATGGACCATATGCATCAACCTCCATTCATGGCATAAAATCAACTCATGATCATGATCCAATCTTTGATGTATATATTAGCATGCAAAGAGATTGGACCAAAAGGTATATCCACCAAATTCGAACAAGAATACATATATATATATATACACACACATATATACACAAACACACACACATATAGTAGTTGAAATTAGTCATATTTTTTAATGTCTTGAGATACTTCTTTAGCATGACTAAATCTGAAAAGGACATTGATTGGTATATATCATCATTTGTGGTGGTGTCTAAATCTGGCCATTGATTTGAAGACACTCCACACTAAATTCTTTTTCAAGGAATTAATTAACCTCCCCATGCATGAACCATGCATTAATTCCATGTAAGAAAAGGACATTTTCTGTCATACACTTCTGTATCCATATATAATTTTTGCTTTTTCATGTTAAAGGTGGTCTCAAATAGCGGCACGTTTGCCTGGACGAACTGACAATGAAATAAAGAATTTTTGGAATTCGACGGTGAAGAAGAGGCTCAAGCATCCATCATCCACATCGTCACCAAATGCAAGCGATTCATCGTATGAGCCTAGAGATGTCGCGGGAGGGCTCATGTCCATGGGAGAACAAAGCATGATGACCATGTATTTGGACTCATCATCATCATCAACATCCATGCATGCTATGGCTATGAACCGGTACATGAACGATCCATTGCCCATGTTCAAGCATGACATAGGCATGTCCGGTGCATCCGGATACTTTAATGCTCGTTCGTCATGCATGACACAAGTTGGAACGATTGGTAATGGATTTTATGGGGATCATGGGATGGTTGGGGTTGACAATATTAATGGGGTGGAAGGGGAGCTTTTTGTTCCCCCTTTGGAGAGTATAACCATAGAAGAAAATGTTAAAATTGAGCACTTTATGGATAGGGACACTAATAACAACCTTGTTAGTAACATGAATAGTGTCAACCATTGCAACAACAACAACAACAAAGTAGAAAACATAGGTGGGTTTGGGAAGAATTGGGAAGGAGATGAGCTAAGAGTTGATGATTGGGACTTGGAGGCACTAATGAAAGATGTACCTTCCTTTCCTTTTCTCGATTACCATGTTGATTAAACTGTTTTTCTTCTAATATTTCCTTTGCCTTTGCCTTTTCCTTTCCCTCCCTCCTTTCCTTTCCTCTCCTCAAAACCCATTGACAATATTTTTAGTGTTACCAAAATACCCCTGAAGCTACCTTCTGTCCTCCTCGATCAGTGTTCAGATGATGTAGAAGGGTTAGGAATAAGTGACAATGGAAAGTAGGTATATATACCGGTGGCTGTGAAATTCCTATGTAGAGATGTATGTACTTTTACTTTATCAAGCTGTGAGGGTACTCTGGTCATTCCAACGCCCTTTGGGTGGCTGAAATAATCATCATACTTGTGAAGAAATATGTGAATATAGTCATGTAAAAGTAGATAGGGATATCAAGATTAGTTGTTAAATTGTAGTTATATATAATGAGATGTACAAAACAATGTTGAGGATGAAGCTGCTATTAGTGGGAGATAAGCATGTTGTATTACACATTGATGAAGGCATAGAAAATCTCTCTCTCTCTCTCTCTCTCTCTCTCTCTCACACACACACACACACACATACAAACTTATTTAGCATTCTTCATAGAGTTGATTACTTATAGTGGTCTTGTCCTCTCTCTCTCTCTCTCTCTCACACACACACACACACACAGATTAATTCTTCATAGAGTTGATTGCTTATTGTGGTCCTTTCCTTCCAAAGGACATGAAGATTTATGGAAGATCATTATTTCTAGTAATGGGTTTTAATGATCACTTTAGGTGAAATGTCCACTTAAAATATGAACCAACGATATTGAAGAGTATAAAGTCCGCTTGCTCTCATTGTAATTTGGATTTTTATATTATTATATTAGTTAGTTAGCCTCAATGGTTGGATTCTAAGAATGATTATAACTTGTTCATTGACCTTTAACCCATTGCTATCTCTAACCATAGCAAAATATGGATTTTTACATATAATAATTAGCAATATAATCAGTGCAAATAGAAACATGGGCATGGCAACGAAGAACTTGAGAAAAGTAAACAAAAAGCAAGCAAAGAAAATGACTCTCAAACATTGTAGTCATAAAAGACAAGCTGACAACTTTGAAGTTGAGTGCTCTATAAATCATTTCTACTTTAGATTTTTTACATGCCATAACTAACATGTTTGTGTATTAAATATTAATTTATTGATAAGATATGGTGACACAGATGATTACCTACATTGTTCATGTTATTAGAGTCAGATTTGTCTAAATTACAGGTAAATCGCACGTTAATTTGCAAAAACCTACAGAAACACCCTAGGGCAAAGTTTTTTTTTTTCTTTTTTTCAGAAGGTTAAGCAAATATATTAAAGAGTATAAATTTGTACAATCCAAAGGGGCTAATAAAAAGCCCACACAAAACAGAGGCCTAAGAAAGCCAAGAAAACAAACTTAAACAAATAGTTGTTAGTAACATGCACGTATAATTGCACTAAATGATCTGTTACTAAAGGATGTTCGCTGTTCATGCTGGTAGACAAGCCAATTAGGGCAAACAGAGCTTACAACAGTAGAAGTAAGCTTAGCAACTCAAGTCTAGTGGCCTGGGAGGAGGATGACATCTTGAAGGGGAGACGCCCCAATCATGGAGAATCGATTTGGAAATGGCGATGTCCCATAGAAACCCAAGGTTCGGGATGGAGGAAATGGATTCTGACATTCTTACACGAACGGAATAGGGAGAAGAATGCTTGTCGCGGAAGAGTCTTGCATTTCTATCGATGAAATTCCCTTACAAAATTTCACGCATGAGATGGTCAGTCTCACACATAAAACGTAAGGGATACCTACATTTGATAGCAATAAGCATATAATACAAGGGCAAAAAAGAAAAGATTTATAAATGTTGAAAGAAAAGTCTAACTGAAATAATAAATACCGTTAAATAAACTTGATATTAGTCTAAACAATACAACTTGGAAGTCCCGTTACACTCTTCTTCGAATAGGGCGAAAAGACTAGTGTAGGGTCTGCGACTAAGTGCATCAGCTACTACGTTCGTTTTCCCTAGGTGGTATTGAATAGAGAAGTGATAATATTTCATGAATTCCAACCACCTAAGTTGCCTCATATTCAATTCCTTTTGCGATAACAAATACTGCAAGCTTTTATGATTGCGGAACAATCTAAAGGTCTCACCCAAGAGGTAATGTCTCCAAATCCTCAAGGCAAAAACCACAACAGCTAACTTCAGATCGTGAGTCGGGTAATTAAGCTCATGAGGCTTTAGCTTACGTGAAAAATAAGATATCGGGCTCTCCTTCTGCATCAACACATAACCCAAACCCTGCAACAATACATCGATATATACCAAGTACTCAACTCTGCTCTAGAGAGTAGCTAGGACTAGTGCAGTAGTCAATCTGGTCTTCAACTCCTCAAATGCCGCCTGAAAAGAATCATTCCAAATGAAAGACACACCCTTTTTAGTGAGATGGGTGAGCAAGCCACCAATCTTAGAGAAGCCCTGGATAAACCGGCAATAATAACCAGCCAACCCAAGAAAGCTGTGAATCTCTGAAGGTGAGGTAGGCTGTCCCCACTCCAACACTGCTGACACCTTATTTGGATCAACCGTTATCCCCTTCTTAGATGCTACATAACCCAAGAACTTCACCTCCCTCTGCCAGAAATCACATTTCTCAAACTTTGCATACAACTGGTGATCTTTCAGTGTCTACAGAACAATACTAAGATGTCTTGTATAATCCTCCTCTGACCTAAAAATAGGCATGGTGCCTGGAGCTAAATCAATCACAAAGTCTATCTCACGACTCGGTGATAGCCCTAGAATTTCTTGAAACACATCCTGAAAGTCTCGCATCACTGGTATATAATCCATTGAAATTGCAATTTCCTCTGGAGACTCCTCACTAATAAAAAAAATGGGTTAGTACTAGACCCTCCATTTTATTGCGGCATAGCAACCAAACACATCCTCTGACCTGGTATAGCAAAAATAATATATTGTCTTACCATGGCAATTGACTTGGGTATAATAATGCGATAACTAATCCATCCCGAGTATGATATCATATGATTTCATATCCAAGACCAATTGGTCTGCTAAGAACCTGAGTTTACCAATGTATATAGCGACCTGACTACAGCGTTCCCGTAAAATCGTACTAATCCCCAATAGTGTAGCAATACTAAATAGAGAATTACACGGCTATTATCCATACCAGATAGTCTAACCAATGATCGATTTTACTTATTTATCAAAATTGACCCTAGTTTTGGTTCATATTCCTCCTCCTACTAGGTGGCATCTGAATAATACCCCAGTAATAGACTAAAAGGTATGGAGTACTACAAGTCCTATACTTAGATTCTATTTATTAGGATACGCAACGCAAAAAATACCATACGACGGACCCTACAGGCCCAAGAATACTTGAACCTGAAATGCTCTGATATCAACTGAAATACCCCCTACAAAATTTCACGCATGAGGTGGCCAGTCTCACACATAAAACGTAAGGGATACCTACAATTGATGGTAACAGGTATAGAATACAAAGACAAAAAAGAAAAGATTTATAAATGCTGAAAGGAAAATTTAACTGAAATAATAAATACCGTTAAATAAACTTGATACTAGTTTGAACAATACAAGTTAGAAGTCCCATAACTCAAGGACTCCTTTATCCCAAAAAAATCATTAAAGTAAATACTTTATGAAAAGATCTAAGTCCCTACACTAAAGTCTGATAAGGAATAGATGACCGTCATGCTCTAACCTCGAGATGAAAACTGTCTACAACCTGAAATATCAACAAAGTGGGTTAAACTCACGAGCAAGTTCTCTATACTGTAACCCAATCAGAGAACCGGTAAACATACCCTTTATACGAGGAACAAAAAAATACATAGATGTACACGTATCATTTTCTTATCTAACCTCTGTCCCAAAATAGGAACCATCCTCCACACCATCCCAATCCATCAAACATAGATATATATGTATCATATCCTTATTTAACCTCTATCCCAAAATAGAAACCATCTCATACACTATCTCAATCTATCCCCTATCACACAAATTATAGAACTTATTTTCTAAGTTCAAACCAAATACAATCCTTACATGCCCGGACACTTTATTAAATAAAATACATTATTAATATTTGGTAATCCTAACATGTCTCCCTTATATATATATTAAGTATCCTACTATGTAAATAACAATCCTCACATGTCTCCCTAATTAACCTTAAATACCTTATTAGGTATTTGCAATACTGACATGCCTCCCTTATCTATGTTAACTACCCTATTGACAATCTTGACATGCCTCCCTTACCTATGTTAACTCAAATCATTTCCTTATCTATCTTATGTCTCCAAAATAAAAGTCGTCCTGTATACCGTCCCAATTCAACCCCTACAACACAAGTTTAGAACCTATTTCTAAGTTCAAACCTAAGGCACAAATACAATACCCTATTAAACCTAGGCAATCCTGACATGCCTCATATACTATCCTTAAATACCTTATTAGGTATTGGCAATCCTGACATGCCCCCTGGCAATCCTTACATGCCTCCCTAAAAAATCTTAGATACCTTATTAGGTATTGGCAATCCTGACATACCCCCTAGCAATCCTTACATGCCTCTACAACTAACCTATTAAACCAAAACAAAAGACATAACCTACTTAGCACATTGATTTAATCTAACAGAAATTCAATCACCATAATAAAATAGCTCATACACAATTAAACCAATATCAAGTACATCATGAACAATTATGATTTCAAAGAATACAGATAAGGAAGGAAAAATAATGGAACCACCCATTATATGAGCAAGCACACAACCAAATCTCCAATGTACCTAAATCATCGAGGGAATCTAACTTACCTCTAATATAGGTTTTCGGGTCTATTCTGTTCCTAAGAACCTTATTTAATCATTCTAGAATTTTTTAAAATTTTTCAAAAATTTAAAAATATTTACCGAATAAAAGAAAATGAAAACCCAATTTTGAGGCATACTTTTAAAACCAATTTAACCACGAGGGAAGCTCATTTCCATTTGAAATTTAAAACACAAGTTTATTCTGTCCCTTAAAGGTTACCCAAATTTTTTATAATTTTTTTGGAATTTTTTTAAAAATTTTAAAATATTTTCCAAACAAAAGAAGATGAAAACCCAATTTTGAAGCATACTTTTAAAACCAATTTAACCACGAGGAAAGATCATTTTCACTTGAAATTTAAAACCCTAGTGTATTCTATCCCCAAAAGATTACCCAAATTTTTTTAGAATTTTTGGGAATTTAAAAATAATTTTTTCTATTTTTCTAATTTAAAAACCGATTTTAAAAATAAAATATATATATATAAAAATACCCCGGACTGGCCCAGAGGTTGGCCTCGGTGTTGGGGATGGTGATGGGAGGGTGGAGTAGAGGAGCGACACGGGGGGGGGGGGGGGGGGGGTGGGGACTGAGAACCCATTCATAAATATAGGTATGTTTCCCACCCTAGGACAAAGTTATTGTTAGAACGACTTTAAAAAAATTTGTGAAATGCCATTTTTGGCACACATTTTATAAATTTTTTATATATATATATATATAAAATGAATCTGAATATGAAATGTCGACCATTCTAACACCATACTAATAACCCAAAAAACCCATCTCTTTCTCCACATGCTCTTGCTCAATCTTCATTGTCCATAAGGTGAAGATCTCCTTTCGTAAGTTCCCCTTGTCCATCATATAGTAAAAGGGATGACAATGATTGATGCAAAGATTTGCACGATTTAGTTCGACGCAAGCTTCTTGCAAGATAAAAAAGATGTGACCGGGGCTTGGCATAGGCGTAGTGTCGGTTGGGTACTCTTCGACGATCAAGTCAGTGCTTGATAAAATATATATATCAAAAAATAAAATTTTGTATTCAATTGTGGCATACCCGTTCATTGACTGGATCCTCTAATTTATAGAAGTTTTTTGGTGGTTGTAGTGCCGTGTAGTAGTGATGTAATTGTCAGATGTCATGATCTCTATCAAGATTTAAACTAATCAGCTTATCTCTTAAGATTTCCATTACAACCATTTGTTTGGACTACTTGATTAAAATTACCTCATCAGTTGCCCCCCATTCTTGAGGGATTGTTTGTCAGATTTGTGGTGGTTGCAGTAGGTGTTTCTATCGTGTATATATGCTAGTAATTTTCTGCTTAGTAGATGGGAGTAGTCTTCAAACTTTAACCTGTTCATGTTGAATCAAATATATATATATATATATATTTGCAGAATATTTGAACGTAAATTGTAGTCAAGTCTACCAAATTTTAAGAATTTTCCTACTATTTGTAGTTGACTGAACTCAACTAACAAACCTTTTTACTGGTGTGCTTTAAAAATTGGTGGGACTTATACTTTTACCACCTATCCATTAGTGGCACCCATAAAAGATAGTAATTGTAAGAGGGACTTGTCCCACCTTGTAAGAGGCGGGACTTGTACCACCTCTTCCTTACCGATCTTTTATCTTTTTTTTTCAACTTGTCTTTGTCGAGCTCTTTTTTTTTTAAGCTCAATTGTGTTGAGCTCTTTTTTTTCGAGATGTGCTCGATTTTTTGATCCATTCTTAGGTAATAATTTTTTTTTTACTTCGCTTGACCCTTTAATAAGAGGGATGCAGTTGTAGCAAGACTGCAGCTTGTTTGGCCCTTTAATAAGGGAGGTGTTGTAGCCTCAGGCTTTACTCAGTCTTTTAAGGGGTTTGTAATCTCACCCCTTTAATAAAAGGTAGCCCTGGGCTTTTCTCAGCCCTTTACAAAAGTTTGTAGTCTCACCCCTTTAATAACTGGTAGCACCGGGTTTCACTTAGCCCTTTACGGGGGTTCGTAGGCCCTATTAGGTGGTAGGCCAAATCAGAAAGCAGATCGAATAAGGAGACATGCCAAATCTAGGGCTGGCTAGATTAAGAGGTTGGCCAGAGGTAGGCTAGATCAAATTTATTGTATCAAACTCTGATTGGTCTTAAGATAGGTATGGAGATAGGGTGACATAAGTTTCTTATTGAATGTGGTGGATGGGGGATCTTAACGTGGTACCCTTACATGGATGTCCCTTAACCAGAAACTTACAGCGATCGATTTTTGGCCAAGTCTAAATTAGATAGCCTCAAAATGTAGGAAATTAATAATTTCTCACAAATGATGCTAGCTATTGATGCAAAAATCTGCACAATTCGGTTCAACGTGAGCTTCTTATAAGACAGAGGAGATATGATTGGGAGCCGACACCTAAGGGGTGCCTATTGGGTACTCTCCAACCATCAATTCAGTGCTTTATAGAATATATATATATATATATATATATATATATATATATATATATATCAGAAAATGAAGTTCTATATTCAATTTTGGCTTACTCGTTCATTGACCGACTCCTCTAATTTATAGAGGTTTTGTAGCGGTTGTAGTGCCGTGTATAATGATGTAATCATCGGATATCATCATCTCTATTGAGATTTAAACTAATAAGCTTATCTCTTAAGATTTCCCTTACTTCTCTATCTTTTCAGCCATTTGTTTGGCCTACCTAATTTAAGTTACGTCATCAACAATAAGGAATGTTTGGGGCGATGACCCCCCTCCCTATCCCATTCCTGTTTAGTAGAGCTCCTCCTATCCCCACCCAAAATAATTTATTAAAATACCCCACTAACTCCTCCCCCACCTTATTTAATTTTCTTCGCCTCGCCCGGCATCACTCTCTTAATTTTCAATCTTAGTAGTTAATGAAGAAAATCAAGGAACTAAACTCAAACTATATAATCAAAAATTCAAAGACAAAGGAACTAAACTATAAGAAATTCAGAACATAAGAAACTAAACTCAAACTAATTATATGAGAAAATTATAAACTGTGGTGACCCTTATGGGTGGGTGTGATGTGCGCATATGCGAGAGACACTAGGTGAGCTACCACACTAGCAGACTACAGGGTGCTGAATCCCATATCACTTGGGTATGGAGAGGGGATGTGGTTATATGTACTGTATTCGTTACAAATGGTATGAGGCATTTTGGGGTAAAACCCAAGGGCAAAACCGTGTGGGCTTAGGCCCAAAGCAGACAATATCATACTATCAGATGGAGTGCGCTATTACAAATGGTATCAAAGCCGAACCTAGCCAAAAGTGTGTTGACGAGGATGTCGAGCCTCCTACGAGGGGTGAATTTTGGTGACCCTTGTGGGCGGGCAAGAGACACTGGGTGAGCTACCAGACTGGTAGGCTATAGGTGCTCAATCCCATATCACCTGGATGTGGAGAAGGAGATGTGCTTATATGTAGTGTGTTCTCTCCAAATAGTATGAGGCCCTTTAAGGTAAAATTCAAGAACAAAATCATGCGAGTTAGGCCCAAAGCAAACAATATCATATCATGTGGTAGAGCAGGTCGTTACATAAACCAACAATCCTATAAGTAGTGGATCTAAATTAGTGGGCTGAAAAACATTTAACTATAAGTAGTTTGATAAATTAGTACAAAAAATTGATCCAACCAATTTTATTTTTTGCTTATTGTTATAGAATTTATAGAACATATACATGCATATAACTATATATAATAATATAAAGTGAAATCTACTGACTTACATGCAGAAGTGGTTGATGATGTGAATAATTGATATGGTCCATGTGATCTATTTGTTTAGGTAATTGAACCATTTCCATGACTCATCAAACAACAAAAATTATGGAATGTAAACAACCTCGCTTCCATTTCCAAGATCGACTATTTGTCTTTTGCCTCCTCCATGAGGATTAGGTGCATTCTATGACAGCAAGATCAACAAGGGAACTGAGAGCAAGAGACTGAGAAATTTCTAGAGAGGTGAGAGCAAGAGCAACGAAAAATTAGATTGCGAGAGCAAAATATTGAGATTTCCAGAAATGTTAGATCATGAAACGAGATCAACGACTAAAGTTCACAAATAGTTTAATTCCCTTAAGTTCTTTAAGGTATATATGTATAGATGTTTTGTATATGAAACAATTATATTATAAAAGTAAAATCTTGGGTTTGTGTGTGCCCTACAAAAAGTCATTTAATTGTAATTTTGATATTTAGACTAAATAAATTTTATTTTATTCATCTTCATGCATATACGATGAATGGTTATATTGATTAATTCACGAGTTAAGAATTAAGTGTCCCTTTAATTATAGTAAAATGATTTATTTACATATTGGGGTTGCCTATGAATTGGAGATATAAATATCAGTACTCATAATTATAATTTAGTTCATTTTCTTTAATAAAATTGGGATTTCTATTAAGGAGAATCTAGCACGTTGGTTTCTATATGATAGGGTGACTTATCTTAGTCATTTCAATGAAAAAATTAGAACCAATTGTGTTGGTATGTTAGACAAACTGAACTGGATTGAGGATAAGTGAATAATTACTTGAGTTATCATGAGCAATTCTCCTTATCATTACTAAAGCAAATAGACTCTTAATTCTTTTATTTTCATTTATTGTCATATAAATGCTCTAAATGATTATATATGTGTGTTTTAAATATAAAATACATATTTGGAGACTTATATAAGGGTCTGGGAAAGTTTTGGGAGCGTTTGACAAAAGTTGAAATTTTTGGATCAGGTGGGCTCGGGACGCGAGTCCCATGGGCCCGAAAATTTTGAAAGTTCTGGAATGACACCAAATTTTGAGAGTAATTTAAATAAAATATTTGATGTATTATAGAATCGATTTCGGGTACATAGAAGTTACCAAAAGTGAAAACGGAGCCCGGAAAGATTCAGTGAAAGACTAGTGGCATTTTTGTAAATATGAGAGCTAGATCTATAAATAGAAAAGAAGAGAATTCAGTAATTCATTCTCTCATTCTTCATCACCCATGAGAGAGCACTATAGATACACATATATCTTTACATCATCTTCTTCTCTTCTCCATTGAATTTGATAGGCTTGGGGCGATAATTGGAAGGCGCCGAAGAAGAAAAAGTTGGCCTACGCATTGAGGGCTCGAGTTTGATCCATCCGAAATCAAATTTAGAGAAAGTAAATTTAAAAAAATTATTTGGAAGCTCTTCCAAATTGAGGTAGGGATACAAAACCCATAGAATTTGGAGTTTTTGTGAGTATATTGGTTGTTTATGACACCCAATTGGTTATATGGGCATAATTAGATGTCTTTCAAAATTAAAGCATGCTAAATTATATCATTTAATGAATTCTGTAATAACCCTTGTGGGCTGGTGCAAAAAAAGGCACTGGGCTGAGCTACCACACTGACAGGGTATAGGGTGCTCAATCCCACATCGCTTGGGTGTAGAGAATAGGATGTGCTTATATGTAATGTATTCTCTTCAAATGGTATGAGGCCTTTTGGAGTAAAACCCAAGAGCAAAACAGTGCGGGCTTAGGTCCAAAATGGACAATATCATATCATGTGTTGGAGTGAGGTATTACAGTTGGTATTAGAACCTGAACATAGCCGAAAGTGTGCCGATGAGTACTTCGGGCCTCGTAGGGGGATGAATTGTAGTAACCCTTATGGGCGGGTGTGATGTGAGCAAGTGCAAAAAGAGACAATAGGCTGAGCTATCACACTGACAAGGTACAAGGTGCTCAATCCCACATCACCTGGGTGTGGAGAAGGGGATATACTTATATGTAGTGTGTTCTCTTCAAATGATATGAGGTCTTTTGGGGTAAAACTCAAGAGCAAAATCGTGCAGGCTCAAGCCCAAAATGGACAATATCATACCATGTGTTGGAGCGGGGTATTACAGTCTTCCATGTCTCTATACTACAGAAATTCCTTAGAGATGAAGATACTTACCAACACATTGAGGTAGGAGAGATTGAGTTGCAGCCAGATGCAACATATGTGGAGCAGCCTTACTACATTCTTGACCGTAGGGATTAGGTCATTCGTTCTAAGAGCATTTCGTTAGTTCGAGTTTAGTGGAGCCACCACAATGAGGCGGAGTCCACTTGGGAAAGGGAGGATGAAATAAAAGAAAGTATCCAAAACTTTTTCTCTCAGGTATGGGTTGAATTCTGAGGACGGAATTCCTCTCTTTAGGGGGGGAAGAATGTAATACCCTGGAAATTTGGATGTCAATTATTGTTTTAAAATTTGAATTGCTTTATTTTTTATTAATTCATATGAAATGCCTTGTCTCTATATTTTATCATTTTATGTGAGTTGCTTTTCCTTTATATGCATTTTATCATTTCATGTGAATTGATAAGTTTGATTTTGTTTATCATTTTATGTGGATTGTTTTTATCTTTGTAGATTCCAATTATTTCATGTGAATTTCTCTGTTTTATTTATTTTATTTATGAGAATTGTTTACTGATTGTGTATTGTCTAATTTAAATCTTTTAAATGCTTTAGATTGGGCTGAGGAGGAATCTGGGCTGGAATGGTTGGGTTAGGGGTATGCTTAAGTTGATGGGCTAGGGTTTATGGTTATGATATTTCAGTTTTCTTTTATTTTTTTATAGTTTATTTAGTTTTAGAAAAGAAATATAGAATAATAATAATTAAGACAAGAAAATAAGTGACTAGGATTTCTGCCGTTTACGTTACGCACAGAAACCAAGAGAGTAAACGAAAGAAAGAAGGGAGTGAATGAACGATCGGGTGAATAAGTTGTTGAATCGTCAAAGAGGCAAGTTTGATTCTTCTCTTCCCCTTTGAATCTGTATGCATAGTCTAGGATTGAGGATTATGTTTATACTGAAATTTGTATATAATTGTATGTTTATTTTTCTGTTGTTTCCTATTGATAAATTTTGTGAGAATTTATTATGCTAACTGTATATAGGAGTATAGATATATATATGTAAGAATATATTCATATATATTTCATGCATGTGTAAATTATATATAAATTTCTTCATGCATAAATTTGGGATGAAAAGAGAGGTTAATTCGTAAACCTTCTATGTTTTGATTGTCTAATAAACAACCATTGATCTTTAGGAAAATAGATCGTTAAAAATTTTGACTTTAATTCTTGAAATTTTGTGAAGAACCCTAGTGATCGTGTGTTGTAATTGTATCAATTAAAATTACCACACTTCGTAATAGAACGGATTCCTTGCAGAATAGGGCTATCGAAAGGGGTGTCAAACCTCAAGGATTATGGTCTGAATGAATTGGTACGAAATTAATTCTAATTAAATTTAAAAGAAAAGAATTCTGATTTTTATATTTAAACTAATTAAAGAAACAAATAAAATAAAACAAAAGTAAATAAAGAGTGTAGATAATATGAGATAAATTTAGGGTTATTGACTTCACCACTAACGTCACAATCAATGGTCAATTGAATTAACTATGGGAAATTATATCATGCATAAGTGGTGTCGGTGGCTACAAGCCCACCTTCATCCGTCAAGAAGATAACATATGATTAAGGCTAAGTCATGGACTATCTTCAATTGGGATGGGCCATCTGCCTAACTACTCTACTCTATGGTGCAGTATGGTCCATCTTCTCTAGGCATACTCCATCAAAGCGTTTAATGATATATTCAGTGATTACCATTGTGTAATAATTGCTCTCATGATCACAGAAAATAAGAGAGATTGAGTTCAATAACAACAACTAAATATCTAAGACAAGATAAGAAATCATTGAAACTGAATTTAGAAGACTTTTATAGCTCAATTATATAATAAGAATCCTCTAAATTACATAATTTATGCATGTATATAAAGGTCCCCAATAATTAAAACAATCAAACCATTGATGTTTAGTTAGGGTTACATCAAAACCCTAGTGGATGAACTAGCCACTCATAGTAGAAGTAGAAGCTCCAACGGTTGAGGAAGAAGGCATCATCTTCATGAATTACCCACAAGATTTCGTTCTCCAATGGTTCTCCACTCTAAAGCTTTGCAAAGTATGTCTTCAATTTTGTCCAAAAGCTCTCTAAGACTCCCTCCCCCCCCCCTCTAACAACCTCCAATTCGCCACTTTATATACTAAGAGAATACACCAAAGTCCTAATTCAATTAGGAATTAATAGGGCTTGCTTGGATTGTGACTCCAAAAACAGTTTTCTGTTTTTAGAGTTACAAAAAATCAAAAAATAGTTTTTTTTATTTTCTTGGAACTATTTTTGAAAAATAGTTTTTAAGAAATTGAGTATGTGTTTTTAGAGAACAATAAAAAGCTGTTCTTGAAATTTTTGAAAATTTGTTCTGTGTTAAATGAAAACACGGAGAATCATTCATCACTTAAATGACGAAAATGAAGGACATAATCTCTCTCGTTTATAAGCTAATATTATAACCCAAAGCTCCTTCATCTTCATCTTCACTTCAAAAATCGACGATCATCACTCGTTGGAGGGTGTTGGCTTCAGCTCTCCGATCTTCACTTTAGAAATCGCTGGCACAAAGCTCCTTCATCTTCATCTTCTTCTCCAATAAATTCTTGAATTTCTGGTGGAGTGGTGTGGGAAGAAAAGCCAAGAAGAAGGATGTTGTGGGTTTGGGATTTTAGCATCTCGAGGCAGTTAATCTTTCTAAATTGTCCTGCAGCAGCTTTCTTGATTCTTCTTGCAAAGATGGAGCTTCATGGGTATGGTGGACTGATTTAACAATTCTCCTACTCTCTCAAAAATCTGGCCTAACTGTCCCTCTCACCTTTTTTTTTTCTTTTTCCCCCTTTTCTCTTGGCTTGTATTTCTCTCTCTCTCTCTCTCTCTAGCTTTTTCTTTCTCCCTTGGTCGACACCCACCTCTGATCATTCTTCTTATATATATATATTCAACAATGACCTGACTTGGTCATATACTTATTCATATAAAAGAATCATAAAAGATTGTATAGGTTATGAACCGTGTAAACAAGTCTCATAGGATATGTTTGGATACACCATTATACATAATAATGCACTTATTATCATAATAATACAACTATACAATTTGGTTAATTTTTTTTTAAAAAAATTGTATTACTTTTATTTATTTGATATAATTTGAGAATTACTTTAATTAGTAAAAATTATTTTTTATTATAATAGTGCATAATTTTTGTTATTTTATTTGCGCAAAAAATTATTTTCAATACAAATAGATTTATTAAGTTAAAAATACTAGCTTAATTAAAAGTAATGCACCTCCAATCCTTATTAATAAAAATTGCATTATTAGATTTAAAAAAAATAAAGTAAAAATTATTTTTTGAAAACTGGTCTGTAGATACAACTAAGTAGATTTATGAGTTTTTGTTCTCTGAAAATTGTTTTGTAACTTTACCAACCAAGCGGATTTTTAAATTCAAAAAATTGAAAACGATTTTCTGTTTTGATTCTCTAAAATTTAAAAAAACAAAAAATTGAAAACTGTTTTTACAGTTGCAAACCAAGCAAACCCTTAGGTTTTCCCGCAGCACTAAACAGGTGGGTTTTTCTACTGTTGTTCGGTCCAACCTTTAACCCACTAGAAGTCCGATTCACGAAATTTTTGTGAAATACAAAAGTGTCCATAATCTAATTTCGTTCAACTCACGTGAAAACTAAGTCGATTTAAGGCTTGAAAATAAGAATTTTGGTTCGTTTTCCAAAACGAGATTAAAACTATATTAAGCGTAGAATTGGGCTTCGGGCCCGTAACCTTCTTAAGCAGCTGTAATTCTTTTGGACCTCTTCCTTGGGCTGATTTGAGTTAAATTATGGAGTTGAATGGATCCCTTTGATGTAGGCTTCATATAACCCTCTTGGATGTCATCTTTAAAAGCCCAAAATCATGATTTTAACTAAAATAATCATTAAGGCCTTGAAATACAGAAAACACTAAAACGAAGTAAAATTACAAAATAATTTATCACTAAGAGAATAAAATATACAAGTTAAGAGGCTAGAATGCGTAACATTCAACGTCGATCATACCTCCAAACTTACATATTGCTAGTCCCTTAGCAACAGAATAAAATAAAACTAAAACAAAGGAAACTAACAAACACTAACTACACTACCCAAACTCTACTTTCGTGGGAGAAATGATTGCATTTAGCGTATGTAACAAGCCTTTAAACCCTAGGTTCCCCCTAGTGGACGAGTAAAGTCTCGTGAGGGTTTCCAGAAATGTTACCCACAAACCTTTAAAATTCAGTTTTAACATTAATTCAAGAAGAAGATTACAATACATAGTTACAAACTTGTATTCAAGAATAATTTTAAATTTCTAAATTCCATAATTCAAATCAATGGTCCCCACACATAATTCACATTAGCATGTCTCAAAATAACCAACTCTAGCTCCCTCATGAAAAGTGACCTAGCAGTTATCTCATATAGCATAACACAGCTCCAAATATATTAAGGCACATACCCTTTTAACTCATTAGCTCCCCTTATTGAAATTATACTTCCAAACATGAATACATGACTTTTTTTATTTTTTTTTTTATTCTTTTTTTTTTTCATTGCTTTATTGGTTGTGCAATGTCTTGATTTATTAAGCTTTCAGAAAGATCCATATAGCAAGCTTTCAGTCAGTGACTCCCAAACCAGATGACTTTAGGGCACTAGGCGTTAAGACACCCCGAAGAACCTAATTACTCGAATCAGTCAGGCTACAAATCAAGACAACCAATGCTCATCTTTTCTCACCCTTTCACTTTTGACGTGAACACTCCATGCTTCCTAAGGCATAGAGGCCCGGTTACTCATAAAAAATATCAAATTGATTTGCTATTCATCACATACTTTTTCTTTTTTCATCTTCTTTTTCTCTTTTTTTTTTTCATTGAAGTCAAGTAAAACATATCATCGGTACTCATTCTCAAGAGATACTAATTAATATCAAGCATATGTAACACAATAACTCAGAGCCAAAGTTTATACCCCACAAGCATGTGAGGAAACTAAAATCAATCACCTCAAGGCATGTCAATGCAAACCATGATTAAAATCACTTAATTTAAACCATAGTTTTCAAAAATTTAAAACATACTCAAAAATTGCAAGTTACGCACCTACATAAGGTACTAATCCCTTGAATAATGTTAAAACATTCTATCTAAAAATAAAACAAAATAAAATAAAATAATAAAAAAACTAAGAAAATAAAATAAACAAAAATCCTAAAATAAGAAGAATTTCACAAAAAAATTTCTCCATAATGCAATAAAGCACATAAATAAGGCATCGCCTCACCCCCAAACTTAAACTGTACATTGTCCTCAATGTACATCAAATAGTAGTATAGAAAAGGGTAAGAACAATATTACCAGGAACTCAGAGTAGTAATGGTCTGAAAAGATAGCAAACCAATGGTATGAGGGAAATGCAAGCGTTCCCCCAAACTTAGATGTTACTACTTGTCAAAACAAACCACTATACCCCACCAACCAATTGAAATAGCATAGGTGAAAATAAATATGAAATAAAAAAATGAAAAATCTTTTTTTTTTTATAAACTATAAAAAAAAAACAAAAACAAAAACAAAAATAAAAATAAGAATAAAAACAAAAATAAAAACAGAAAGTAAAAATACACAAGATAGTTACCTCCCAATCAAGGATGTGGTGGTGACTGAGCATCTGGATTCAGGTTCGCCTGGCACATCAAAGCACACAACATCCGCCTCATCTCTTTCTGATCCTAGCGAGACTCACGATAGTGATCCGCCATCTCTATCCGCATAGCTCCAAACTATGCGGAGACCTCAGTCTGTAAGGTGCTAAACTGGGCCGTCAACCCAATAATTTGCCCCTCTAGATAATTATAATCATGTCCGCCAGCTTATGCATGGACATTCTCTGCTTCTATCTCCTTAGGATCTTCTACCGGTGGTGGTATGTCTACAACCTCCCCTCTAATCTAGATACTTCACCTGGTACAGCAATCACTCATTGATGCATATGAGATCGGCTCATGTTCCAGTCATGTGTGCTATATTCATTTTTACATATATAAACTTGTGAGAATAGTTGTGTTGATGAATTGGTTAAATGAGATTCATGTATGATGAGAATGGGGATAAAATGTGAAAATTGACATTTATAAAATTCTGCAGAAAAATAGTGTTCGAGGAATTTCGATCAACCGAAACCCCTATTTTGATCAATCGAAATGCCTCAATTGATTAGCCAAGTATCGTAATGGTTCGATAGAAGGTGGTCAAATTCCAATAGGGTTTCGATAGTACTTCGATAAATGCTCGATCAATCGAAACTCCTATTTCCCTTAATTGAAATGTGTTTTGCATAATAGAAAGGTACACTTCGATCAATCAAAAAGTGCAAGGGTGGGGTGTTTTCAAAGGAACTTATGTATGTATACTTTCAACAAGGGTATACGTAGTGGACTTGAATTTCTTATGTATGTATGTATACATGACAATAATGGTATAAAAAATGTTTTTGCGGATTTATGAAATGAGAACTTAGATTATTGATTATTGTGACATATCTTGTGAGGGATAAATGTATTGATAAATGTAAAGACTTTCGCTGTATGTAATGATATCAGTGGTCCGGGTAGGAACCAAGGGTGATAATGTTAGATTATCATAGTTGCCCAAGTCGTGGGACAACGATCGGGCAATCATGACACCTCAGTACCCAGAGTTTAGGCTCAGACTAGGAGAGTACCAGTAGTCTTGATTTTGGGCATGACATCTTGGTATCAAAGCACTAGGTCAAATTTCTAGGGGCGACGGGTAATGGACAGATCATGTGTGGATTTGAGATGGTTGATAGCTTATGGTTATACCTAGGGATGAAGGGTAAAAGTTGTATCACGTATAGTTTCAGAAAGGTTAGAACCTTTGAGTTGAAAACCTAAAAATACATGTAGACATGACATAGTTGATATGAGAACTTATGTTCACGTGAAATGTGTTTACATGAAAATAAGCTAAGTGTTTATGTGATAACATATGTTAAATGTTATGTGTTGACTTGAGAACATGTTTATGTGATTAAATGTCTGTTGAAAAATAAATCTATGTGTTACATGTGTAAGTGATGACATGTTTTTATGCTCAGTAATATGTTACTTATGTTGGGTACATAATATGAAATAACCTATTGTTGTTGACCTATATCTTGACTAAATAAAGATATGCCACCTAGACGGCGAGGAATGGCAGTTGGGGGTGAGGTTCTTGAGGAAAACCGTTTGGTCACTGATATAATCATGGCCCTTAGAGACTTTATAAGAATGAAAGTCTGGATTTTGGGGCATGATAGCTTGGTATCAGAGCTGGACCTAGCCGAAAGTGTGCCGACGAGAACGTCGGGGATCCTAAGGGGGTGGATTGTAATGACCCTTGTGGGCAGATGCGAGAGACACTTAGCAAGCTACCACACTAGCAGGGTACAGGATACTCAATCCCACATCACCTGGGTGTGGAGAGAGGGATGTGTTTATATGTAGTGTGTTCTCTCCAAATGTTATGAGGCTTTTTAGGGTAAAACTCAAGAACAAAACTATGCAGGCTAGGCCTAAAACGGACAATATCATACCATGTGGTGGAGCGGCCTGTTATAAATGGACTTAGGGATTTTGTAAGGACTGCAGCTGCTAAAGTGCAACAGCCGGTTGCACAACCAGAAGAAACTGAAAGTGAGAAACACTTCAAGTTCATTACTAGATTTAAGAAGTTGAAGCCTTCTACTTTTGAGGGAAGTGCAGATTCGTTGATATTAGATAATTGGCTTGAGCAAGTAGAGAGACATCTAAAGGTGATGTCTGTACCCGATGATGGAATGAAGATGATCTTAGCTACATATCTATTTTCTAAAGGTGTTGAACTTTGCTGGAAGTCAGTGAATGACTGACATAATGTCGAGACAATGTTGTGGGAAGAGTTTAAGACTCTTTTTCTTGAGCACTACTTTCCAAGGCCGAAGAGAAGAGCACTGAGGAAAGAATTTGATGAGCTAGTTTATGACGGCATAACCGTGACTGAATATGAGAACAAGTTCATCTCTCTCTATCTCACGCTTTGCACCTGAAGTGGCGAGGGATGAGGAGGAAAAGACATGGAGGTTTGTCAATGGTCTTCACCGTTCCATCAGGCCAATGGTGTGAATATTGGGCATAAAGGTGTATGCCAAGGCAATAAAAAAAGCTTTGATGGTTGAGGCTGAGGCTAAGGATAGGCAGGAGAAAACAGATGCCTGGAAGTAGAGCAAATCTTTGAAAGTTACTTCAGATGGACATGCAAAGAAAGGTTTAAGGGTGGTCCTTCGTATTCAGTAGGGTCGGTGGGACAGTCTATGGCACGTTCTACTCCAATCACTCCTATATCTTTAAGATCCACGAGAATATAATTGGTGTGCTATAATTATAGGTAACCAGGGCACTACAAATTAAATTATCCTACAAGGCCATCTATGACTCAGCCTAGTATAGTGACCTACTTTGGGTGTGGTCAGCAAAGGCACATGGTAAGGCATTGTCCACAACAGAGTGGAGGTGCTAAGGGTGGTCAGAGTACACAACAGAGGCTAGCTTAGATTGTAACCATGTAGTCATAACCAGCTTTGTCAATCTAGAGTGCTCGACCAATTAGGAGGTCTATCGCTAGTACATCTACACAAGAGTCTAGTTTTTGGGGTAGTGGAGCATAGGCTAAGAAGGCTTAGGGCAAAATGTATGCTATGACACCTACAGATTCTTCAGTTGGACCTTGAGTGGTCAGAGGTATATTTCTAGTATATAGTTCTTGGGCTCTTGTATTAGTTAATTCGAGTGCATCATATTCATTCATTGCTATATCGTTTGCACGGGCATTAGGGCTATAGGTTAGTCCGTTGGGTAGAACTATTTGTGTTGATACGCTAGTGGGTAGTACAATGATTCTTGATGGGGTATGTCGGGAATGTGCTATTGAAATAGCTGGACGTGCACTTGAGTTTGATTTCATTCTCCTTGACATGGGTTATTTTGATATCATCCTTGGGATGGACTAGTTGTCAGAGTTTCATGCGACGATAGATTGTTCTAGAGGGCTAGTGACAATTTGTATATCCAAGGGAGATTGTTTTTCTTTCATGGGAGATCAAAACAATTCCTATACTTCTCCATGTTATAGTATTAGTGGTTGAGAGTGACACAATTTTATCTTTGCTAGTCATTTGACTAAGGGGGAAAGGATTTCAAGAGAGATATATCCGACAGTGGTATGTGACTTCTTGGATGTCTTTCGAGAGGATTTAACAAATTTACCTCCCAGGAGAGAGGTGGAGTTTGGTATTGATCTTATACTTGGTACGACGCCTATCTCTATGGCACCATATCGGATGGCACCGGTGGAGTTACAAGAATTAAAATGTCAGTTGGATGATCTAAAAAGTAATGGCTTTATTAGACCTAGTGCATCACTGTGGGGAGCACCGATGTTGTTTGTTAAGAAGAAATATGGTTCCTTGAGATTGTGCATTGATTACCGAAAGTTAAATCATGTGACAATCAAGAATAGGTATCTATTACCGAAGATAGAGGACCTATTCGATCAATTGAAGAGAGCTCACTACTTCTCAAAAATTAATTTGACGTCGGGTTATTATCAATTGAGGGTAAATGATGAGGATATCCATAAAACTATTTTTCATACATGGTATGGACATTATGAATTCCTGGTAATGCCATTTGATTTAACTAATGCACCGGCAACATTTATAGATTTATTGAACCGAGCATTTCATGAGTATCTTGACACTTTTGTGGTAGTGTTTGTAGATGATATACTGGTGTACTCTTCTTCGGAGGAGGAGCATGAGGTACATTTGAGGACAGTTTTACAAATTCTTAGAGAGTACCAATTGTATGCTAAGTACAAAAGGTGCGAGTTTTGGCTCTAATAGGTGAAATTCCTTGGACATGTTGTTTTTAGAGTGGAGTCTTAGTTGATTTATCAAAATTTGAGGTGAGTTGGAAAAGTCCAAAGAGTGTGTTCGAGATTCGGAGTATTCTTGGGTTAGTAGGCTACTATGGAAGGTTTGTGAAAGACTTCTCTAGTATTGTAGCTCTTATGACATAACTCACTCGTAAAGGGGTAAAATTTGTGTGGAATGAAGCGTGTGAGTTAGCCTTTTGTGAATTGAAGAAATGGTTAACTAAAACTCCTATTTTGGTGATACCCAAGCATGGCTTGGGGTATGTGATTTATTGTGATGCTTCAAAAAATATGCTAGGTTGTGTATTGATGCAGTGTGACGGAATAGTTGCTTATGGGTCTAGACAATTAAAGACTCACGAGCATAACTATCTTACACATGATTTAGAACTAGCAGTAGTGATATTTGCCTTGAAGGGGTGGAGACATTACTTGTATGGTGAAAGATTCGAGGTGTACTCGGATCATAAGAGTCTTAAGTACCTTTTCTCCCAAAATGACTTCAACATGAGATAGAGGCGATGGGTTGAGTACCTGGAGGATTACGACTTTGATTTGCAATATCATCTGAGAAAGACAAATAGAGTGGCAAATGCATTGAGTAAAAAATCTCACAGGACTCTAGCTAGCATAGTTATACAGAAATGGAAAATAATGGAAGATTTCTCAGAGTTGGGATTATATTTTAGTGATGATGGTGAGCCAGCTACATTGTTTAGCTTGGTAGCTCAATCTATGCTTGTGAATAATGTGATTGAAGCACAGAAACAGGATCGTGAGTTAGAGTCAACTCACTCACAGATTGTTAGTGGTACAGCATTGAAGGATTGAACCTTGTATTTAGATGGGGGTCTACGATTCAAAAGGTTGACGGTAGTTCCTTCTAACTGTCAAGAGGATGTATTATAGGATTTTCATCAATCTCGTTTTGTAATTCATCCCGATGGTACCAAAATGTATCACAATTTGAGGAGGCAATATTGGTGATGGGGTATAAAGAAATACGTGGCATAGTTTGCAGTGAGATGTCTTATTTGTCGGTAAATAAAGCCAGAACATCAGAAACTCACTGGGTTATTATAACCATTATCGGTAGAAAAGTGGAAGTGAGAAGATATTACCATGGACTTTGTCATGGGACTTCCAAGATCAAACAAAGGTAATGATACAGTTTGGGTCATTATGGATAGATTGACCAAAATAACGCACTTCTTGCTTATGAGGTTAACAAATGATGTGAGGAGGCTCAGTAATCAATATTTAGAATATATTGTGAGGCTACATAGGGTTCTCGTATCCATTGTGTTAGATAGGGATCCATGATTTAATTCAAGATTCTGGCAGGCATTTCAGACAGTATTGGACATAGAGTTGCACTTTAGCATAACATTTCATCCTCAGACCGATGGACAGTCGGAGCGCACTATTCAGATATTAGAGGATATGCTTTGTGCTTGCATTTTGGATTTCGGTAGTGGTTGGGAGGACCATTTGTCACTTGTGGAGTTTGTGTACAACAACAATTATCTGACCAGTATTGAGATGGCACCATTTGAGGCGTTGTATGGTAGACCTTGTAGATCTCCAGTTTGTTGGACTGAGGTGGGTGAGACCACAGCCTTAGGACCAGATATTATGCATGAGACTACTGAAAAGATCAAGTTGATCAGAGTCAACAAAAAAGCTATGCCGATAGGAGGCGGGGACCGTTATCCTTTGAGGTGGGAGACCATGTGTTTCTTAACGTTTCACCACAGAAAGGATTGATGTGTTTTGGGTATAGTAGCAAGTTATCACCTAGATACATTGGACCATTTAAGATCATTGAGTGTGTCGGTGAGGTGGCTTACAGATTGGCTTTGCCACCACAGTTGAAAAAGGTTCATAATGTTTTCCTTATTTGATGTTGAGAAAATACGAACCTGACTCATCTCATGTTCTGGGTTGGGTAGACATTGAGGTTAATAAGGATGTCACCTATGAGGAGAGACCAGTTCAGATTCTTAATATTAGAGAGCAAGTTCTAAGGGGTAAGACTATTCCTTTGGTCAAGGTTTTGTGGCATTGCCACAACATTGTGGAGGTTACCTAGGAGAGTGAGCAAGAAGTTCGTTCTAAGTATCCAGACTTGTTTATTTCAAGAATGGCCTGATTTCAGTGACAAAATCATTTTAAGTTGGGTAGGTTGTTAGAACTATGACCATTTTTGGCCAGTTTTCTTTTATTTTTATTTATTTTCATATAAATGCTTTAAATGATTATATATACGTTTAGCAAAAGTTGAGATTTTTGGGTCAGGTGGGCTCGGGACGCGGGTCTCGTGGGTCCTGAAAATTCGAAAGGATTGGAATGACGCCAAATTTTGGGACTAGCTTAAATGAAATATTTGATACGCTACAGAATCTATTTTGGGTCCATAGGAGTTACCAAAAGTGAAAATAAAGCTCGGGAAGGTTTAGTGAAAGACTAATGACATTTTTGTAAATATGAGAGCTAGGTCTATAAATAGCAAAGAAGAGAATTCAACAATTCATTCTCTCATTCTTCATCAGTCGTGAGAGAGCAATATAGATACACATATATCTTTACATCATCATTTTCTCTTCTCCATTGAATTTGAGAGACTTGTGGCGATAATTGGAAGGCGCCAAAGAAGAAAGAGTTGGTCTACGCATTAAGGGCTTGAGTTTGATTCATCCAGAATCGAATTCGGAGAAATTTCATTTAAGTAAAAATTTTAAGAAAATTATTTGGAAGCTCTTCTAAATTGAGGTAAGGATATCTAACTCATAAAATTTAGAGTTTTGTGAGTATATTGGTTGTTTATGGCAACCAATTAGTTATATGGATATAATTAGATGTCTTTCAATAGCATGCTAAATTATGTCATTTAAGGAATTTTTTATGTTAAATATGATGATTACATGTTTATAATTGTCTTAGAAGATTATGAAGCATGTGTGAATTGAATATGAAAGAATTATGTGTATTACTGTGCATATATGAAGGTGACACTTATGTGTTTGATAAATTACCTTGAAAGCATGTTTAAGAGTAAAGCAAGATTAATTATCAATATAAACGATATGAAATGTGAAAAATGTGAACATATGTGAGGTTTATTAAAAATTGTGCAAGCATGACAATTAAATGCTTTAATAACTTGAATTGTATGTGCACATTTAGCACGAGCATTTGAAATCCATCTTTATTCATTGGGAAATATATAGTGAGGGTGGTGAGCTCAATTGGGTGTAATGTTCTTTCGATAAGGAGTGATCTGGTAAGGGGAACCCACGTGGGGTGGATTGGTAAAGGAGGCCCAGGAAGATGATACTCCTTAAAACGGAGTCCTACGATAAGGGGGACTGGTAAAAGAGCCTCGGTTAGGTGGGATTGGGTGGCCCGTAAAACTGAGACCCAATGGATGTGTGGAGAGAATGAGAAAGTTATGCATTTCACGTTCCATTATATATTGCTTGTGATATGGTTGTGATGTACAGATATTTTCTTAACATGATTGAATGCAAATGTATGTTTATGTGGTATTCACAAAATTTTACGGAATTGTGTGTTAGACATTCCCACTGAGCGTGTTGTAGCTCATCCCATGAGTATTAACTCTTTTCACAAAATTGAAAGGAATTGATGACTCTCCCTAACAGTGAGTTGGTGTGGAGCGGTGTCAATTTCATTTAAAGACTTTTATTGCTTTATTTAAATGCATGTTCGGATTGTGAACTATATGCATGTAGTGAACATGTAAAGATCATTTAAGTTTCAAAAATATGTTATATTATGCCTTGTGATTGTATATGTTTAAATACGGATTTGAGCATGTGAACACTAGATGATGCGAATAATGATTTTGCATTTATATTCATTTTTACATGTATAAACTTGTGAGAATGGTTGTGCTGATGAATTGGTTAAATAAGGTTCATGTATGATGAGAATGAGGATCAAGTGTAAGAATTGACACTTATAAAATTCTGCAGAGAAACAATGTTCGAGGGATTTTGATCAATTGAAATGCCTCGATTAATCGGCCAAGTATCGTAATGGTTCGATAGAAAGTGGTCGAATTCCAGTAGGGTTTCGATAGTACTTCAATAAAAGCTCAATCAAGTGAAATCTCTGATCAATCAAAAATCCTATTTCGCTTAATCGAAATGCGTTTCGCACATTCGAAAGGTGCACTTTGATCAATCAAAAAGTGCAAGGACTATGTAGAGATCCAAAATTTTCTTTTATTTAATTATTTTTTGAAATAGAATTTTAAATGAATATAAATGTGTTTTAAATATAAAATACATGCTTGTGGATTTTTGTGAAGGTCTGAAGAAGTTTTGGAAGCATTTGACAAAAGTTGACTTTTTCGTGTCAAGTAGGCCCAGGACGCGGGTCCGGTGAGGCCCAAAAATCCAAAAGCGTCGAAATGATACCAAATTTGGAGAGTAGATTAAATAAAATATTTAACGTGCTACGGAATCTATTTTGTGTCCATAGGAGTTACGAAAATTAAAAACGGAGTCTAAGAAGGTTTAGTGAGTGGCTAATGACATTTTTGTAAATATGATAGCTAGGTATATAAATAGCAAATTAGAGAATTTAGCAACTCATTTCTCATTCTCAGCGGCCGAAAAGAGAAAGAGCAATATATATCTATATATGGCAATGTCATCTTCTCCATTGATTTTGAGAGGCTTGGGGCGATAATTGGAAGGCGCCGAAAAAAAAGAAGTTGGTCTACGCTTTGAGGACTCAAGTTTGATCCGTCTGTGTTGTGTCTTTCATTTCAAGTTAAATTTCATGTTTTAGGCTTAAAATTGATGATTTCATGTTATATATGATTATATAAATTTTAGGATAAAATTATTAAAATAAAATGATATATGTATGTTTCTTTGGATTAGAATTGATTGGTATGTGATATAGAATAGTTGAATTGTTGGTATGTGCAAAATGGGACATGTATTGCATATATGAGATTTTAGTGATTTACTGAAAATCTAATTCTGGGAGTATAATGTAAACATGTGTCATTATGAATTTTTGCATGACATGCTAGAATGAACATAGGACATGAATTGGGTGCAATGCATCGAGATGTGCAAATATATGTGCAAAACGTGACATATTTTGTGTATGTACATGGGGTGTTATCTCAAAATTGGCTCATAACAAAGTAGACGGAGAACATATCCCCAGAAGTTGAAAGACCTCAAACTTGCGCAAAAGGGTTGATTACCAGTAGGTTAGTAGCCCGAAAATAACTAGAATATGCGGTATGGGGCTTAGGCACATATCCATATTGTGTGTATGAGTGTGATTATAATTTCGAGAGCTTTTTGAGTCTTAAGTGTAATAATGTGACTTATGTGACTTGAGTGGGTTTTGGTTACGAATTCGGTTATGTAATATGTTATAGATATGATGAATTGTGCATTAAAGCTTATTTGTGAATATTGTGGTTGTCATGCTTTTTTGAAGTGTAGGACATGTGAATGAAGGTTTCAGTTTTTGACTAGAATGCTAGGAAGTATAACACATAGTTAGGCTATACATGTTGAAATATAGTTATGCAATGATATGAAATGTGAACTTGAGTGGATTGCACAACGTATTACTTTGAGTCGTTGAACTTGCTCATCCCCCTACATTAACATTTTCAGGGCATAGCAAGGAGGTGGTTAATAGTGAGCAACCATGAGTTGAGTTAAAGTCAGAAGAACTCTCTTTTGGGTTATTTTTGATTTCACCCATGTCTGGGATGTGGACATAGTGCATTTAGTGATGTATAAGGAGACTTATACCTTGAGACATTGTGTTTGGGTGTATGTGCCTTAAATTTCGGATTTATACTTAACGTTTATGTTTCAAGTATGTCAACTGCATGAAATGTATGATGTCTTAACATTTCATTTTTAATTGGTTTGTTGTATGGACGATTATAGGTTGTTAGAATGGAAAATATGCATAAAATAAACCAAGTGTGAGGTTGTAGGATTTCCTACAGAATGGCATTTTGATTGTGCGAAATCTCAATTTTGGATAATCGAAATCCTTCAGTTGTGCGAACCTTGTTGCAAAAATTTTGATGGAAGTTAAGATAAATTACAGTGAGATCTTAATAGTACTTTGCAAGTACTTCGTTTGATCGAGAGTTTCGATTGTGCAAAACTAGAATTTCGATTGTGCAAAAGTGGTATTTCGATTGTGCGAAATGGGTAATTCACAATTATTTATTTTAGAATAAGAATGATGTTGGGTATGTGTGTGTGACCATGTGTGGGCCCATTGAGATGAGTATTGTATAATTGTGCAGATGTAATTATGAATATGTGATAATTTTTTCATGATGTTGATGTGAGGTGATGATGTATAACCTAATCACCCTCAATTCTTGGGAGTCAAAAATTGGGGCGTGACACTTGGTATCAAACATGATATCAAAGGGTAATTATGATTAGGAGTGTGGGTTTATGACTTAATCACCTTTCATTCTTGGGAGTCAGAAATTGGAGCGTGACAACATGGTATCAGAGCTCAACCGGGTTTGAATACCTGACGACGAAGGTTAAAGGTCGAGTGTTTGTATTAGGTTGGAATACTTAAGGACGCGGGGTAAAGGTTGGGTTTAGGTGACTCTTATGTGTTTTTTTTTCTTCAAAATACTTGTTAAGTGATAAGTGAGTAGAATTGATTAATTGATATATGCATGTGATTAATCTTTCTTGGAAATTTTTATTAGAATCATGTCACTGAGAAGAGGCCGAGGTAGGGGTTCGAACCCTGTTCCACCACCATTGAGAGATGGGGCATAGTTAGTCCAAGAGATGACTATTGTCATTCAATTGTTAGCTAAGACGGCCAATGAAGGTCTACAAAATCAAGCACGGGGAGGTGGGAATAGGGAAATGAAATGCCTGAAAAGTGATTAAGAATATGAACTCTCCTATGTTTGATGGGAGATTGGATCCTATGGCTGTAGAAGATTGGTTTGAACATATATTCAAATAATTCGATGTGCTAAGGATAGATGAGGATGATCTAAGGATGTCCATGATTCCTATTCAATTGACGAGGGTAGTGGACTTGTGATGGAAGTCCATGACCAATACATAGGAGGCAAGGGACATGGAGTGGGAAACTTTCAAAAGGAGAAGTACTTTTCAAATATTGTAAAGGAAGCAAAATCGAATGAGTTTATACACTTGATTTAGGGAGGAATGAGTGTGATGGACTATGAGAATAAGTTTACTGAATTGTCTCAATTCACTCCAAAGATCATGGTGAATGAACAAACAAAGGCAAGGAGATTCGTAAAAAGACTCCGATTTGAGCTTAGGACCAAGGTCACTATCTTGGACTTGCCGAGTTAGGCGGAGGTGGTGAGGCAGACATTGTTAGTGGAGGCGAATGACAATGATATTCAGAGGATACGGGACTTGAGTAGTCAGTCTCGAAGTATGATCTATCATTTGTATTAACAAACACACCGACGACATTTATGGCCTTAATGAATTGTGTGTTCAGTGCATTCCTTGACCGTTATGTCGTGGTGTTCATTGATGACATTCTAATGTATTATTTATCGAGGGAGGAACATGTGAACCACTTGAGGACAATGTTGCAAATTCTAAGGGAGAACTGGTTGTATGCCAAGTATGAGAAATGTGAGTTTTGGCTACCGAAAGTGAAGTTTCTCGGGCATGTAGTTTTGGGAGGAGGAATTTTCGTGAATCCTTCCAAGATTGAGACTGTAATGGATTGGGAATGTCTGAAGAATATGTTTAAAATTCAAAGATTCTTGGGGTTAGCAGGCTATTACCGGAAGTTTGTGACGGATTTCTTTCGGTTAACGGCACCTATGACAAGACTTACCCGTAAGGGAGTCAAATTTGTGTGGAATGAAGTTTATGAGCTTGCTTTCTAGGAATTAAAAAAAGGGTTGACTACCGCTCCAGCTTTAGTGATTCCAAAGTGTGGGTTGGGGTATGTAATATATTGTGATACTTCACGTGACGGATTGGGTTGCAAGTTGATGCAAATGGAGAGAGTTGTTGCTTATGGGTCATGACAATTAAAGACTCGCGAGCAAAATTGTTCGACTCATGATTTGGAATTGGCGGCAGCCATCTTTGCATTGAAGGGTTAGAGACACTACTTGTACGGGGAAAAATTTCAAGTCTTTTCCGATCATAAGATTCTCAAATATCTCTTCACTCAAAAGGAATTGAACTCTAGGAAACTGATCAATGTTAAATGTTACACATTCTAGCCTCTTAACTTATGTATTTTATTCTTTTAGTGATAGATTATTTTGTGATTTTACTTCGTTTTAGTGTTTTCTGTATTTTCAGGGCCTTAATGATTATTTCAGTTAAAACTATGATTTTAGGCTTTTAAAGATGACATGCAAGAAGGTTAGATGAAGCCTACATCAAATGGATCCATTCAACTTGATATTTTAATGCAAATAAGCCCATGGAAGAGATCCAAGAGAATTACAGCTGCTTAAGAAGGTTACGGGTCTTAAGCCCAATTCTGCGCTTAATACAGTCTTAATCCCATTTTGAAAAATGGACTATAAGTATTATTTTCGAGCCTTAAATAGACTTAATTTTCACAAAAGTTAAACGAAATTCGATTCTGGACATTTTTGTATTTCACGAAAATTCCGTGAATCGGACTTCTAGTGGGTCAAAAGTTGGGCTGAACGTCAGCAGAAAAAACCCACCTGATTAGTGCTGCAGGAAAACCTAATTAATTCCTAATTGGATTAGGACTTTGGGGTATTCTCTTGGTGCATAAAGTGGCGAATTGGGGGAGCTTAGAGGGAGCCTTTGGATAGATTTGAAGACATACTTTGCAGAGCTTTCGAGTGGAGAATCATTAGAGAACGAAGTCTTACGTATAATTCATGAAGATGATGCTTCTTCCTCAACCGTTGAAGCTTCTTCTTCTACCATGAGCAGCTAGTTCATTCACTAGGATTTTGATGTAGCTCTAATAAAGCATCAATGGTTTGATTGTTTTAATTATTGGGGACCTTTATATACATGCATAGATTGTGTAATTTAGAGGATTCTTATTATATAATTGAGCAATAAAAGTCTTATAAATTCAATTTCAATGATTTCTTATCTTGTCTTAAATATTTAGTTGTTGTTGATGAACTCAATCTCTCTTATTTTCTGTGATCATGAGAGCGATTATTACACAATGGTAATCACTGAATATATCATTATACGCTTTGATGGAGTATGCCTAGAAAAGATGGACCATACTGCACCCAAGAGTAGAGTAGTTAGGCAGATGGCTCATGTCAATCGAAGATAATCCATGACTTAGCCTTAATCATATATTATCTTCTTGACGGATGAAGGTGAGCTTGTAGCCACCGACACCACTTATGCATGGTATAATTTTTCATAGTTAATTCAATTGACCATTGATTGTGGAGTTAGTGGTGAAGTCAATTACCCTAGATTTATCTCATACTATCTTCACTCTCTATTTCCTTTGTTTTATTTTATTTTGCTTTTTAATTAGTTTAAATATTAAAAATATAATTATTTTCTTTCTAAATTTAATTAGAATTAATTTCATATTCCAACTCATTCAGACCATAATCCCTAAGGTTCGACACCCCTTTCGATAGCCCTATTCTATAAGGAATTCGTTCTATTGTGAAGTGTGGTAATTTTAATTGAGATGCACTCACACACGAATCAGAAATAAAGATGGGTAGAGTACATGAAAGATTATGATTTTGATCTTTAGTATCACCCGGGAAAGACCAATGTAGTAGCCGATGCTTTGAGTAGAAAATCACATGGGACTTTGGCTAGCATTGTCATTTGAGAATGAAAAATGATGGAAGATATAGCGGATTTGGGCCTGTACTTTAGTGATGATAGTGAACTGGCTACCTTATTTAGCCTTATTGCTCAATCGATTCTAATCAATGGGATAATTGAGGCACAAGGGCAAGATGAGAAAATGAGGGCTATTCATACTCGGATTACGAGCGATGAAGTTGTGGGAAGTTAGACCTTACATTTAGATGGGAGTTTGTAGTTCAAAGGGAAGATGCATATACCTACCCTTGTATGGATCGTATTCTTTGGGAATTCCATTATTCTAGGCTTGTGGTACATCTCGATGGGACAAAAATGTATCACAAATTGAATCGCCAATATTAGTGGAAAGGAATAAAAAAGGATGTGGCTCAATTTGTGGCTAAGTGTCTTACTTACCAACAAATAAAGGCCGAACATCAAAGACCGACTGGTTTGTTACAACCATTTTCAGTAGTGGAGTGAAAATGGGAGCATATCACTATGGATTTCGTGATAGGGCTTTTGAGGTCACAGAGAGAACATGATGTTGTGTGGGTCATAGTTGATGGGTTAACCAAGACATCTAATTTTTTGCCTATTTGGATCACGGATGGTGCGGAGAATCTCATTAAGTTATATGTGGAGCATATTGTGAAGCTTCATGGTGTTCCGGTGACTATTTTCTCAAACAGGGATCCTAGGTTTACTTCACGATTTTGGCAAGATTTTCAGCTAGCCCTTGATACGGGGTTGCACTTCAGTACAACTTTGCACCCTTAGACTGATGTCCAATCAGAGCATACCCAACAAACATTGGAGGATATGTTGAGAGCTTATATTATGGATTTTAGCAGAAATTGGGAGGACCATTTGCCGTTTGTGGAGTTTGCCTACAATAATAGCTACCAAGCTAGCATTGAGATGGCTCATTTTGAGGCATTGTATGGTAGATCGTGTACGTCACTAGTTTGTTGGATCGAGGTGGGGGAGACAACTGTTTTGGGACCGGATATAGTCCATGAGACTACGAAAAAAATTAAGTTAATTCAACAACGGTTGATCACAGCACAGAGTAGACAGACAAGCTATACCGACCAAAGGAGGAGACCTTTGTCATTTGAGGTGGGGGCCATGTGTTTCTCAAGGTTTCTCCATGTAAAGAGTTGATGAGATTCAGAAAGAGTGGCAAATTATCGCCGAGATTTATTAAACCCTTCGAGATTTTGGAGTGCGTTGATGAAATGGCCTATCAGTTAGTTTTGCCACCAATTAGAAGTTGTTCACAATGTCTCTCATGTTTTCATATTGTGGAAATATGAATCGGATCTGTTACATGTTTTGGGTTAGACAGACATTGAGGTTGAGGAAGATATGTTATACGAGGAGCGATCGGTGAAAATTCTTGACACTAGAGATCAAGTGTTGAGAGGCAAGACTATTTCATTGGTCAAGGTTTTGTGAAGACACCACGGACTAGAGGAGACCACTTGGGAATGAGAGCAAGAAGTTCGCTCTGAGTACCCGGACTTATTTCTTTCATAAGGTATGTCCAATTTCGAGGATGAAATCTCCTAAGGTGGGGAGGTTGTAGAGATCTAAATTTTTTTTATTTAATTATTTTGTAAAATAGAATTTTAAATGATTATAAATGTGTTTTAAATATAAAATACATGTTTTGGGACTTGTATGAAGGTTCGGGAAAGTTTCAGGAGCATTTGGCAAAAGTTGACTTTACTGGTCAAGTGGGCTGGGGACATCGATCCCGTAGGGCCCAAAAAACCAAAAGTGTCGGAATGACATCAAATTTTGAAAGTAGCTTAAATTAAATATTTAACGCGCTACGAAATTGATTTCATGTCTGTATGAGTTACAAAAATCAAAAACGGAATCCGAAAAGGTTTAGTGAATGGCTAATGACATTTTTTATAAATATGACAGCTAGGTCTATAAATAGAAAAGTAAAGAATTTAGCAATTCATTTTTCATTATTATCAGCCGCATAGAGAGAGCAATATATATCTATATATAGCAATGTCACTTTCTTCCCTTCTCCAATGATTTTAAGAGGCTTGAGGTAATCGATAATTGGAAGACGTTGAAGAAGAAGAAGAAGTTGGTTTACTGATTCGTGTGTGAGTGTGACTCAAAAAGTATATCAATTAAAAATTACCACACTTCGCAATAGAACGAATTCCTTGCAGAATAGGGCTATCGAAAGGAATGGGTATCGAACCTCAAGGACTGTGGTCTGACTGTGTTGGATATAAGGAATTAATTCTAATTAAATTTAAAAGAAGTAAATTCTGATTTTTAAAACTAAATTAACTAATGAAGCAATTGAACAAAAGCAAGAAAAACTAAGGAGTGTAGAGAATATAAGATAAGTCTAGGGTAATTGATTTCACCACTAACTTCACAATCAATGGTCAATTGAACTAACTATGGGGCATCATATCATGCATAAGTGGTGTCGGTGGCTACAAGCTCACCTCCATCCGTCAAGAAGATAACATATAATTAAGGCTAAGTCATGGACTATCTTCGATTGGCATGGGCCATCTGCCTAACTACTCTAATCTAGGGTGCAGTATGGTTCATCTTCTCTAGGCATAATCCATCAAAGCTTTTAATGATATATTCAATGAAAACCATTGTGTAATAATCACTCTCATGATCACAGAAAATAAGAGGGACGAGTTCAATAACAACAATCAAATATCTAAGAGAAGATAAGAAATCATTGAAACTGAATTTATAAGACTTTTATTGCTCAATTCTATAAGAAGAATCCTCTAAATTACACAATCTATGAATGAATACAAAAATCCCCAATAATTAGAACAATCAAACCAGTGATGTTTAGTTAGGGCTCCATCAAAACCCTGGTGGCTGAACTAGCTGCTCATGATACGCCTTGTTCTCCAATGATTCTCTATTCCAAAAGCTCTTCAAAGCTACTGTCAAGCCTCTTCCATACAGCCCCAATTTGTCACTTTAAATAACCAAGAGAATACATCAAAGTCCTAATCCAATTAGGAATAAATTAGGGTTTCCCGCAGCACTAATCAGGTGGGTTTTTTCTGCTGACTTCGGCCCAATTTTTGACCCACTAGAAGTCCGATTCACGGAATTTTTGTGAAATACAAAAGTGTGCAGAATCAAATTTCGTTCAACCTTAAGCGAGAATTATGTCGATTTGAGGCTCGAAAATAAGACTTCTGGTCCATTTTCCAAAACGGGATTAAGACTGTATTATGCGCAGATTTGGGCTTCAGGCCCGAAACCTTCTTAAGCAGTTGTAATTCTCTTGGACCTCTTTCTTGGGCTGATTTGAGTTAAAATAAGGAGTTCAATGGATCCCTTTGATGTAGGCTTCATCTAACCATCTTACATGTCATCTTTAAAAGTCCAAAATCACGGTTTTAACTGAAATAATCATTAAGGCCCTGAAAATACAGAAAACACTAAAACAAAGTAAAATCACAAAATAATCTATCACTAAGAGAATAAAATACATAAGTTAAGAGGCTAGAATGCGTAACATTCAACGCCTATCATTTACGCATTGAGGGCTCGAGTTTGATCCATCCGAAATCAAATTCAGATAAAGTTATTTTTTTTTTGTGAAAGTGAGGGATAGCTTATGTAAGAACCGTGACCATTTTTTGCCAGTTTTCTTTTATTTTCATTTATTATCATATTAATACTTTAAATGATTATATATATATATATTAAATACAAAATACATGTTTAGAGAACTTATTTAAGGTTTGGAGAGGTTTTCGGAGCTTTTGGCAAAAGTTGACTTTTTCGAGTTTGGTTGACCCAAGAGCGTAGGCCCCGTGGTGGGCCCAAAAAATTTAAAAGTATCGGAATGACTCCAAATTTGTAGGAGAGCTTAAATAAAATATTTGACACATTATAGAATTAATTTTATATCAATCAGAGTTACAGAACTTAAAAATCAAGCCCAGAAAGGTTTAGTGTAAAGGTAGTGGTATACTTGTAAATAAATATAAGTCATTTTCTATAAAATAGCAAGAGAGAATGTCCAACCCTTATTCTCATTTGAAATCAGCCATGAGGAGCATATATACATACATATATATAATTGGAGTTTATCGAAGAAGAGAGAAACAGTCTACACGTTGAGTGCTCGAATTTGATCGGTCCAAAATCAATTTCAGACAAAGTTGATTTTTTAGATAATTGAAAAAAATTCATTTGAAAACTCTTCCAAATTGAGATAGGGATGCATAACCCATAGAATATGGGGTTTTGTGATTATATTGGTTGTTAAGGCAACCAATTGGTTATGTGGGATAATTAGATTTTTTTTTTCAATAGTAAATCATGCTTAATTATGTCAATTAATGAATTCATTATGTTAAATTTGATAATTACATGTTTGTGATCGCCTTAGTTGATTATGAAGTATGTTGGAATTGAAATGTGAAGAAACTCTGTGTTTTCATGTATATATATGTGAATGTGATACTTGTGTATTTGATAAATTATCTTGGAAGTATGTTTAAGGTGATACTTTTGTTGTTCTTCTCCTTCAGGGTTTAAATTTTTTAGAGCTTTGAATTTTGAGTGAAGAATCCTGCAGAGTTTCAACTTTCTCTGAAAGTCTTCCCCCCTTCCTCTCCACCCTCTACCTCTATTTATAAACTCTTAGAGGAGCAAACTAGCAACTTCTTTTACTTTTGATAATTATTTTTGATGATAATTGTCTTTTATAATAATTATTTAATTTATATATATATATATATATATCTTTGATGATAAATATTTATACATATATATCAATTATCCTTTGACCCATTTTCTAGTGGGCTTTGACTTCTTAGACAATTTGGATCAGCCCATGATCTATTTATTTGTGGTGGATCTGGGTTTTGAATTATCTGACTCATTGGGCCACATTTCAAAATGGGTCAAATTGAAGGTAAGTCCAAATTATATTTTGGGTCCATCATGTAATTTTTTTATGTCTACAAAGTAAATTTAATTAAAGTGTTATGTAAATTAGGTAATTAAGGGACAATTCAAATTCAAGAGACATTCCAACGGGCCTTAAATCTTGCATCCAATTTGGAGCAAGTTCTTTTTTTTTTTTTTTTAAATAGTGATGATCACAGTTGGACCATGGTTTGCCGGTTGCCGTTGCTTTACCCATGAAGTTAATTAATTGTTACCTCAGCTTATAAGTCAGCTATAAATTATGTATCAACATTCTTTGTTAAAGTAGAAAAGCAAGGAACATCCTATAATGCATTTAATTCAGCTTTGGGTTGGTCTGCACGTGAGGGGAAGTGGGCTGGACCAAAAACCCAACCCAATACATTTTAGAATCCACTAGGCCCAAGCCCATTCAAACAAGATAGAGCTCAAAGATTAATAACCAAATCAAAGCCTTTGTGTATGTGCTGTGTGGTGCTATTTAATAAAACTGTATGTGCTGTGTGGTGCTATTTAATAAAACTGAAAATTAAGCATCGAAAATTTCAAATACCGAATTTTAAGTGCTGAAATTTTAAGTGCTGAATATATTAATTTGAATACCGGTTTCATACTGTCTTAATTTTAAACGTTGAATTCATTAAGATTATTTATTAAATACAAAAGTTGAATATGAATATTATACATATTACATTTTTGTCCTCAATATCTTCTACCCCAAACATTTTTATAAAAGATACTATGTATAAATTGTATAATATAATATAAAATAATAAATTTCACCTAAGGAAATATATCAATTTAACAATGGATATTGATGTCAAAACTAATCATAAAAAATATTAATTCAAATTTAAATATTTATTAACATAATTTTAAAAATGAATGTATCGAAACTGTTAAATTAAGCTAAACAAATTAAAATTTAAGCTCTAGGATAAATAAATCATTTGCAATTTGACAAATGATGTGTCAAAATATAAATTATATATAATTTCCAACAAACCTTCCATAAAATATTCTTTAAGTATGAGGAGCATCTAAACAATTTTATCTATCCACCAAACACTCTAACGATCCCACTTAATAAAATATCTTACTTGTTACTTAACATCCAAACAACTCCATCTAACAATAGTGATATCTAACATAATATCAATTACATCCAACCAAACACTCTACCCGATGAGCCAAACCATTTATATCGCGATTATACGAAGATAAAATGGTAATTAATTTTTTTTTAAAATCAACCTACCACTTATCGTATTCAGCAATAGGCGTTAAGCGACCGAGTCGCTTGAAATTTTGGGTTGTTTTAAGCCATACTTAATATTTTAAATAATATACCAAAAAGTTATCAAACGATCTGAATTTAAAAAATTGCTAAGCGTGTTCAGCGTTGAGCGCTCAATAGAGTTATCAAACAAGACCTAAGACTTCAGTTTTGCTCAGCAACATGGCAGTGATATGTTCTCAAGGTGCTTATGATTTTTTTGGCTTGATCCAGATTCTTGATGGACTCTATCAGACTTTGGAACTCTTGGCAAGAGCATCACTTTGGACCTTTTGGTCATAATTTGGGCTTGCTTCAGATTCATCGAAGAACATATCAGATTTTGGGTTTTGGGTTGGGCCTAATTAAGTTTATGTCATGGTAGAAGATGTAGTTTACCAAAGCAAGGTGATTTTTGGAATTTGCATTTAATTTGTAAATCACAAGATCAATGATTTGGTGGATGCATGCATGTCCTTAAAAAATTATAAAAGTGACATTTTAATATTTAATATATTAATTTCAAATAATAATTAATAATGTTTATTTAAAAATTATTCTTGTTTTTTGAGATTCAAAGTTACTAATTAGATTCTTGTATTCAAGTTTTACAAAATTTATAAAAGTGGTCTTTTAATATTTAATATATATATATTTTTTTTTTTTTGTAGAATTTTCACCTAAAATTTTTGTTGTTTGATTATTAGGGTTAACAAATTTATCAAAAGCTCATTTTTTATATTAAATTAGTTTATCTATTCTTCTTTCCTTTTAATGATTTTCATATCCTGATTCATATACTAGAAACATATTCTAATATTCAATAATATAAATAACAATAATTACAAACGAAATATAAAATTTTATGATTACAAAAAATAATAAGACTATAAAATAATTTAAGTTGAAGAACAATAGAACCTGATGTTAGAAAAATCCAGTCTAGTGCTCCAAAAACAATTCAATTATTTTGTAACTAGTAACTTGAAAGCTTCCAATGAATTTATGGTTGTAATAAGCGAAAAAGAAAAATACGTGATGGAGAGAGGAAAGATGGAGATTAGAGAGTTGTGAGAGAATAGAAATGATAAAGGTTATAATGACAAACGTGGAAAAAGGTAAAAAACCCTTTGGAGTAAGGGTAAAAAAAAGAAGATAAAGTTAATAGGAGATGAAAATTTTTACAATTTTCAATTTTCTAAAGTTAGCAAAAAGAATTAGAGGATTAAGAGTTAATATATATTAAATATAATATTTATGCTCGTGTAATGAGGAGAGAATTGTTTTTTAGAAAATTGCCCCATTGGTTATGGTCTTATAATAAAAGGAAAAAAATTTAAGAAGTCTAATAGGAGTCATAGATTAAAAAAAAAATTAGAAAGTTTTAATATATAAGTTTATTTTTTTGATGCCTTTTATTGACTGACCTTAGACAACCGTCTAAGTCACCAAAGACTCGAGTTGACCTTCATGTAGTTCAATTGTCAAAATGTGCTTAATTTGAACTGTCTCTTAAACTCGATTTGGAAAGAGACTACATATACATAAAAAAATTTATTAAGTAATTGTGCATATTTATTTTTTTCTTTGAAAATTATTTTCGAAAATTTTTTCAGGAAAAAAGTCTCTATCTTTTTTTAATAATAAAAAGGGTAAAATGGTCATAAAAAAATATAATATGTGCAAGAAGGGGTAAATTACTCACTTTTGTAAATATAAGGATGTGATATAATCAAAAAAAAAAGTACAGGAAGATTTCTTGCACCTTTTTAAAAGAACAAGGATTTTAGTCCTTTTGCCTAACAAATAAAAAAGATCCATCTAGCTTTCCTTTCTCAATATACCCATGCTCTATAGTTAGATATAATCAAAGTTTCTTCCTCAGTACTGATGTTAACTTTGATTTTGATTTTGATTTTCGATCCAGTTACACAACAAGCAATTCTAGTTTTAGCTGTCATAACACGTGGTTTAACCGAATCTATCGCATTGAATAGAGTTAAATGAAACATAAAATACACGTAATGAATATAGATAATATCACTCTTTCTGATCAAACTATCTTAATTAATTTTCTCTTTTTTTTTTTCGAGTTATAACAATACGTGATGAATCTTGTTACCTCTAATGTAAAGTAGATGCTTAAAATAGTATTTTTTTAAAAAGAAATTTGAGGTGATGGAAAGTTTATTATTATAAATATTGTGATCTCAATGTTTTTTTTTTTTTTTTTTGCATGTGTTCATATTCTACCTTCAACCAAGCTGCATAACTTGATCACTGATTCAAACATAAATCAATAAATTAATTACATTGCTTTGATGTAGAAACAAAGGGCATAAATCAATAAGCCCAGCCTCAATGGCAGCCATTGTCAACGTTACATTGCTTGGTGCCATCTTGACGAAGATTATATTATATCAAGTTGTACAAATTCTGCTAAGGTGTTGATTTATACGACGACGTGTAACCTAGCAGGGTTTATTGGTTGAATTGCTGAATTTAGAATTAATTGTAGCCTACCAAGTCACACTCGAGTCTTTATCTTTTATCATTATATGTTTTCATTGTGTTGCTTTGTTTTGTATCAGAAGTTCACATGTTATAATAGTCATTCGTATCTGTTTTAGGATTTAAGGCTGCGTACATGTTATCTTCTCCGGACTCTGTAATGATTATCTACAAATTATATTGGTACAGTTTCTTTTACCAAAAATTTATTAGGACTTGTCGAGAACAACCCTGTTTGAAAGAGTTAAAGTAGAAACAAGTCCAAGCAATTATTTAGAAGAAAAAAACACCAAGACTATGTTTGGCATGCATAAATGAAATGCAAGTATGAATGGAATGAGAATGATAATAGAAAGGAATATTTATTCTCATTCTATTGTATGGCTACAAAAATGAATAAGAAAAGGAGGAAGAGAGAAAAGAATAAAAAAAAAGTAAAACAATAACTTATGGGCATAATGGTAATTTCAACCATTTTTGTTAGTTAATTAAACAACGGTTACTGACAGGTGAGGTAGGTGAAATTATAAAACCTAGAGGGGAGGTTTGTGTTATTTCGGCAAACCTCAGGAAAGGTCAAAGATATTTACCCTAAATTAAACTAATAAAATAACATTCTTTTATAATTTTTTAAAAAGGAATAGTGGTGTTAGTGGAAGGCGGTGGTAGTGGAAAGTAACAATGGTATATATGGTGATGGTGGAAGGCGGCGACAGTGGTAGAAGGCAATGGAGGTGGTGGAAGGTTGCGGTGGCGGTGGTAGTAGAAAGTAACGATGGTGTATATGGTGATGGTGGAAGGCGGCGACAGTAGTAGAAGGCAGTGGAGGTGGTGGAAGGCAGTGACAGAGGTGGTGGTGGAAGGCGACAACAATAGTAAAAGGCAGTGGTGGAAGGCAGTGGAGGTGGCGGTGGTGATAGTTGTAGTAGTGGTAGTGGTGGAAAGAGGTGATGAAGGGATTATTGGGAACATTAATTTTGTTTTAATCTTACTTGGGATAGAATGGTCATTCCATAAGTTTAGTTATGAAATGAATTTTCATTCACTGGAATGGACTTTCATTCTAAGGAAATGACCATTCCTACTTTAAAATTCATATCAAACAAATGAATGATTGGAATAAACATTTCATTCTATTCCTATATACCAAACGCATTACAAAGAGCTTGTATCCTAATAGTATAATTGCCCCATTCTCAAAGAAGAGCGGAAGGGTTCGAGCCCCTATTAGTTAATTCTATTAGTGTATATATGTATATAAATTCACTATGTTTAATAGCTTAGAAATATGAATCATTAAGCAATTAAAATCATATAACAGTTTTTTTTTTTCCTTAAGAACTTTGGCAGTGGCTAAACTAATTTCTCACTATTTTGAGGTTCTAAAGGTAGAATCTATAATTCAATTTGATGAAGCAGAAATTTACTCCGAACTGGTCAAATGTCAACCTGTAAAACGATAAGAGCAGTCGGAAGGACACCGATGTGGTGCCGGCCGACTGTACTCTAAAAATCAAGTCAAATATTGGAAATACTTGTCAAAGCTAGAAAGGCACTTTAGAGGATATTAATTGCGTACTTGGTATATGAACCGTCTCTGTATTTATAACGGTCTAATTGGAACGTGTCCTAGTAGGAGACTGGCTCTTCAATTCTTCAAATTTATCTGTAGATAGAAAAGTCCTAGTCAAAGTTCATCTTTCACCCACGTCATACAAATCACAATTACCACGTCATACGTTTTACAATCGGAGTCAAATACTCTATCAGATGCCCCCTGTTCATGAGGGTCGTTCGTCGAGCCTTTGGCCCATCAGCCTGATTGATTAGTGACCCATGGATTGCTCATTTTTTTCCTTTTTATTTTTTTCTTTTGGACTACATCTTGGTGGCCGACCTTGGTCGATTTTTGGGATTCGGCCAAGGCCGGTTCCTCTTGGCTGGTTCTTAGATGTATCACAGGTCCTTTAATACTTTGGATAGTCTTCTTCGGACAGTCCTTGTCCTAGGGATAGGCCCTTTAATAAGACAAACCCTTTAATACTTTGGATAGGCTCTTTGGGCCTGGCCTTAGCCGAGCTCTAAGGGTCGGTCTGTTGGTCCTCTTGGGCAGGGCCGATCTTCTCTTGGGCCCCCTGGTATAGTCGGGTTTCTCTTGGGGTTGGCCCTGCCCTAGCCGGTCTCTTCTTGGGTCTGCCCTGGCCGGTCTCTGCCCCTGGCAGGGCCAGACTCTTCTTGTGCCTGGCCTTTAGCCGGGCCGATCTCTTCTTGGGTTGGCCTTGGCCGGATCGGGTTCCTCTTGGGGCTAGCCTTGGCCAAGCTGGGCTCCTCTTAAGCTGGGCTGGTTTCTTCTTGGGCCCGGCCCTGGCCGAGCCGGGCTCCTCTTGGGGCTGGTCGTTTCTTGAGCCTGGCCCCTCTTGGGCCCAGCCTTAGATGGCCGGCTCTAGGTTGGTATATAAGAACTCAATTTATATAAAAATAATAATTATTGCTCTGAAGAATTGAACATTAGCTAATAAGCTCTAATGGTATCACTCCAACCATCATACCAATGACTCATTTGGTTAAGAAACTTAAATTAATAAACCTTCATATCATAGCTCTTGATACGACAACCTTTGCAGGACTTACCCATCATTTGCTAAAATTGCTTTTAACAACTTATGACCCCCTTGAATTGGTCGACAATGTTCTTGGGATTAATTATCCCACATTTTTCATTAAAGGCCCTCTGAAGATGTGTGCCCCCCGTGGGGTTGATTATCAATGTTCTCGGAATTAATTCATCTCACCTTTTTCATTAAAGGTCATCTGAAAAGGTGTACCCCCGTGGGGTTATTTTAACAATGTTCTCGGAATTACTTCATCTCGCCTTTTTCATTAAAGCCCTCTTTTGAGGTGTGTCCCTATAGGGCTATGCCCCCATAGGGCTGTTTGTTCACTTTTTATTTTTAGTTATAACAACATCTTTCGAAGCAAAAAGGAGTGTTATTGATATTTTAGTAACAAATAGAGAGTTATTCGAGAAAAATGTCGAAACTATCGTCTAAGGCTCGATACTAAACTAAGTTTCAGCTGGAACTATTAAAGTAAATGCAACTTTTAAAAGAAAGTCTTACTGGTGGCATTTCCTTAGATGCTCAGCATTCCAAGGATGGGCCAATTGACTTCCTTCTAATGTCTCTAATCAATATGCCCCATGTTGTTGAGTTTAGATAACACTATACCAGCCCTCCCATTTAGGAGTCAGTTTCTTGGTGCTTGGGGGTTTAGTTGCCTGAGTTACTTCATGGAGGACTAGGTCTCTAGGTCAAAAACTCGTCCTCCAAGTTGAAAACTCTTTTGCTTGGCTCGAGCGCTGTAGTACTAAGATATGGCTCATTGATATATTGTCACCCGTAGTCAGACCTATTCTCTTCTTTATTTTTGACTTCTAGGCCCTCTACATTTAATGTCTCTGATATCTTTTTCTCTTTTAGAAAAGTGGCATAGCACTTTCGAGCAGTCGCTTGATCTCCCCTTAGCTCCCTAATGCCCTGGTCAGTAGGGAACCGTACGAGGAGATGGTAAGTGGAGGTAACTGCTTTTATGGCATTCAACGTAGCTCTTCCCACAATAACATTGTATGTGGACGGACATTCTACTACAAAAAGGTCATCATCTTAGGGACCTGCCTTGGGCTTGTATCAATAGTGACTAGAAGGTCAATGATACTGAGTAGAAAGATTTCTCTTCAGAGAACCTGATAAGTGGGGATTTAGTAGGCTTTAGTCTTTCCCTACCAATCCTCATCTAGTTAAAGGCTCCTACAAATAGGATGTCAACAAAACTGCCATTGTCAATCAGTACTTGCGTAATTGTGAAATTGGCAATAATTAGTATGACCACCAGGGTATCGTCATGTGGTTGTTGGACTCCCCTCGCATCAGCCTCTGAGAAGTTTATGATTTGATCATCTAGTCGAAGGTACTTGGCGGGTGATCAACTAACCTCGTTTACTTTAGAAAAGCTTTTAACTTTCCTTGCATGCCCTTTGCGAGCTGCATTGGCTTTTTCGCCGCCTCCAAGTCCACTGGAGATAACTCTGATTTCTCCCAATAAAGGATTTCTTTGAATGTTGTCATCCTTACCGTCCCTGTCCCATAGGCGGTTCCGTGTTGCCCTCTCATCTCCTATTACAAATCTTTGTAGTTGGCCCCTACGAATCAGACTATCAATCTGTCTTTTTAAGTGTATGCACTCATCTATATCGTCCCCATGGTCGCGATGGAACCTGTAATATTTGCCGCGAAACCTCTTGGATGGATCGATTCTTAGTTTTGGGGGCCATGCCACAGCCGGGTCATCTTGGATATAAATGAGGATTTGGTTTATTGATATGTTTAAGTGGGTAAAGGTGTTGAATCCCTTATCATGACACTATACTTTATCGCTCTGCTCTAGTGATGTCTTACCATACTTGGGTCTTTATCTTCCTCACTGGAATGTCCCCCCCTTTTGTTGTCTGTCTTTCTCGCATCAAAGGCATCCTTTGCGTTCATGTACTTTGGGGCTTTCATGAGTAGGTCGGACATGTTTTTTGGAGGGTGCTTGGAAATTGAGTAAAAACTTTTTGAAAGCAGTAAGCCTCCCATAAATGCGGTAACTGCCACATTGTCATCCAAAGCATTGACCTGCAATATTTTCCTGTTAAACCAGTTAATGTAGTCTCGCAATAAATCTCCCTTAGTCTGTCTTACGTTCAAGAGATAGGTGGCGGGCTTTCTGTGCCTTCAGGCGGCAATAAAATTACCTACAAACAATTGACTCAGTTTTTTGAAGGAACGTACAAATGCCAGCTTCAAGTTGTTAAATCATAACCGGGTAGAACCCTTCAATGTAATACGAAAGGCTCTGCACATGATTTTATCCGGTACTCCTTGTAGGTGCATCAAAGCCTTGTAATTCTCCAGGTGATCTAGCAGGTCCTTGGTCCCGTCAAAGCTTTCAAGGACAAACATCTTGAACTTGTTGGGTAAATGACAGTTCATTACTCCAACGGAGAAAAGAGGTTTGTTTGCTGAACCAGATCCTCCACTATAGTATGGTTTTTCCCCTTCATAGCATGAGTCGTGCTCTCTATCTTGGCTCTGAGATCCTGCATCTCTATTTCATAATAGACAGCCTCCCCTGGATGCCCTAAGTCTCCATGAGTACGGGTCTAAAACCCCGAATCCCCTTAAGCACGAGCTCTATCTAGTGGGTGTGATAACCCTTGTGGACGGGTGTGAGTGGGCGGGTGCGAAGATAGACACTGGGCTTAGCTACCACACTGACAGGGTACAGGGTGCTCAATCCCACATCGCCTGGGTGTGGAAAAGGGGATGTGCTAATATGTAGTATGTTCTCTTCAAATGGTATGAGGCCTTTTGGGGTAAAACCCAAGAACAAAACTGTGCGGGCTCAGGCCCAAAGCGGACAATATCATACCATGTGTTGGAGTAGGGGTATTACAGTTGGTATCAGAGCCTGAACCCAGCTGGAAATGTGCCGACGAGGACGTCGGGCCTCGTAGGGGGGTGGATTGTGATAACCCTTGTGGACGGGTGTGAGTGGGCGGGTGCGAAGATAGACACTGGGCTGAGCTACCACACTGACAGGGTGCTCAATCCCACATCGCCTGGGTGTGGAAATGGGGATGTGCTTATATGTAGTATGTTCTCTTCAAATGGTATTAGGCCTTTTGGGGTAAAATCCAAGAGCAAAATCGTGCGGACTCAGGCCCAAAGCGGACAATATCATACCATGTGTTGGAGCGGGGTATTACAGTGGGACTAGGTGAGTTGAATTCTCCCCTTCTCGAAAACTTCTCATTTGGCTCTGGGTTGCGTCATCTGTCAGAACTTTACTGTCTGGCCCTTTGTCGCCCCTTTCTAAATCAACCGGCTTAAGTTGACTTCGTGATGGCACTGGTGCCACAGGAGAAAAGCGCTGTAAGATTGCCATATTTTGCTGGAGTACTTAGGTCAGACTCTAATTCAAGTTATAAACCTGGTATTCCAATGCTGCAACTCGCTCTTGGTCATTTGGGATTCCGAGGCGTGACCCAGGGAAGTCTCTTTGACCAAGGGGCTACATGCTTCCTTCTCCTGTTATCGGCAAGTTGTGACTGGGAAGGTCTAGGGTGGTAAACGAATTTTGCTTGACTGGAAGGTTATGACTAGTAGGAAAGTCTTGTCTGGCAGGGGGACATGTCTGGCTGGAGGATTTGTGGCCAACAGGAAGGTCATACCCAACTGTAGTATTTAGTCGAGATCGTAGGTGCATCATGTTTCGTTTATGTTTCGGGCAAAACGATCAAGTTTGTGACAGTTTCTCACAGACTGCGCCAACTGATGAAGCAAAAATTCACCCCGAACTGGTCAAACGTCAACCTATAAAAAGACAAGTGTAGGGCAGTCAGAAGGACACCAGCGTGGTGTCAGCCGACTGTACTCTGACGATTAAGTCAGATATCAAAAATGCTTGTTAAAGCTAGAAAGACACTTTATAGGGTATTAATTGCGTATTTGGTATATAGACCGTCTCTGTATTTATAACGGTTAAATTAGAAGGTGTCCTAGTAAGAGACTGACTTTTCAGTTCTCCAGACTTATCTGGAGATAAAAAAGTCCCGATCAAAGTTTATTTTTCACCCACGTCATACAAATCACAATTGTCACATCGTACGTTTTACCATCGAAGTCAAATACTCTATCACAATTATTATTTTTTTAACAATGAAGATTGTTCCCAATTCCTTTGGGTGTGAGACTATTCTCTTCCAATATCGCCAATTCTCGATACCAAATCACTCGAGTTTCAGGTAAGTTCAGAACAAAATCTTGCAACTTTAATTAGAAGTCAAACAAAAAATGTTTTAAGACATGTTTGGAGACCTTTTACCAATCCACTCCGAAATCGTAGAATCATGATATTTGCATCAAAACCAAAAGATATAATTAATGCTCTAATTGGTTGGAGGGATAAAAAAATGAGTGGATGGAAAAAGGAGAGGGATGAATGAAGCATCTCTAGGGAAGGCATTTTGTCTCCTCCACTTTTTGTTTGGTTGGATAGAAGGGATAGTAGAAATGATTGATGGGGTGACACCTTTTTTTTTGTTTGGTTGAAAAGAAGGAAATAAGAGTTTTTATGTACTTTTATCAATATACCCTCATTAATTAAGGAAAAAGGTAAATTTTACTAAATTCACTTAGAAGCTGTGATATTAGGAGAAACTAATTAAAAGAATTGAATGATATATTTTCAGACAATTATCGTTTCTCATATCAAACTTGTACTTTTTGAGATAGTCATTCATTGTTTCTCATATCAGACTTGTATTTTTTGAGATAGTCATTCATTGTTTCTCATATCAGACTTGTATTTTTTGAGATAGTCATTCATAAAAATGCAACAAATTAACCTTTGTGATCTTAAAAATCGTAATGAAACATTATTTTTGAAATTTGGTAATCAATTCAGTACTAAATTAGGCATTGAAATTTTGTAATCAATTCAGAGTTAAAATAGATATTTCATCATTTTAGATCGGCCATACAAAACCGTCAATCCCTCTTTGCTTTCTCCATATCTTTCCTTATTTTCAACCAAACATGACAAACCTCATCCATCCATCCACAATCCATCCCTCCAACCAAACATAACATAAATGTTTTGATTTAATAATTAGAAGAATAATATATTTTTCAAATTTAAAAAATTCAGAATGAAATTATGTGAGTGGATCATGCCGTCACGATCCACTCACATAATTTCATTTGAAAATTTTTAAAATCACGTATCACATTTCATTTTTATTATCATTTAGAATAAAACATCATTGAAATAAAAAAAAAAATAGATATAATACGAAGGGATAGGATTGGTTCCCGGAGTGATTCGTCATTTATAAGTTGGTTCATTTATTGTTGAAATGCGATATGCCGAAACCTAACAAGTAGTTATGAAAATAGTTTTTCCAACCCATCCCAAATCGGTCCCTCCGAATCCACCCATTTGTCGGCACCTTCACCAAAACTGTAGGGCATGTGGGCCCACAATGAGTGGACACCTGCCCTTCAACTTCTGCTCCATTCAGCATCTATCTGCTCTGTTCAGGACTTCATGTCATTTTAGGGCCGCAAAAAAAAAAAAAAAAGTGCCCTTCTCAACTTCTTGCGTGACAGGGCACGTGCATTTCTGTGGTCAATACACCACCAAACCTCACATTCCTTCTACTGCCACTGACCCTCCCAAGTCCCATCTTTTTGGCTGGCTCCTTTGTGGTGATGAATTTCTGGTCACCCACCACGTATCACTATCGAAAAAGCTATGTTCATAGCCAGTCACAGGCTTCCACGTGCCAACCTATAATCACCTTTGTCCCCTGCTCTTCGGGTTCACGTTAGTACTTCTGTGATGAGCTAACCTGCACCGGATCGCTTTGGTTTACTGGCTATGAAGCACGGATACGGATACGGATACGGATACGGAATACGGATACGATACGATACGGATACGACGATACTGCAAATCTCAAAAAAATAGGATACGGGTACGGCGGGATACGGCAAATATATATATATATATTTTTTATATATTATACAAAAAAATTAATAGAACACAAATTAAGATTTAAGTTTAACTTAAATGATCTTTTTTTTTCAACATTAAAGATCTTTTGATTTATTACAAATTAAACCCTACATTTTAACTAAGCTTTTTAAATTTTAATATTACAATATGGCTACCATCTTTAAAAAAAAATTAACAAAAAAAAAATAAAAAAATCAAACGTATCCGAGAAGTATCCTGGCCGTATCCTGCCGTATCCTTGCCGTATCCATGCCGTATCCTGGCGTATCCTTGCCGTATCCTGCCGTATCCGAAAATAAAAAAATTATTTAAAAAAAAACGGATACTTCCCGGGAGTATCCGATACGTGTCCGGCCGTATCCTGGCCGTATCCGTATCGGATACGTATCGGATACGGCCACGGCGCCTCCGGGAAAGTATCCGTGCTTCATAGTTTACTGGTATTTACCAAGAAGGTAAAAATGGTGTCTTCTTGGTTAGGTGGGTGCAAGTTGGGAGTTAAATGTAAATTCAATCCGACTTGTTAGCAATTTAAATGGTTATTTTGTAATTAGGGTTGGATTTAGATTAAAAATTTCAACTTGACTTTAAATCAATTTCAAATATAATATTATATGTAATTATTATATAAGCATAAAACTATATCCTACTCGCATTAATGGAGAGGATAAGTTTTGTCCCCATATTTTTTAGATAATAAATTTCTCTCTTGTTTAGTTCAACATTTTAATTAAAAAAAAAAAAGTTGGAATATAAACCGAAGCCTCTTTAACAACGACGCTTAACTTGAGTCTAGCCTTGAAAATTTGATTGTGTTGAGTTCAGGTTCGACACCATGGGTTAGATGTCGTGTGAGTTGAAATTTTTTTAATTGAGTTTGTGCTCGTCTTGACTTTTGAATCCATATAACGTCTAAATTGTTTCCGTAACTATTTAATTTTTTTATTTTTTATTTTTACATTTTTCAATTTATGTAAATAAATACAAATTTTTAATTTGAGAGAATTGAACAATGAAATGACTAAAGTATCCTTAACGAAGAAAAAGGCAAAACATTAAATGACAAAAATAATATTTTTGGGTTTCCAAAAAAGCTGACATCATCAACTACTATTTCCCAACACATATATGCAGTATGGGACAATTTGTTCTAAAATTTTAAATTATAGAGATTTACATGTACATACTAAATAGTAAAGTTATTTCTTACACAATTTCTATATAGCGATTTTTTTTTTTTTTTTTTGCACTTTATCCTAGTATTAATATGACAATCCTCAACTGAAAAATCAATTTTGAATTTTATTTTAAACGTTCACTTTTATTGAAATTTATTTATTTTTTATTCTAGTTAGATTTCACTAATGTTGATTGGATTTACAAGAATTATATTTAACTTATCTAATCATTTAAAACTTACTAATAGGGCTAACATTTTCTAATTCTAAATTTGAATTATTTTGAATATCAACAAATATTTTTTACCTTAAATTGAAATTACGTTCGAATTTATTACAATTTTAGCTAAAGTATACATCTGTCAACAAATTATGAAATGTTGATCGACTTTAAATTGAACTTATCAACACTCATAATTGTCTTTGACTTTTAATCTTTCTATTTAACCGGCCACGTACACGTTAGTAGTTTCTCACTCCACTCAGTACACTATACACCCAGATCACGTTAGCGTACTTACCGCCCTCACGGCACCAATTCAGACGGTCAATACAAATCGGAGACGGAGTTCACGAAGCGCAAACCGCCAAATCTGGGACCCTGTACCAAATCGTCAATCGAATATTCAAAACGCCACAAAGAACCGTCTGATCACAATCCAACGGATCAGATTCACCTCTCTTTCCCAACTATAAGTACTCTTTACATTGTCTGAAATCTACTCCATTTCACACCTTTCAAATGCTTCTCTGAAACACAGACCTCACACTCTCTCTCTCTCTCTAACGACGCCGCCACAACGATGGCGTCCCTAGCTCTCACCTCCTCCCTCAACCTAGGGTTCCGATCACTCCCCAACTGCCCACCACGTACTTCTCCCAAACCATCGCCGCCGTTCAATCTCCAATCAAGACTCAGATCCAACGGTCAAACTCAAATCAAACTCTGTTCTCACTCATACCCACTAACCAAAACCACCCATGTCGATAACTTCCCATTCAACACCAACAATTCTTCAGCTTCAAGCCGAAATGTTTCGGCTCAAGCCGCGTCGGTGGCTCCGCCGGCGAAACCCGAACAGCCGCCGTGGCAGGGGGCGGCAATGAAGCCGTTGATCGCGTCGATAGCCACTGGAATCATTATCTGGTTGATTCCGGAACCTTCCGGTGTGTCGCGAAACGCTTGGCAATTGCTGGCTATCTTCCTCGCCACCATCGTTGGCATCATCACTCAGCCCCTGCCGCTCGGTGCGGTGGCGTTGTTGGGCTTGGGCGCCTGCGTGCTCACCAAAACCCTAACCTTCGCCGCCGCTTTCTCCGCCTTCGGCGATCCCATTCCGTGGCTTATCGCTCTCGCTTTCTTCTTCGCCAAAGGATTCATTAAGACTGGACTTGGCAACCGAATTGCCTACCAGTTCGTGTCTCTCTTCGGAAGCTCGTCGTTAGGGTTAGGTTATAGTTTGGTTTTCAGTGAAGCATTATTAGCTCCAGCGATACCGTCTGTGTCGGCGAGAGCCGGGGGAATTTTTCTTCCGCTGGTGAAGTCTCTGTGTGTTGCTTGTGGAAGCAATGTCGGCGATGGAACGGAGCACAAGTTGGGGTCTTGGTTGATGCTGACTTGCTTTCAGACGTCGGTGATTTCGTCGGCGATGTTCTTGACGGCTATGGCGGCGAACCCATTGAGTGCGACATTGACGTATAATACGATTAAGCAGACAATTGGGTGGACCGATTGGGCAAAGGCGGCGATCGTGCCGGGTTTGGTGTCCTTGATTGTGGTACCGTTCATTTTGTATGTGGTTTATCCGCCGACGGTGAAGACTAGTCCTGATGCACCGAAGCTTGCGAAGGAGAAGTTGGAGAAGATGGGACCCATGTCGAAAAACGAGGTTATAATGGCAGGGACTTTGCTCCTCACGGTATTAATTCTTTCTAAGCTCAATTTTTGCTCTTCTTTACTCTTTAGTAGTTGCTGTTTCATTTGCTCTCTTTGTTGCTATTAATGTTTATGTGTGTGTATATATATTGTAATTTCTATTGCTTCCTAGTCTATTGTACTTTACGAAGAATGCTGAGGGAATGGTGTCTTGAACGGAACTTGCAAATTTCTTAATTATGTGTGATACTGATTTTTCTTCTTAACAAACTTGAAATGATCTCATTTAAATTTATGATTTTGGAAATGTTGCAATTGTCATATATATAAAACTATTACAACTTTGTGATGTGAAACTATTTATATGTCTAGAGTGAAGATAATGTAATGAGTTCTTGAAGTTCCTCATGGATGTCATTTGGAACCCTTTAAAGGTCAATTTTTATAATAATCAATATCATGGAATTGTGTGATGGATTGTGCTTATGTATGTTTTACCACTATCAAATGTTGATGTTTAATTTAGTTTTGATGAAGTCTTATACTTTTGACGAGTTAAAGTAATTTGTGACTAAAATAAGTAATACTATGGCAAGTTATTCTTTGAATGCGATCTTATTTATCTAAAAGGAGTTGTTATTTGAATGAGGTTATTGAGTGAGTATGGTATGTTTTTCATATTTTAATCTGGTGTAATGGGGGTTAGGCATATGTAGCCGTTTAAGTGTTCAAGGTATACATGCATATGGCTAACATTGAAGATTGAATCTGATAAGGTAGTTCTAAATATAAGAATGATTTATTTTCACTGAGATTAGAGAATGCTACACCTGATGACAAGATTACTTAGAATGTTATTTATGTATGTTTCTCATTCTGTTCTTTGAAGCACATGGCTTAAGATTTAAAGTTAATGACATTTGCAATCAATGTAGTTTCCCTGATTAGTGCGCATTACATACTACTGAACTGCTTTCTGAAAGGTCAGTTACCTAAAGCCTAATGGTCTAGGTAATTGATCCAGGTCTCTAGGCTTTTGTAGGCAGACTTGGGCAATTGGGCCACTTCCAGTTGTAATAAATTCTATTTCTACTGCTGTCATGATTTGTTGCAGTCTTTTGCAAATAATGCTTAGAAAGTAGCTCCTTGATATTGCCATTGAACTGATGTGCACTATGCACTTTGCTGTCTGAATTAATAGTAACTCAGTAACTCCTTTTTTCAGCAATATGCACTTGTATGCTGCTGTGAATTTATATACACAGTTTTATGGGAAAGAAAATTTATTACCTGTTCTGTTGTCCATTATTTTAGGTGGGGCTCTGGGTTTTTGGTGGGATGCTGAATGTGGATGCTGTTACTGCTGCAATTCTTGGGTTATCTGTCCTCCTTGTGAGTGGTGTTGTAACATGGAAGGAATGCTTAGCTGAATCAGTTGCATGGGATACCCTCACATGGTTTGCTGCACTCATCGCAATGGCTGGGTATCTAAACAAATATGGTCTCATCTCCTGGTTTAGCCAAACTGTTGTGAAGGTTTGTCTTTTTTAACTCTTAACCTGCAATCTTCTCAACTCCTCTCGATTGTGTCCCCTTTAATGTATTTTGAACTGACTATTAATTTTTAGGTGGTGTTGGGATTTTCAAACCCTTAATATCTATAAAAACTATTTAACTAACCAAAAGTCTTACGTTTGCCACATTGCCTTCTCTACATTCTAATCCTTTCTTTGCTTCATTACTCATTGGGGACTGTGTCATTATCCTTCACAGTGCTCATAATGTAAAGCAAGTTTTGTATGAATCGGCATCATATATTCTTTTCCTGCCGTTCTGGTTTCTTAGAAACTATAGCGTTCACCTTCTTTTGCACTGTTTGGTGGCATGGGATATTTGGTCAATGTTTTTAGCAGCTTTTGGTATGTGTTGGGTGTCTCCCGGTTCTACAATTGACATGATCGAGGCTTGGAGAGGGTGTATAGCGGTGAGCAGAGTCAGAGATGTTTGGAGGGCCACTCCTCTTTGTTTGTGGTGGGTTTTGGGGCGGAAGAGGAATAGGAGATCCTTGATGGAGAGGAAACTCCAATTTGGTCTCTAAAATACATCATTTTGAGTTTGTTATTCTTTTGGGTAAATGGGCAAAATTGTAAATTTGTGGGGGATATTTTGGAATTTGTTGATAGCTAAAGTTATAGTTGGTCTTTTGTTTTTTCTCTTGGGAACGCTCCCTCTTGAGCGCCTTTAATGAAATTTTACTTATAAAAAAAAGAAAAGAAAAAAAGTTACTGCTATTCATTTGTTATTACTACCCATTTTTTTCCCTCAACAATAATACTAGATGCGAGAGAATTTCAATAATATAAGATATGTCTTCCTTCAGGAAGTTCTTTCTTCATTTCATTGGAGCATATACCTCCATCATAGGTGCATCATTCTTCTTGTGGAATTTGTCTTTTGCTTTTTGCCCTTCATCGTAGTGAAGAGTATGATTTTGAACTACATAATTTAAGCAGGGAATTCTAAATGGGTACTGAACCATGACATGGTTTGCAAGTAAATGATCATGAACCAGTAATCCTTTCTGCCTAGAGGTTTAATATGCTAACAAGTTTAGGATGATATTCAACATGGGGTGGGAGGAGTGTCGCCTATTAGTGATAAAATATGAGAGAGTAGATTTAGGTGGTATGGTCATATTCAATGGAGACCTCTAGCGCTGGTTATTGATAAAATAAGAGAAAGTAACGGAGATCCATGGATGCACCGGTATAAAAAGATAATTATTTGCATAGAAGTTGAGAGACTAACGTAGGATGAAATAATTAGAAATGATCTTAAAAAATTAAATATAATAGGAGACATGGCTTGTAGTAGAAAAAATGAAAAAAGAGAATTCATGTGGCTGATCTCACTCATATGAGATAATTGTAAAAATAATGATGATGGTGATGAAGTTTAGGATGATAATCAGCTAATCTGGTGTACTCTGATCATTTAGATGGTCTAGTGTACCTAATTATTAGTTTTGAACACAAACAACATTTTGGCAGTCAGTAATTGGTCTCTCCCTATAACTTTAATGTCAATGAATTTAAAGATGATCATATCTTGTTATTACTTTTTGTGATTGTAATATGTTGATCTATTATGCCCTGATGCTAATTGGTTATGTTAGTTTGAGCATAGACAACAGTTCCTGTGGTTCCCATTTAGTGGTGGCCCCATGTCATCTTGCATGTGCCTTTTCTATAGCTTCAGCCTTGAGCACCCATATTTCAGAAACGACACTTTGATGAATATGCTACTCTTAATACTTTATTTTAAATTTTGCAATTTGAAATTCATGTTGGCATATAAAGCCTAATTCAGAAATTGGATATAGGATTTTTTGTGAACTAGCAAGTGTATGCCATGAAGTACTAAATATTCAAATTCATTTACTTCTTTGCAGTTTGTTGGTGCATTGGGTCTTTCATGGCAGCTATCTTTTGGTATTCTCGTTCTTCTCTATTTCTATTCACACTACTTCTTTGCAAGTGGAGCCGCTCATATTGGTGCCATGTTCACGGCGTTCTTGTCCGTTGCTAGTGCTCTAGGCACTCCACCATATTTTGGAGCTATCGTGCTCGCTTTCCTTTCCAACATCATGGGCGGCCTCACCCACTATGGTATTGGTTCAGCTCCAGTTTTCTATGGTGCAAACTACGTTCCACTTGCCAAATGGTGGGGCTATGGATTTCTCATCTCTGTTGTCAATATTATTATCTGGCTTGGAGTTGGAGGGGTCTGGTGGAAGTTCATTGGCTTGTGGTAAATTTGCCGGCCCAAAGTTCAGTAGTCTCTTAGTTTTGTTTACCCTGTGATGCAACTCTCTCTTTCTGAGGCAATCTGTTAAATTTTAGTGCCGATTCTTTATCTTGGAAATAAATTTTTGGTGGAGACCCTGTAGGGAAAAATGGTATACACATGAAGTCTGTAGCAGAAGTTAGAAAATGTACTTAAAAATTTTGACGGGTCGTGAAATTTTCCTGCTATTTATTACTGAGTTCGCTATCTCAATTCTGCATCTTCTTCTTGGTGGTAGTGAAGCTTTTCTTTTAGTTATGAGGGACACAACTCAATTAAGGGATTTTTTTGTGCACCAGGTTCATGCTTTGATATAGCAATCTCATGAGATAATTAGTTGCTTGATACAACAATATATATACACATGTAGATTGTCGAAGATGGTTGTGTTTGCCTCTTTTAGATCATTCCATAGTTCACTATTGAGTTGTTTCCCAGGCAATTACAGGAAAATTCTTTTCGAGTGGTCTAAGGATATTCGAGCTCTCAACCTTGCATTATGCTACTTCTTTGGGGTTTACAGCCTTAAATATTAAGGTTTGGACGTTTGAAATAAAATAAGGTTGTGTTTGGTTGTGCGGAATTGGAGTTTTGGAATTGGAATTGGATAATATTTTAAATTTCAAGACTCTAATTTCACCAATTTTAATTCTAAGGCTCTAATTTCACGCTAGTGAACACACCCTAAAAATGTTGGTGCTTTTCTCAGTTTTGGAGTTCTAGAAGATAAGGGCGATTGCTTTTTTGTTTGTTTCATCGATAATGCAGTTCATCTCTTAGAAGTGAAAGAATAAGATAATTAATCTCATTTCAAAAAAAAAATGCAATTTGAATTGGAAAAAGTAGTGAAATCTACAGACATTGGACTAAGAAAACACTTTTAAAATCTTACACATTTTTATTAGCCGACTCTTGTTTAGTGTATTACTTATAGTTATAGGTTGGGATGCAACTTGGGGCTCATTAAGGGATCGTTCCAGGTTCACAAAGTATAAATTTGTCAACGAAAGTTAAAAACCCATCCCAATCCCAATCTTCAGCTCGAACTTGCCAGTCATAGATGAAGTTGCAGAACCTATGCGCAAATTATCAAGTTTCCAATGGAAAAATGGAGCTGAGAATAGGGGGATGATCTAAGGTTAGACATGGGTTGGGGATACTCCAACTCATAAAAATTCTAGATATTGAATATAAAATATATAAAAAGTTATAACCAAACTGTAAACGTCACATTTTGCCTCCACTCCCTAATTTCAACTATTTTTCACCATTTCGGACTTCGTAAAAGTCTATCAATGGGCATAATAGAGGAGTCCTAAAGACTGCAAATCTACTAATCCAAAGTCTTCCAAATCGATTCTTGATTAGGGTTCTTGGTACACAAATTACTATTAAGATGAGAGTACCAAAGACTCTAGATTCACCCCCAAAAGTAGAATTTCATCACTTTCTATCATTTCAAGTTGTTTTCATTATCCGATCATAAAATTGATCTCAAAATCAAGCCTCGACTAGGGTTTTTGATACCTCAATAAGTATCCCGATCAACATTGGGAGACCATAATCCTTCATTGAACCCAATCAAAGGGTTCAGAACATCATTTCGGATCATAATCCATCCCTTTGCACTATTTAATTTCAACTTAATTATTTCAAATTTGATAAATTACATAAATTAGAGTTTTGGGTCCACACCGACTCCCACTTTCTCAAAACACCATATTATAATTGTCAAACCATCAAATTGACACTCCATGGTGAAAATTGAAGTCATTTTATCTAAAAAAATCTTTAAATTTCTCTTTTGATCAGAATAATTTTACCATTGGATCAAGTAAGAGCCACTAGAGTCATCTTATCCTATCGTGGGCACCAATTCTCGATCTTTCAAGTACCAATGTACTATCATCAAAACTTCAAATTGAAACTTTCATTTTGCAATTCGGGTCATTTTTTTTCCTACAACCCTCAAAATTGGCCAACAATTAATTACTTTTACTGTTGGATCTTTAAATGAGCCTCTTGTACCGTCTAATCGCAATGAATCATTCCAAAGGGGTTTTAGAAGGGCCAAAACTTGATTAAAATTTTATCATTAAAATTTGATTAGACATACAATCAAGTAAGTCATTATCTGCTAAAACAATGTTTTGCACAAAAAACGACGAGGTTGCAAAGTGCACATCAAGAGACGCGACACACAGGATTTTTACCCAACATCGGATCGCCGCATCTCTCTATACCGCACTCGATGGTACTTTGAAAAAAAACATACTTCGTGGTTTCTTTTAATTTCTATTGACCCAAGACTTCTATAAATACCTCTTTCCTCCACACAAATTTCGTGATTACCTACAAATAACCTCTTAATTGTAATCTAAATGGGTCATGACCCTCCTAACAACCTTCAAGTATCCTCTATTCAAGTCCAATTCATCCAAAGAGTAAAACCAACTCTTTTCTTTTTCAAAAATTAGTCTACAATCCTCTATTGAAAACTAAAAAAAGAAGAAGAAAAAGAGTACTCTTGAAGGAGTTTTAGTATCTGAAGATACAAGTTGGAACAAGTGAAAAAAGTTTCCAACATCTAAAAATTATTTATGGGACCCAATATAAGTATTGGGAGAGATCTTGGGAGATTGAAACGGGCTTCCAAGTCCAAGAAGTCTTTTCTAAAAAAATGTTAATGTTTGGTAAAATAAAAAAAATTGACTTCTAATGAAAGTCGAAATCCTAAAAAGTTCATTCAAAAGAAGTCGGGAAAACTTGCTTTTAGAAGCAAGCCAAAATTATTTTAAGTAACAAATTCTATAGACATATTTGCCTCCTTTTATTTTGTAAAACTTGTCTATTGAAAGTAATTATTAAAGATAAATTTGTCAAGTTAAAACTGTGTTAATCGTAGAAGGAATTTCAAAAACTGCATCTACCAGACAACTTTTTTCTTTTAAATTCCTTTTATTGAAGACATTCTTCAAATGCCTTTTAAATAAAAGGAATTTTAGAATCAGCAAGCTCCTCCAAACAGGACCTAACTCTCTTAACCTTCTTCTACTCTTCACTCTCCCTTTTGTAAATGAATTATTACACTTTTTTCTTTTCTTTTGTATGTATATTTCTCCATCTTCTATCTTTCTTTTTGCATCTTTTGGTCCAAATTTGTGTGCAAGTACCCTCACCTGCATCCCTCTCTCTTTGAAATAAGAGTGGATAGTGCCAAGTCTCATTGTAACCATTTTACAATCTTAGAACCCCTATGATTTTTACCCTCAAAATTTTATTTTTTTATTTTTTTTATGTGTGGCATTCATATCATAATAATCTGATTTTTGTTAAAAACATTATAAATAATAATTTAACTTGTTAAAAATTTATTAAGCAAGGAAAAACTCCACTGAAATTTTGTTGTTAAAACTGGTTTAGACTTAACCATAGGTTCAAACAATAATTTTAATGATTTTGGTAGATTTTTAGCATGTTTTAGGTTAATTTAATACATAGAATCATGTCGTTTTAGGTCCCCATGCATTAGACGTGGTCTAGCAAAATCTGAAAATTGACTATTTTTTTAGATTTTCAAAATCATGTTTTCCTAAAGATTTTCATAGTATTTTAAAGTAAAATGTACATTATAGAAAATAATTTTTTATATTTTTTGGAACCCTACAAATTATTTCAAAACCATCATTTTTCTAGAAAAAAAAAACTGTTGAAACTATCAATTTTTATTTTCAAATTTTTAGAAAATCATAATGTTTTAACCAAAATTTTAACACATTTTCTACTCAAAGACATTTTGAAAATCATTTTATTTTCATCACCAAAAATCCTTTTAATTATGGTCTCAATCAAAATTTCGTCTGAGTTGTGGCAGTGTCTCTGTTTTGCACTACTTTAGGCACTTTTTAGCCTCTAGATTAGGCCACACTTTTTCACACCATAATTAGTCATATTAGATCCATTTACATTTTGAAAATAACAAATTAATGTTTTTATCACGTTCATATTGTAAATAAGTATAAAGTGTTCTGCTACAAGGAATGACTTGTCACTAGACTAGATCAATGGTATTGCTAAGGATCAAGCTGAATAAGTTTAATGAGAATATAAGCTGGGTGCTAGATGGGAGAAAGAGAAAGCAAGAGTGATTAGGAGAGGGAGAGGGCACCAGAATGATCCAGATGTCACCATGTCATGGGGTATTTATAGACCTTAGGCATGAGGCTTTTGACAGCTGTCATCCTACGTGGTACTTGGCCGCGTATCCCTTCTTTCACCACCCTTGGTTGTAATCATGAGCCCAAGTCCTTATGTCCTTCGCAGGTTTGGTCACACCCACGAGAGACGCTGCAACGGTGCCCACGTGGGCACAACTTTATATGCTTATAGCTCAACAAGCCTTCCTCTCAATCCTCCATACCATATTCAACCCACCTTCCCACCTAGGACCATGACATCATATGCTTCATTATGACACCATGATCGCCCAGACCATATCACAACCTGTTTCTGTACCTAAAATGGTCTGTGGGACTCCATAGCCTCATACTAATTCCAACTCCTCAATCTTAGAAGTAGCGTTGCGACAAGTTACTTTTTATATTGAAGAGGAGAATTAGCATTCTTCCACATAGTCCCTGTTACAAGAACTATCACTCGGGGTTGTGGGCTCAAAGCCACATAACAACTCATTCATCCATGGTTCTTTGTAACCCTTAATACTGCATCTGGTACGCAATAATGGAATGGAATGAGCGTTCCATTAAAGTAAGAATGGAATGAGAATGAGAATGGAATGGAATGGAATGGTCATTTCCATTCTATTGTTTGGTTTCAAACATAAAATGATGCAGGAATGGAATGATGATTACTATTCCAGCATTTGGTTAGACCATCTTAAAATCTGGAATGAAATGATTTTTTTCCAAAATACCCCTCTCAATGAATGATCCACATTACTTTTTAGAAAATTAACCGGTAAAAAATAAAATTCTCCAAAACTTCTCATATCTTTTTATCAGATGAATTTTCATTTCTTGTTTACATAAGAATCCATTTTTTTCAGAATATATTCGTTAGATTAATTTATCCTCACCCTTCTTAGTTTCCTGGACAAGAAAAAAAGCATCAAGTATTTCTTTTTATGTTTGTATGCTCTTATTTATTAGCTTAAACAATGACATATGAATCAACATGTACCACACATACAATAGAGCTACTAATACTACCATCATGTAACCATCAAGGCATCATGTAACCATCAAGGAATTGATTACCTTACTTCCCTGAAGTATGTTAAAAAAATTAACATGATGCACATGGATTAAGGACCGAAAGAAAACTCAATTAAATATCACTTATATCCATATAAAATTCATAAACTTGGTATAGAACCAAAACATTCATAATAAAATCCATATCATCAAAGTAATTAAACAAAATACTTATGGGGAATAAAAATTATAAATCCAAACATTCATAATAAAATTCATAAACTCATTTTTTAAATATCACTAAATTAAAAATAGATATTATCCAGCTCCGTAATATAAGATAAATTGTCAGCTCCTTAAATCTTCAAGAAATGACTGTCTTAACCAATTCTTCTTTCTCATCCTCATCAAGTTTGAAAAAAAATTGAATCAAGTCACGATCATGACCAATTTGAACCAAAGCTTTCGATCACTCGGTTATATTGAAACCTGGTAGCCTTTTCAATTCTTCATTTAGTCTGATTTTCAATTCAGTAGCTAAAGCATCTTCGATAGCTTGACCAAGACGTTCAGTACTTGATTTTATATCTCCGCCAATCAAACTTGATGATTGTTTCACCACTTCACATAACGATTCAGTGACACTTTGAAATTTCCTCTTTCTTTTATTTTTGGAGCTCATATCACCAGTTTTTTCAGTCGTGGGAGATTGAAGAAATGGCATCAATGCATCAATTTCATCTAACCCATCTTCAACATCGTCATTTTCATTCTCTTTTCCCTTGTCCATCTGTTCTTTATCCAAGTTGTCCACAACATCAGCAGCTGTTTCAGCATCATTTCCTGTAGCATGGTCCTTTCCAAATATGGTGCATAGCTCTTTATAATATGGAAAAAGTTTGTCCTTAAATTTTGCAGCATTCTTGTGACTCTACCAAAAAAATAAATTACTATAACATCAAAACACAAATTAATATTACCTAAATAAAATTATGTACAAAACAAATACCTACAAGTAGGCATCCCACACAGATTTTTCAGCAACTACACAATGCTTCATATCATCGTAACCAAACCCACTAGTATTAGACCCATTTAGCATATCATACATGACATCAAAATGGGTTTTCAACGTCTTCATTCTTGATTTAATATGGGGGTCTGCCTTTAAACTCGAATTCGGCAAAATGACTACAAGTATTTTCTGCATAGCTGTAATATGACCTGGCTTGAATCCACGATCGGCATTATAGAGTCCTGTGTTGTGTAAGTCAAGAATAGCCTCGATAAGCTACATATCTTCTTCATCTGACCACATTTGTTTATTTTTACCCACTCCCGTATCTGATTATGTGTAAGCTCCATCCTAACAACACAATATATAGATTATATAATTTAAACAACTAATGAATGCATGTCTCACATGAAAATTTGAAATAGAAAAAAGACACCAATATATCAACCAAGCCGTATAAAATTTTCATCAACAATTGATTATAGATAGTATCCAATGCATAAAAAACAACACACATTGAAAAATAATTCTTAAATATAACTCATTATATAAATTTAAAAAGAAACATAAAAGGCATCCTCAAAAATATTATCTCAATTCTCTATCTATTTTTTATCCACCACATTACATAAATTTAAAAAGAAAAATAAATTGACTTAAAAAGAAACATAAATTGACATGAAAAAATATCATATCCCTTGTCTATTTGCCATCCATTCACTGAACATATTAGTTGCTAAATTATCTCTCTATTCACTCCATTCATTTGGTGCTTCTATAGTTGTTATTGGATCGCCATGTACTTCGTTCGAAGCATGTTCTTCTTCTTTCAAACTTTCCTATAATGGGTCTATAGACATCTCTTGTCTTATAAGATTATGCAATAGACAACATGCCAAAATGATCCGATTCTGTGTTCTAGTAGGATAAAAAGAGGACTCCTCAGAATTGCCTAACGCATCTTAAGCAGTCCAAAGCATCTCTCTATCACATTTCTTACTGAAGAATGCTTCATGTTGAAAAATTCACTAGAAGTAGTAGGTCGGTGTCCATCCCTCCAATCATTCACGTGATATCTTTGTCCTCTATATGGTGCAAGAAATCATTTTCCATTTGTGTATCTAGCATCAACAAGATAGTAATAACCTATATTTATGATTTTTAGTTTAGTAATAAGAAATTCTAGTTAAATTTTAGTTAAAATGTAAATATTATAAATAAAAAAGAAAAGTCTTACCCCGAGGAACTTTAAATCTATTTCTTCTCATTTCCATTGCTTAATAAAGCACTACACTATCAGCAGTTAACCTTTCCCAACCAGGTAATATGTAGATAAATTGCATGTCTTGTGAACACACCCCTAACATATTTGTAGCAATTTCACCTTTGCGTGTTCTATATCTAGGCTTATCTTTTATAGGTACCCTGACCTTAATGTGTGTCCCATCTAGAGCTCCAAGGCAATTCTAAAATTAAAAAAAAAATTCATTATAGTTATTAATAAATAATAGATCTAATCTTCTAGAAAGGAATAAAAAAATAATTTACCTTGAACTATTTTCACCTCTCATCAGTTGAGTTTATAGGTATTGGTTCTGGTTTTTTTAGTAAGACTCCTTCAAGTCGTATGAGAGCATTCAACACATCTTTAAAGTGCCTACTGATAGTTTCTCCGGATCGCTCAAATTGGAATTTAATAACTTTATTCTTGACATGATGCGCAATAACATGCAAAAATATTGCTACCTGTTCATCTACAAAACATATTCTTGCTATCTTTTAACCCACCTAAAGTTTTGAGCACAGAGCACAATTTGGTAAATGTTTGCCTATTCATCCTAAGTAGTTCCATGCAAGTCACATCACTTGCATAAACTAGTCGGTATAGAATTACTCTATTTGCATAAAAGTTCATCACATATCTCGAATTTAATGAATGCCTTCGAGTATAAAATTCTATTAAGCATGAAATTAGTTGAAACCACCAATTTACTGTATACAAAATATTTGATCTAAATAAACTTATTGCTGCTAATTTATTTTTTGTTATCATCTTCCTTGTCAATAGACTTAGACGAGCCATAACTACATAAATGTAAATTTAATAATGAGTTTTAATATTATAAACTTTAAATAGTAGAACACACAAATTGTTACAAAATTTTACTAAATGTTACCAAACCAATTTAGCAAGATAACAAAATTTAAAAAAGTAATAGACAAACATACAAACAAAATTTTAAAAAGTAATAGACAAAAATACAAACATGCATTGATATTACTGTCAGCTTTGGTAGATTTTTTGTCCCATTGCATCTATAATGCTCCAAAGAGGCACTGATAATATTTGGATTGGGAATGTATACTTATATTGTTACAGTGAAAGATAATAAATGAAATGTCATAACAATCAAAAGTTATCAAGTAATTTAGTGACCTTTACAAAATCAATTCATGACATATGGATTTTATATCAGTGTATTTGTACTACAAATGAGATGAACTACAACATGAGAAAATGACAGTGACAATGCACTCATCAGTTGGTGCCATGAACTGTTCACAACCACCATAGCCCAAGTAGCCAAAATACATGTAACAAATCACAAGTTCACCATATTTTTCACGTTAGATATATACGGTGGACAAAAAATGAACAATTGAGCCAATGAAAGATGGATTGATACAAGAAATTAGCAGGCGAAAATACAACTTGTTAGGGTTTGTGACCATGACGGTAGAGATAGAGGAGAGACTCTAGGGATGGGAATAGAACTAAAAAGTGATCATGTACAAAGTTGTAAAACTTGTTAATAGTAGAAAAATATCAGAGATATAGGTTAGAGAGATAAATACCTGCAACGAGTTAAAAATATAGAGCAATTGTGGCTTCTTATCAATGGCCGAACTACTGCAGAGAGAGAAGTTTGACAAACCCAAAATATAAAACGTGAAGGTTTTTGAAACAGAGCAAACTTGGAATGTGGAGGGTTTTATGGTAACTAGGTTTTATTTTTTTAATTCCTATTGGGAATGGAATGACCATTCCATAGGTTGAGTAGTAAAATGAATCTTCATTCTTCTTCATTCCAAGGGAATGACGCGGAATGGTTATTCCCACTTTAATTTTTCTTACCAAACAAAGGAATGAATCCAAAAAGGTAATATTGGCATTCCATTCCATTCCATTGTTGTGTACCAAACGTGACATAAGAGTATATCATAGTACTAGTTTAGAGGTGTTTATCGAAACATGTTCTTTTCAGGGAGTTAGTCCTGAAAACACCATCCAACTACTAGTTATAACATACCCGTTTAGAGACCTGTATATTTACCAATTTTATAAACGCGAGCACTCCTTCTGCATGTAGGCATGGTCTACCTGCGTATAGGTTATTTACGCGGGTATGGTCTACCCGCGTGGATAACCTATATGCGGGAAAGACCTTCCCACGTATGGTTTCCTATGTAGGAAAGGCTTTCTCGCGTGGATAACCCATACGCATGCAAGCTTTCCTCGCGCCTAATTTTTTCCTTTTAGCCCACAACCTTCTTCGTTTTGTAGGCACTTTTCTGCCAATATGTTGCTAACCCCTAGATAACATTCCCTTGACTTCTGTTTCATCCTTCTTTACATTTATCCCCTTACAAACAATGTTTTCCTTTTATATATTTTTTAATTTTAAAAATACTGTATAAGAGGTAATATTGTATTTATAAAAAATAAACATAAATTATATTGTCCAAAAAAAATAAGTGACCTAAAATATCAAATAATTATCACCAACGCAATTTCAGAAGCTCCAATTTTGAGCTTTATCAAAAAGCGAGATTTGGATTCAAACTCTATTCTCTAAACGCGCTTCTTTTCATCACAAAACACTTCTCAACCCATTTTTTTGGGGGTTAAAAGTACTTTTCAACGGTCAGAAGCAATCCCAAATAGTCCCTAAGTAGGTCACAATACTTGATGACCTGTAACTGGGCTTAATTATTTTATGGGCACTTCATTGTGGTTGTTTTAACATTTTTAGGAGTGCACAAACAATTATTTGAATTGGAACTGACACCGGTAAGAACCATATTTGAACTGAATTGATGGAACTATTTATTACGATTCTAATTCTAATTTCAATTTAAAAAAAACAATTTCAGATCTATTAGGATTGAATCGTTACTAACGATTCTTTGGAATCGAACCAAAATCGTTCCAAATTATATATTACATATATAATATAGAATACATAATATATCTACATCTATATTACATTTAAGCTTGGTTTAAAATGTCTTTGTTTATTTATGGTTTAAAATAACTCTATGTACTTATTGAACGATCATGATTAAGGGTAAATTGATAGTGTTGTAGTTAGGGACATACATTTGTATGTAAGTATCCTAGAAAGTACAGACACTTCACCGAGAGTGTCGTACTCGTGTTGGACACTCGGACACCGTATCAGACATTCAGACATGTGTCAGATACTTTTTAGAAGTGTCTTAACATTTTTCTCTTTAGGACACTTCTTAGACACTCCTTACACACTTCTTGAACACATGTCAGACACTTCGTAACTGTATATTCAAGTATTTCGAAAGAAAATTATGTGACTAAGTTATGATTAAAAATCTAAGTTAAATATATGTAGATGACTAAATAAGTCTGATTTTTTTAATCTATTTATCTATTTTTGTTTATAAGTTTATTTGATTTTTAGTTATTTGATAATAAATTGAAGTATTTTTGTAATATAATTATTTTTGTTGAATAATTAATATATTTTAATATATTATATTATTATTTTATAACCGTGTCATACATGGGTCCGTCCGTGCTTCCTAGTACTTATAATATATATCCTCCGCTTTTAACTCCTAACCCTAAAAACGATAACACTTGCTATTTTCATTTCCTCACGGCGCGGCAGAGACGACACTCACCAGTCCCACCCCTCAGTCCCTCACTCCGGCTTCTCACTCTCCGACTCTCAGAGACAATCTGGTATCTCTCTTTCACTCCCCCCCTCTCTCTCTCTCTCTCTCACCCATGTTACTGGTAATATAATAATTACAGTGTATATTTTTATTGCTGCTATATATTATTGAGTTGTTCGACTTTGTCTTTTGCTGTTTTAGTTGGCATCACTTGTACTCTTCATGTGGTTTCTTTTATTGGACATGCATTTTTTGTGTTGGCCTCCATCAAATTATTTGAGGTGAAAGTTTTCACAAGTGCATCTGCTAAAATGAGCAGAGAGTTGGTTTATGTTTTGGTTGTATAGTATATCTACATTTTCAAATTCCAATTTTTGAAATTTTTATTATTTTTCTCCAAATGATAAATTTATTGGATCTGATACTCTGTCATATTTTATTTTTATGCATCTCTTGAGTATATAAAAGGGGACTAAATTGGGAAAATAAGTGAATATTCAAGTCCGAACTGATACTCTTTTTGGGTGCATATGCATGGGTCTTGCTGTGGAATAGAAATTTAAAGAGAATAGTTCAGTTGAATCCTTTTCCAAGTATCAAGTCCGGTAAAAAAATGTTTATTTTATTTTATTTTATTTTTGAAATTATTTAAATGAACCGCGGTTTAGACTTTAACGGTTCTGGTGCTATAATTAGAAATGTAAAAAATCGAACCGTGTGCACCCTAAATGTTTTGACTGAAAATAAAGCTGTCATCATTACTAGTTTTGACAACTTGAGTTATACTGAAACTGTGAAGCCCATTTATCACAACTTGAGTGTTTTCTTATTTTTAGGGTTAGCATTGAGGCTTAACAACTAGCAAGTAAAAGGTAAAGGGTCAAGAAACATGCCTCCACAGTCCTCAGGTAACAAACTCTTACTCTCTCCAACTTTTTTCTGAATTTTAATTAACATTTTTCGGAATTGATTAGTTTTTTTTCCCAGTTCTGCATACTGATTTCTTCTTGTTTATGTTTCTATATACATAAATATAATATTTTTATGATGTGATGCTCGAACAAGTTAATCATGGAAAGACTTCAAAGTATTAGTTTTCAGTTTCAGAATATAAAACATTTCCTCTTTTATCCTAATAATATAGGTGGCTTTTACGGAAAGAAGAGAGTTGAATGGGAATGAGTGGAGCAGGGAAAAAAAAATTAGGTATGTTTTTCTTTTTTTTTTTCTGAGATATTTCATACTTGTTTCATTAGATGCTCCATTTTGTACATTAAGATGTGACATTAATTATTAATTGCTTTATCATTTTTGTTTTTAATAATTGCTTTATGATTCATTATAAAAAATTTCTGGTCACCATGGTAGGCATATTCATACTCCCAACCTTGGGCTTTTGGAAACTAATGGTATTAGTTTTACGGCGTAGTTTAACACTGCATATGCAAGCACCCCACTTTGGACTTCTGACATATGCAATGCTCCCACATTAGACTAGACTAGATGGAAACTAAGAATATTAGTTCTACGGCCGTTGTTCTGAAATCCTAATTTTCAAATAGGGACTTAATCATATAAAAATTAAGTGTTCTTACACACTTATCTGAACTATGTGACTCTATTACTTGAACAATGATATCCCCGTACATTAGAATCCATTTAAATGTCTTAGATGATCATATTTCTTGTCTAGATCATATGTATATGTTTCATTCTCAAAATCAACAATGCACTCATTCCATGCACATTATATCATATCACTACAAGAATTTTATGTTTTAGAGAAAGATAATTAGGGACGGACAAAGGAGCGTCCCTAAAGGTAAGCTTTTTGGGATGCCCAAGTAGTAATTGTCCCAAATAATCCTAAAATTAGGCGCGACACCTACTTTGGAAGGAAATTTTGGCCCGCGAATGTTTTGGGGCAAAATATTTTGTTGGAATGGCTTTTGGGACAAACATTATACCTTTAGGGATAGAGAGTCCTCTGTCCCCAACTCTTATTTCATTTCATTTTTTCGTGATCCGTGCCAAGCCCTAATATGACGCTGCTTATATGTTTACAAAATCCACGATCTCTCTATTCTCTCTCTGCAACTCCACACCCACTTGCCACACCTCTCTTCTCTCTCATCTCTCTAAGAGTACCCCAAACGATGCCATATCTCTCTTCTCACTCTACAACCCATCCGATTCATATCTCTCAATCTGTGAAGAATGAGAACTACGAAGATCGGTTTGAACTGTCAGTCGCTCGCTCGCTTGCTTGTTGCATCATCGCTCTACAACCCCATAATGAACATCATTGCTTGCTGCATCAGGTAATCAAACTTTTTTTTTTCTTTCATCTCCCTATCTCATCAACGAAAGACCTAATTTGTAGGCTAGGGTTTCTTTTACTCCATTACTGAATGGGCCAGTGCTCTCATTTCTCTGCTTAATTTTACTGGATTTTCTCCATTTCATGAATTTTCTTTTCTTTTGTAAAGGATTTTCTCAAGCAAATATGATATCCTGATAGTGGTTTTTTTTATTTTTTATTATTGCTTGTTTAGATATCACGGATTTTCTGTTTCCTTCTTTTCTTTTTGGAATTTTCTTTTATGGCTATTGATAATTAGTTGATCAATTTTTAGATGTTAAAGCATGTTTCAGAACTTTACAAGGGATCAGTTGTCAATTTATCATGTATGTCTAACATTATATACACCTGTTTGTGTGTAGTATTTGCAGATTTCTGAAAATCTTTTTTATCTGATTTTCCTTTTTCCCCTTTCTATTTTCGACTTTTCTACTATACTGTAAACACTGTGGCATGTAATTATGTGAAAGAGAGCATCAATTAATTCTGTTTTATTTTTTTAAGAAGTGTTTTAGGTTGGTAATCTTGATGCTATATATACATGCTAATGACATTGACTAGTGGTGGTCGTGAATGTGCAACTCTAACTGCTCAACATCGCAAAAACTTTAACAGATACGATCAATTTTACTAGCTTCTCTCGTTTTCTGTTCTTGGTGTTTGGGCAATTTTGAGCCTTGGGATTTGAGGGGTTTGTACTTTATGTTTTCGTTTGTTTCAGTTCGTTAATAGGGTGATAGATGTTTCATTTGTATGTTAGTTTCAATTCAGGGTGATGCTTGTCTAGATTTGTGGGGTTAATTTATACTGTAGCAAAATCCTCAATGAATGATCCTTGACTCTTGAATACTGTACAGATAAATTCTATGATAGAAATTTTTTTTTTGCAAAATGAACAATACTCAAAAGAATCTCCACAAGAATACCAAATCCTACTCAGTAGCTCCAGTTGGAATCAGTCAGGAATCCTTAAAAAGATACTTCTACCAACCGTTAAAATACTCCTCCTGAACCTTATATAGTGCAGGCTTACACCGAAATCACAAGTGGGAAGCGCATTTGGATGTAGACAGCTCCAACAGTACACTCATGAATCGAAAACCAAAGACCCAACAGAGGCCCAGCCTAGTCAACAATTCGAAAGTACAGTACACTGTACATCGAAGAAACATTGTATCTGCTAGAATTTTTACAATCTCAAGAATGTACCTCAAAACTGCAATATTTTTCTCATATCCAAGTTACACCTCTAATTCATATATAACTTGGAAAAAGGTTCACAAAACAATGGATTCAGTATATAAAGTATAGATAATTGAGGCACTACCAGCCCTTGCAAGCCTGTTTGGGTTTGGAGTTTATTTGTATTTCAAACCTTTTGGTCAGGGTTCAAGGTCTGGTAGAGAACCTGGCAATAATTGAGGCCACGGGTGCACATATGTTATACAAATTACTGTGTGCAGCCATACCCATAGTGTGTTTGTCTGGATCATTTCAGCCAACTAAAGCAAATGTGATTAAATCAACTTTTAATTCAAAACTAAATAGATTTATCGTCTAGAATAAATAATTGATCGAACAGACCGGCTGCTAAAACACAATAATGACGAGCTGATTTATTTCAAATGAAAGGTGCTTCGAACTGAAATATAAAATTCCAAAACAATTATTATCTATAAAATTATTTAGATCTTAGCAGTTATCAAAAAATTATTAACTTCAGAAATAAAAAACAGAATAAATAGATCAACCCAAACACGACCCCAGTGACCTTTAATTTCTAGATTATTTCTTTTAGCATCATGTTTAATTTTTTGGGACAAAATATATTCCACATATGTTCAAGAGTGCAATATAGGATGTTGAGATGCCAAGAAGAGTGCCTAGGATGGCTGTCTAAATGACACGTGGTAGAGCTGTAAACAAAAAAAATATAAAGTACAGGATGAAAATCAGGGGGTTGTTCCGATTCAGTTTGATGACGAGTATGAGAAACCAATGAGGTCAAATTCAGAAATATGGGAGACTGAGCTTGGGATCATCGCACGTGAAAATATGCCACGACACTATGAGGATTGGGTTGATGTCCCAGAATTTGAGAGGCAGTCCTTGTACTATATTATAAAGGTCATAAACTTCTCTCTCTCTAGTTCTCTCCCTCCCTCCCCCATATGCACACAATGTTATATTTAATTGCTTGGATGATTGAACCATGATTAATTATAACACTTAATTAGTTGTAGACACAATCTGAAAATTAGTATTTTCTGGTTAATTTGAACTACTTTTACTTATTCAAACTCTTAAGTTAACGAATATTGATGCTTATTCTAATTCAAACTGACATTAATGTACATATGAATACACCAGCAAAAAATTCCTTCTATAATGGTGGTCAATCCTTTTCTGCATTTATAGTTTCTTCATAGTTATGTTTCTCATATGTCAAAAATAAATAGACTCGAGCATACAAAGTAAAGTTGAAATGATGAAAAGATTGGTTAGCCCTCTAAATATAAATATAGAAGGTATTCGACAACATTCACGACATGTAGCTAGGAACTTTATAAAACACTCTATTTCCAATAGGTGTAAAACTCCTTTGTGGGTTGACTTCTGGTTCCTTTAGATTTGGTGGTTGAACCATTCGCTAGAAATGCCCTTGTCTGCCCCCTCATAAGCATCAACCAATGGCATATTCCAGAAACCTGTCCTCTCTCCTTCCAGCTCACATTGCCCTGCCTTCTCCCAACATTAACTCTGACAGAATCAGTTGGATTCCCTCCCCCTTCCCCTTTAGTTGCTTGGTCCAATCTTGTTTGGTTCAAGAACTGCATCCCAAGCGTAGTTTTGTGCTTTGGAGTAACCTCACAAATCTGGACAATCCATCCATGGCTTTCTTTGTAATTCCAATGCCGAATCCACCTCACATTTAGACTGCTTTCACTCAAATTCAAAGACAGTGGTCAGTTAAGGAAAATTGTAGCTGACTGGAGCTTGCCATCTTCTTGTCTCATTTCCAATTAGTGGTCATGGTTTGCCAGCTTTGTTGATTGCTCTGCTGCATGGGTTGCATTTTTTGTTGTTTGCTACAAGGTTCTGGCAGCTTGTTCTTGATCTTTCTGCTTATGTTTTCTGTCCTTTGCTTGCATGCTTAGTTATCTTGCTTGATGTGCTCCTTGTTTGCTCTGTTCCCTGGCAAGTGGTTTAGTTCTTTTGGCTGCTATGTTGTAGTAAGCTGTTGGTTTAGCTTTTTGGCAGTTGGTTGTTGTGTCCTCTGCTACAGTGCTACTTAAAGCATGTGCATGATATTATATGAAAGAACTTTGTTGATAGTTTAGGTACTATTGATAGGAGGGATTGATAAAGAAAACCTTTGTACTATATAAAAATGAATTTAGCAAAGTATAATATATCTAGCATGCAATTTAGTGTTAAATTTGCAAGGAGCATATGTTTGGTAACTCAATTCAATTTTTCTCAATAAATGTTTTTGATAACGCAAAAGAACTACATAACAAATAGAAGAGCATATGTATTTTTTTTATTGCACAAACCTTTTGGCTTATGCAGTCTCTTACTACTAGCTTGGTGATGCTGCCACTGTCTATAACATGGTGGACCATATAACTTCCTCTGCTTTTTGTTCTTTTATTTAGTGCAATTCTTTCTCTACATGTTTTCTTGCTTTCATTATGCTAAAATTCCCACCCATCTAAAGAGCTAAACAACTTTGGAGTAGGTTTAAATGACTAAAAACACAAAACATACATTAGTCTTCCCAATATTGAGAGAATATTTTGCATTGTAGTAATTTCACAATTTTCTAGTTTTTGTTTTGAATAAAGAATTCTTATTGTTATAGGTATGAAACTCTTCATTGAGTGTTCTTCTTATCAGCTTACCAAGTAATTCTAATGCATAAAAACATTTGTCTCAAAATGCAGGAAGATATGATAGCCGAGTACTTAGAGACTTAGAGACAACTGTTAATTTGGATGGTAGTAATTATGGAAAAAAGGCTTCATCTTTGTCTTCCTTGAGTCGTAGGAGGAAGGCAAATGCGGAGTTGGAGAGGAGGGTTGAAATAGCTGAACAAGAACATGATGAAGTGAAGGGGAAAATCTCTCAAGTGGAGGAGACCGTGAATGAATTGAAGGCATCTATGGACAGTATATTGCAATATCAAATGAGAATGTCCTCCTAACTCATGTATGGAGCATGTCGACCCCCGATTGGCAACCCACAGGAGCAACCGCCCCTTGCTTTTGGACCCTTTGGCAACTACCAATATCTACAACCACCATTTTCCTCTCAACAGCCAAATTCGACGTTTGGTCCAGATCCACTAGTTCACTCTCGGTCACCAACCAATAGATCAATGACTTGATAATAGCTTTGCTTTTATTGACATTAAGAAAAGGCTTCATCTTTGTCCTCCTTGAGTCGTAGGAGGAAGGCAAATGCGGAGTTGGAGAGGAGGGTTGAAAGAGTTGAATAAGAACATGATGAAGTGAAGGGGAAACTCTCTCAAGTGGAGGAGATCGTGAATGAATTGAAGGCATCTATGGACAGTATATTGCAATATCAAATGAGAATGTCCTCCTAACTCATGTATGGAGCATGTCGACCCCCGATTGGCAGCCCACAGGAGCAACCGCCCCTTGCTTTTGGACCCTTTGGCAACCACCAATATTTGCAACCACCGTTTTTCTCTCAACAGCCAAATTCGACGTTTGGTCCAGATCCACTAGTTCACTCTTGGTCACCAACCAATAGATCAATGACTTGATAATAGCTTTGCTTTTATTGACATTAAAACGGGTTAGATTTTTTGTTGTTGCTGGATGATTTGGTAGCCTTCCAGCCATGTTCTTTGGTTGTCAAGGTGGTTGAACATTTTACTGTTTTAATGAACTTTTGTTATTTTAACATGCAGGATGCTTGAATTGTTTAAAAAAGTTATGAATTGAATGAATTGGAAGCCCTTGCTTATCGTTTAGATGCTTTAGGTTCTTTAATTTTATTAGATTTAAAATTTAATTTTTTTATTAGTGGTTGATATGAAATTTAATTTGTGGATGGAATAGAGAATGAAAATAGCAGGTGCACATATCAATTAAAAAAAAAAAAGGGGAGAATTAGCAATGGTGTCTTTTGTCGGTAATACACCAAAGTCATTGCTAAAAAGCACTAAAAAAATCAAATTTGTAATTGACACAGATTAATCTGTCCCAAATAGGTATTTTGATTCTGTCCCAAATATATTTGGGAACGGTGGATTTAGTTCCGTCCCAAATACTATCTCTGTCCCAAAAATTATTTGGGACAAAGTTAATCTTCTGTCCCAGAAACTATTTGGGACGGAGTTGAATTCTCTGTCCCAAAAATTATTTGGGACGAAACCAAAATCCTCCGTCCCAAATACTATTTGGAACGAAACGAAAATTCTCCGTCCCTAAATGGCTTTTGGGACACTACATAGAGGGACAGTGACATCAGTCGTCCCAAAAGCATTTGGGACAGATTTGGCAATTTTTGGAGATGATTTTTTCCATTTCTAATACTCTAAATTCTTGTGGTGTATAGACACTACCAAGTTAAAACATGCTCAACATGCATATTACAATGCATGAAATTTCACACACCAAATGCAATTGCATTGAAAAGTAGAGTTAAGGGGCTCAATGTATTGAAAAGTTGAGTCAATGGACTCTCGGATGTTTATTATATAAATATATAGAATATTAAAACTTAGAAGCTAAATATAGGGCTGCAACTCGGGCGGGTTCAACCCGACCCAGCCCGAGCCCAGCCCGAAAATTTTCGGGCCTGGGTTGTAAATATTGAACCTCGGGACGGGCCTGGGCTGAAATTTTAGAACCCGAATTTAATTCGGTCCGGGCCCGGGCTGGTATGAATTCCAACCCGAACTCAACCCGAGCCCGGCCCGTAATACGAACCCGATCAACCCGAAGCTAATATATATAAAAATTTCGCTGCCATGGAGAGTCGAACCCTCACTCATACCATTTTGTCTTAACACTCAACCCATAATGCCAGCAACTTCTTTATGTTATATTAGACCAATAATTATATTTAATGGATTTCTTTAAGAAGCTAAGCACTAACCAAATTACAAAATACTAGTATAATGCTATAACCTTTTTATTTTTACTTATAATACTTTAGCATTAATATTTATTAATTCATTTTAAAATGTCAAAAATATAAAACTTAATATTGTAAATTTGTTTTAAAATATTAAAAACATTTAAACATATATGAGAAGAGTTCTTTTACCACTTTTTCACACTACTTGTTCTGACGTGTATTATATATAATTTTTTTATCTTCTAATATATTATATATAGTATAAATTTTCATATATTTTATTCTTAAATCTATTAGTATTCATTGATTTAGTAAAAAAATAACTACTCACTTTTTTAATAAAGACATGGACATGCAATTTATAAATGAATCATTACTTATGCTAAATGGTATCCAATAATAAATTTTCCTAAATTAATTAAAATTCACTAAAAACTTATTTCTATCAAAAAATCACTAAAAACTTATTATTTTTGCTAAATGTGATTGGTGAGCCAATTATATATTATATATTATTCTATTTTATCACAATTTGATTAATTAGTCAATTGTCTAAAAAATCAATTAGATTAATTGATGAGTTTAAATCATTTAATCTAAACATCTAGTTTTATGATATTGAATTGTTTATATAATGTCCCGAGATATATAGTATAACAAATTACTTTTATAAGTAATATAAGTTAGACTTTTTATAGTGCGGATCTTGTTTTTGACAATCCAACCAACTTTCTAACCTTTCAAGATTTTTTTCTTCTTGCCGTCAATATGTATATATCTTGTATCTCCCTTCTAATGTCCTATCTCTATTTCTTATTCACTCTATGTGAATACACAACATCCAATTGCCATTAGGATTGGAATCGACTTTGCCCATAAAAGTAATAAGTAATAACTTATCGTACAATAGTTACAGTGTTCTAAGATATATAGTATATTATTCTAATTAGTTAGTCATATGTCTAAAAACTCAATTAGATTAATTGATGGGTTTAAACTATTTAATTTGAATATTTAATTTTATGAAATTAATTTTTTCTTTAGTGTCCTGAGATATATAGTGTAGCACATTAGTTAAAGTAATATAAGTTATATCACTCCTTTATTTTTTGTCAATAATACTTCAACATTAATATATATTAGAATGTTAATATTGTAATAATGTCGAGAGATATTAATGAGGATCTAAAAAATATGTTAATTCAATGAGATCTATACTTAATGTTTGTTCTCGATGCTTTATTATTTGAGTCAGATTATTGTTTTTATTTGATTTTAAGATAGTGAAAATTGGGTCATTGATTTAGTTAATAATATAATTTATAATGTTTTTTTGTTATATTTAAAGGGAGGAAATATTATTGTAATTTAATTAATATATTATTAAACTTAGTCCAAATTTTCAGTTTAATATATTAAATATTATTATTACATCTTATATTATCATAAGATAGTGATGGAAAAGTGGTTGGAGTGTAGGGCTAAATTCAAGAGGGAGGAGGCTCGATTCCTTGTGGCAACAACATAAATTTAATTTTTGATAAGAAGACCCAGATTACAATATCAAACCCGAATTCAACCCGATTTGGAGCCCGAAATTCCCAACCCGATTTGAACCCGAGGTTCTGAAAATAAAAACGGGTTGAGCTCGGGTTCACATAGTTGGGTTCATGGTCGGGTTCGGGCCGGGCTAGGGTTGACTAATTTAGACTTAGTGTTGAACCCGAATTGAGTCCCCAACCCGCCCGAGTTGCAGCCCTAGCTAAATATATTTATCTATATATTATATATTTTATACTTTATATATAAACAGAACACTAGAATTTAGAATGTATTAGTATTTATTTATATATTATATATTTTATACTTTATATATTATATATCTATATGGAACATTAAAACTTAGAAGCTATTATTATTCATTTATATATAATATATTATAGATATATTTTTTAACTATTTCGGTTCCTTGACTTGGAACAGTAGTAAACAGTTCTTAAAATTTGGAACCGGAACTGGAATCGTAGTGAATGGTTCGGTTCAGTTCAGGTACGGTTTCTTGCGGTTATAGTTTCGGTTTTGCTTTCACCGGTTCTTTGTTCACCCTTACTTAGATGTATTAAAAAGTCGAGTCAAAGGACTCCGATCTATCGAAAAGCAAAACAAGGGACTTGGATGTATTAAAAAGTCGAGTCAAGGGACTCGGATCTATTGAAAAGTGAATCAAGGGATTTGGATGTATTAAAAAGTCGAGTCAATGGACTTGGATGTATTGAAACTTAAAGAGAAGTTGGATGAACTAGAACTGCCCTAACTTGCTTGAGTTGCAGTCTTATTATGTTTGTCTAATGGTTCAAATATACTATCATATGATATCTTTGAGAAGTTGGGATCATCTAATGGTTTGCTAATGTTATTTTTAACTGACAAAATAACGCCAGACAAAATAATGCCATGGACTTCTATCACAATTATATATGACAACATAAATTGTCTTTCGAATGCTAGAGAAATTTCTCCTTCTCTTGATATAAGAGGGTGACAACAAATGTCGGTAGGCATCGAAAGTCATCTTTAACACCAAGTAGTGGATTTGTTGAACAAAAGTGGGATGACGTTCACAACGAGTCAACTCTATGAGATATTATAGTGTTTGAAAATCAAACACAAGAATTACTCGTATGCAATCACCTAGAAATCACAGAAATCACAAACACTTCATTGAGGGTGTTGTATTCATGTCGGACATTGTGTGGACACTTTGACTGATATTTTTCTTTTTAAGACACTCCTTGGATACTTCTTGGATACTCTTCGAACACGTGTTGAACACTTCGTAGCAACGACGTATATTCAAGTATTTCGAAAAGAAATTATATACAACTAGGTTATGATTAAAAATTTAAGCTAAATATATATAGATGACTAAATAAGTTTGGTTCTTTAATCTATTTGTGTATTTTTGTTTATAAGTTTGTTTGGTTTTTAATTACTTGACGATGAATTGAAGTATTTCTGTGATGTAGCCTTTTTTTTTTGAATAATTAATATATATTAATATATTATATTATTATTTTATATCGCGTCCTCGCCGTGTCTGTATCCTATTTTTTTAGAATTTTTTGTATCACCTTGTCCGTGTTGTGTCATACTCGTGTCCGTGTCCCTGTTTCCTAGGCGATCATATTAGTTGAGGCACCAGTGTGCTTACTCCTTGTATCTAGTTCAGGGGCTAGGCTAAAGTCTTGATTGACTCGGGTGCATCTCATTCTTTTATATCCATTGTTTTTGCATCAACTCTTTGGGATTAGATGTGTCGACCTTGGATAGAGCTTTATGTATTGCTACGCCAGCTAAAAGTAAGGTGATCTTATTGTTTGCTGAGCATGTAAAATAGAAACTCTCAAAGGAATTCTTTTGCCGTTATTTTTGTTTTTATTTTTTTATTTATTGCCACGTTGAAGCACCACTAAGGCACTAGAATTGCATGGTTAATGCATGCATCAAAGACTTTGCCCTTATAAGGGGTAAATCAAGCCAATGATGGGTAAACACGTAAGCAACCATTAAGCATCAGGACAACCAACTCCAGATACACACGACATTAATCATATTGGGACTATCGAAACACCGAGAAGAAACTAAGAATATTAGTTCACTGATCGTGTTAATCATTACATATGCAACGCTCCCACCTTGGTTGGTCTACTGGGAAATTAAGAATATTAGTTCTACGGCCAGGTTCAACGCTACCACCTCAGTGTCCTAGCCGTGCCCTAGTGCAAAATGACTGTGTTTTGGAGTTTAATTTTATAATAGTAGTAAGACAAGTAGGGGAGGAAGTACACGACATTAAAACTTTCTCCCTCAGTCCCTCACTTTCCATCGTTACTCTCTAGCTCCATCTTTGTATTTTTCGGCTTCGATAAAAGGAAGAAAAAGGTTATCAGGTAACCCTACTCTCTCTATCTTTGTTCTTCTCATATTGCTTGATTCAACACTAAATAAATATAATTTTTCACAAGCATAATAGTTTTTAGGACTCTTAAACCTTAATTTCAAAACTCGAATTATGTATCAAGTGCTGTCTAAAAACTCTGCCAAAATCGTGATGTAAATTATAGATCTCTATCTGAAACAATAGAAACTGGTATGCCATGAAGCCTAAGGATCTATTCAATGTACAATCTATTGAGAGTATCCATATCATCGGTCACTCGGATAGGAAAAAAATGAGTCACCTTAGTCAATCTGTTGACAACTACCCAAACTGCATCGTGACTCTTCCTCGACCTTGGAAGTCCCGTCATAAAGTCTATAGTGACATGCCCCCACTTCCACATTGCCACAGGCAATGGTTGTAACAACCCTACTGGCTTTTATGTTCGGCCTTCACTTGTTGAGAAGTGAGACACCTCACTATGAACTGAGTTACGTCCTTCTTCATATCCTTCCACCAATACTGTCGGTGTAGGTTATGGTACATCTTGGTACCACCCGAATGTATTGCAAGCCTCGAGTTGTGAAGATCTTTAAGTACTTCTTCTCTACAAATTAAGGGAACAAACATCTTCTCATTGAATCTCAAGCTCTTATCGAAATGAATTGTCCATCCTTCTACCAATTCACCACCCGAAATTCGTGTGCGAATGGCCTCAATTTTACTATCATTCCTTTGTTCTTCAATCACTCTACTCATAAGAGTTGGTTGAGCGATAAAAGTAAACAAAGTTGTCAGCCCATCGTCTTCACTAAAATATAATTCCATTTTTGAGATATCTATCATCTTTTACTCACGTATAGCTATGCTTGCTAAGGTACCATGTGACTTCCTACTCAATGCATCCATGACCACATTAGCTTTCTCTAGATGATATTGTTATAGTCTTTCATGTACTCCATCCACCTCCGTTGCCTCATGTTTAAATTCTTTTGTAAGAAAATGTATTCGAGGCTCTTGTGATCGGAGAACACTTCAAACTTCTCACCATATAGATAATGTCTCCATATTTTGAGTGAGAAAATCACCGCCGCCAATTCCAAGTCATGTGTCGGGTAATTTTGTTCATGTATCTTCAATTGTCTTATATCATATGCCATTATTCTTTCAGTTTACATCAACACACATCCTAAACCAAGTTGTGAGGGGTCATAAAAGGTTGTGTCTGGAATTATTAAAATTGGAGTCGAAGTCAATTGACTCTTCAATTCTATGAAGGCATTCTCACAAGCCTCATTCCATACAAATTTAATCCCTTTTCGGATAAGCTTCGGCAATGGTGCCGCTAACCTCGAAAATTCTTTCACAAACCTCTGATAATATCCGGCCAATCCCAGGAAGCTTCGTATTTCAAATACGCTCATTGGCCTTTCCCAATTCAACACTACCTTTATCTTGGATGGATCCACGGAAACCCGTTATTCGGATACAACATGCCTACGGAACTTCGCTAGCCAAAATTCACACTTCTCGTATTTGGCATATAATTGGTGCTCTTTTAGAAGTTGCAACACAATCCTCAAGTGACCCTTGTGCTCCTCCTCCAAAGACGAGTACACTAGGATGTCATTAACGAACACTACCACAAATTTGTGCAAATAAACATTGAACACACGGTTCATCAAATTCATGAATGCTGCCAGTGCATTTGTCAGACTAAATGGCAACACCAAGAACTCATAGTGTTCGTATCGTGTGCAAAAAGTGGTTTTCTGAATGTCTACCTCTCTAACCCCCAACTAATAATATCCGGATCTCAAGTCGATCTTTGAGAACTCTCTGAACCTTTAAATTGATCGAACAAATCTTCTATCCTTGGTAAGGGATACTTATTCTTGATCGTTGCTCGATTCAACTTCTGGTAGTCAATGCAAAGCTGCAAAGACCCGTCTTTCTTCTTGGCAAAAAAAATCGAAGCTCCCTAAGGTGAAGTACTACGACATACAAATCCCTTGTCTAGTAACTCATGTAATTGGTCCATTAGCTCTTTCAACTCAATTGGTGCCATGAAAATGGGCACGGTACCTTGAGCAAGTTCTATAACAAACTCCATTTCACATCTCGGAAACTCTGTCAATTCCTCCGAAAACACGTCTAAAAACTCATGTACCACACGCGAAAACTCCCCATGTGTCATATCATCACCATCAACTAGTAGGTTTGCTAAGAAATACCCAAGTCATTTTCGATCACTTAGGCTATGTGAAGAAGACAAGTAGAAGTCGTCTCGCTCTCCCACAAAGCAAACACCAACACCCTCCGGTGTGCACAATGTCACTCTTCCCCGACAACAATCAATGTTAGCTTTGGAGGTAGACAACCAGTCTATACCCAATATCACATCAAAGCTAGATATGTCGAGGAGGATGAAGTTAAACACCAATTGGTGCCTTGAAATTTCGATATTGTAAGATCGATATACACTGTCCAAAGTCACTTTGCCTCCAACTAGCGTGTCGATGGATAAAACATTGTCCATTGATGACACCTCTAACCCCAAAGCATAGGTAAATGCACATGAAATGAATGAATGTGATGCACCTGAGTCCACTAAAACCCTAGCCCACGAGCTAGAAACAAGGAATATACCTCGAACCACTGGCGGTCTTATCAAGGCCTCTGCCGGAACAAGAGTGAAGGCATGACCCTATGCTTTCTAGCCTTGCTGCCCTGTACCCTGTTGTCTAGACTGTTGACTAGGAGCACTAGACGTGACTCCTCTAGCCGATGCTCGTGAATTCTGAACAGTTGGCACTATTTGTGGTGGTAGTAGTGCCCTAAAGCCCGACTGTGCAGTAGTAGGCAGCGTAGAATGCTACTGTGAACCCACCCCACTTTGAGTACCCTTTTTGTGAGGACAATTCCAACTAATGTGCCCCATTTGCTGACAATAGTAGCACTTCTTATCTGCCACAGAAGTAGTCTACCCTTGAGTACATTCAGATTTATAATGTCCGGGTTTCTGACAGTTAAAGCACACCACTCTAAATCGTGAAGATCCAGTGTGTATAGTTACAGATGATGTCGATTGGGCTTGTTGCTACCTTTGTGAGAACAACCCACCATCCCTTTGCTTATTCATAGCACGATTGTCTGGAAGGGACCCCGTGCTCATCACTTGGTTCTTTACTTTCCTTACCCTCTGATTATCATTGCTGAGTTACCCAGTTATCAGTGCTTTCTCTACTACCACAGCATAACTTGTCAAATCCAAGACTGCAACTCTATCCCTTATAAATGTTCGGAGACCTTTCACGAATTGTTTTATCTTAATTTCTTCAGTTGGGATCATCTCTTGTGCAAAACGAGCCAATGATGTGAACTTAGTCTTGTATTCCATTACTGTCATTGAGCCTTGAGTCAACTCGTAAAATTTTCTCATCAAGTTATCCTTTACTGTTGTTGGGAAGTACTTCTCAAAGAAAAGTACCTAGAACATATGCCAATCCATTGTCTCAATGTCATATGAGTTCCCGATAAACTTCCACCAACGGTTGGCCTCACTCGTGAGATCATGGGCGGCCACTTTCACTCAGTGTGGTAAAGAGCTTGACTATTTCATCCAACTAGTTTTCTGCCACTATAAGATCAAAACCTCTTACATATAATGGCGGACTATGCTTCTTGACTTGTCCTAATGCCGTCATCATCCGACTAGGAGGAGTTGCTCTTGGTGGAGCTTGTGTCGCCAGTGTCTCCTCTTGTGTCTCTCTAGCTATTTGCCGCATAGTTGCAACCATGTCGCGTATAAACTGCTCTCCATATATGGGAGCTGCTGTTGGTGCTCCTCTACGAGCTCTACGAGGTGACATCTTGCTATATTGATAACAAAAAGATACTTTAAAATCTAAAACATGAATATACTCGACCAATTCATTTCATGCATACACAACACATGTTAAATCACTTCATAGTTAGCATGTTATATCAAACAAGTAGGCACATAAGCATATTCCAAATAATATGTACTTATCCTTAAATCTAGGATCACAACTTCAAGTTCACAATTCCATGCGTGGTTTAACCCCACTCATCGTCCAAAGGTATTCAAATCTGGTAGCTCTGATACTAAGTTGTCACACCCCGATTTTCGAGTTGCAGAACCTGAGGGTGATTAGGTTTTCACATCATTAACTCACATCGAATCTCACTCTTTGAATTAATGCGGAAGCATAAAAATGCACTTGTACATGAACACGTACTATCTAACCTCAACAAGCTCAATTGGTTCCACACAGTCACCCAAGCATGTCCAATATAATTGGGGACTACAAGATTTTGATTATGTGAACTCTGTTCTTTGCACAATCGAAATTCTTGATTGTGCAAAATCTGTGTTTCGCACGATCGAGGTACTTCGATCAATCGAAGTATGTGCGAAGTTCTTACGAAATCCTGCTGGAATTGGATGACTTATGGTATCGAAAATTTTGATGGAAGCTCACATGATCAAACCCTACTTCACACAATCGAAAAGTTGATTTCGCACAATCGAAAGTCTCGATTGATCGAAGTTCGTGTGAAAAGTTTTGACGTTCAGGACTTTTGACACTCTTTAATTTTTCGCACGATCAAAAGCATGTTCGCATAATCAAAATATTTCGATCATGTGAAATGGGGATTTTGCATGATCAAAATGCTTTCATGTAGAAAATCTTATAACTTCACTTGGTTCATTTCTTGCAAAATCCTCATTCAATTCCCACTCTACCACATACATGCATTTTCTATGATGTGCCAAACATCTTAAATGATTCAAACACACCTCACAACGTCCAAACATATAAATTCAATCTCCAAGTGATTATATTCACAAAACATATGCAATGAGATTTAAAACTAAACATTTTTTCCTTCATATCTCAAAAGTCTTACATAAGCCACATGTAGCGATTACATTTGAAATCTAAATACATTAACTTAATTCAAATGTAAAGACAATATCTTTAACATAGTCCATATGACACAAAATCGAATGGACATCTATCTACATATCCAAAAGGAAGAAATTCAAAAGAACTCAAAAAGTCCACTCAAGCGCTCTAAGCCTCATCCTCCATGAGAGCTTTATCTAAAAAAGAGTTTGGGCGAAGGGGGTGAGCATACAACTACGCCCAGTAAGAATGATCCACCTGACTTTACCTTGACTCAAACAGCCATACATGAATGCACAATGAAGTCTCTACTTGATTATATGATATATATCAACTCTTTTCATACTTAAAACATACACATTTTAAAAATCATGAGTGATGCTTCACATTCCAACACAGAAACAATTTATATGGAATCACAAATTACAATTTAACTCGAGGCTACGTATACTCTGAAATCAATTCAATTGAGGACTTCTCGTTATTACAATCCATGGTAAGGGTTGTTTTAAGATCAGTACTCTGCTTACGCTCTACGGGTTGCTAACCAGAAGAAAGCGATATCCGCTTGGCTAAGTTTTGGATCTTGCACCCTAGGGTTCGAGGCCCTTATTAATTCTCACATATACCCCAAAAATCACAAGTTCTCATGAAAGTGCATATTGTCACACATATGCACAAAACCATGATTTTCACCAATTTTATCCAATGCAAGACATTTATCACACCCCTACCCCAATTTCATTCATGTCACAAGTATGTGACCTATAGAATCAAAATAAGGAGATGATTCACACCCCTACCTCAATTCTCAAGCCTCTCTAGCAAGGTTCCAAAATCCCAGCCTTTTTTATCTTTGCCAAATTGAATTTTGATCGGTTTAAACTGATGCGATGCCTTTAGCCTGAGGAATAATCTACCCTTCTTCGGGAACATTCAAATCAAAGCCTGACCTTTTCAAAATGTAGAGAGAAGGAAGAGAGAGAGTGAGAGAGATATAATTTATGTATCTAAATGGCTGAGATCCCAGCTATAGATATTTATATCCTCGTGAGGCGCGAAATGACTAAAATGCTCCCGGGTCACTTAAGGTATCCCCGACCTCCAATTTTGATTTTGAAACGGCTATGACTCCAAAATTGCATTCTTAACTCATTTAATATTTCGTTTGGTCTTTAACTAAAAATAATATTTTTTTAATTTTTTTTTGGATTTCCAGGCCCACCGAACCTAAGTCCCGGGCCCCGTTAACCCTAAAATCTCAATTTTGTCCAAACGCTCCAAAAACTTTCCAAAGCCTTTGAACAACTTCCCAAACATGTTTTTCACATTTAAAACATGCTGAACATCATTTAAAATGCAATTAGGACAAAAATGATGATTAAAATGGAAACCGATCAAAATTGGACATAGTCTCTACAAATAGTAACTGGTGTTAACTTTAAGGATGATATTAATTTTTTGGTGTAACTTGTTGAAGGATGATTGTAGTTTGGCCACATGGGTTTAAGGATGAATGATGTTAACTTTAATCAAATGCATGTTTTATTACACATAAATGTTACTTTTAGTTTTCAGATTTTTTGCTATGCATAAACAGGATCATAGTACTAAATTAAATAATTTATATTTCATAATTTTCAAGATTTCAGGATGGTGAAATGTGGATGTAAGAATGGTAGAATGTGGATTGAAGTTGGTGAAGGTGGTTTTAAGGATGAAGAAATCAAGAAAGATTTTCACGATTTGAAGGGTGGTGAAATGTGGATGTAAGGATGGTGAAATATGGATTTAAGTTGGTTAAGGTGATTTTAAGGATAGTGAAATCAAGATAAACTTTTTTTTTTATAAAAAAAATTATGTTAAATATCATATACTTATGGCTATATACTATAATGTTTTAAAAGATAGTTTTAAGGGTAGTTATATTAACTGTGGTGTCACAAAAATTAATTTTAAGTTTTAAAGATTTTCAAGATTTGAATAGTGGTGAAATGTGAATGTAAGGATGGTGAAATATGGATTTAAGTTGGTGAATGTGGTTTTAAGGATGGTGAAATTAATATAAACTTTTTTTAAAAGAAAAAATTATGTTAAATATCATATACTTATGGCTCTAAACTATAATGTTTTAAAAGGTAGTTTTAGGAGTAGTTATATTAACTTTGGTGGCACAAAATTTAACTTTTAAATTTTAAAGATTTTCAAGATTTGAAGGGTGGTGAAATGTGGATGTAAGATGGTGAAATATGGATTTAAGTTGGTGAATGTGGTTTTAAGGATGGTGAAATCAAGATGATTTTTTTTTTTAATTTTTTATGTTAAATATCATATACTTATGACTCTATACTATAATGTTTTAAAAGGTAGTTTTAAGAGTAGTTATAATAATTGTGGTGTCACAAAAATTAACTTTTAAATTTTAAAGATTTGAAGGGTGGTGAAATGTGTATGGTGAAATATAGATTTAAACTGGTGAATGTAGTTTTAAGGATGGTGAAATCAAGATAAACTTTTTCTTTTAAGTTAAAATCACGAGTCTAGAGTATCCCTGCACAAAAATTTAGCAGCGCTGCATAGTTTGAATACATATAAAATTTTATATAGAAGCACTGCTAAGAAGTGGAGCAGCGCTGCTCGTTTATTATTATTATTTTTTAATTCCAGCGTCTAAAGCAGCACTGCTCACCAACGAGCAGCGCTACTGTGTCTAAAAATATATATATTATTTTTTTGCCTCCCTCATTTGTAGATAAGTTAAAACCCTACCCCAACTTAAACACATTGGTGAGTTAGCAGCCGCTTCTTTCCTTAGATACTGATCTCTACTCCAAGTTGGTAAGTCACTTGTCTCAATATTTTTTTCCTTCTTCTATTTTCCCTCATTCGTGCATAGATAATGAAGGTGATGGAGAAGAAGAAATCTACCAATATGCAAATTGTGGAATTGTGGTCCCCGTTTTCAGTGATGGACCTAGAAAATTTTGTGAGGGGTGGTGACCTTTAACAAAAAAAAAAATAATTCTTACCATCGTAATAATTTTATTGAGTAAATTTATCATTGTTCATCGATAATATTTACTTTATTTATTAAAAAATTAAATGAATTTATTATTTTAAAATTATTTTTATAGATATAGAGAGATAGAGAGAGAAAGAGGAGAAAAGAGAGAAATTTTTAAAAAATATATATTAAGGGGGACATAGTGGGTTTTTTTTTGTAATTTAAGGGGGGGCAAATACAGATGTACAAGTATATAATACCAAAATTATAAATATATAATACTAAAAATAAAAAAATTGAGTGGGGGCGGATGCCCCCACTGGCCCTAGGGTAGTTCCGTCATTGCCCGTTTTGCCTTGTCATTTCATTGTTTTCTAATATTTGTTTGTTCTCCAATCAAGCTTAATATTTGGATTTCATTGTTTGTTCTCTAATAGCTTATTTAAAAGCACAATTTCTTCATCACCTTCTTTGATTTCCCCCAATTTGTGTGCAACTACCCTCAGTTGCATTCCCCCCCCCCCCCCCCCCCCCCCCCCCTCTCTCTCTCTCTCTCTGTGAAATAATAGTGGATGCTGTCAAGTCTCATTGTTGGGATCATGGAAGACTGTGATATGTGACGAAAAGGAGAGAGGGGTACATCCCTTCATTTGACCAACCATTTTACAATCTTAGAACCCCTATGATTTTTACCCACAAAAGTTTATTATTATTATTATTATTATGTGTGTGCATTTATATCATAATAATCTGATTTTTGTTAAAAACATCATAAATAATAATTTAACTTGTTAAAAATTTATTAAGGAAAAACTCCATTGAAATTTTGTTGTTAAAACTGGTTTAGACTTAACCATAGGTTTAAACAATAATTTTAATGATTTTGGTAGATTTTAAGCATGTTTTAGGTTAATTTAATACATAGAATCATGTCATTTTAGGTTCCCATGCATTAGATGTGGTCTTAAAGTTATCATTATTATGCCAAGATTCTAGCAAAATATGAAAATTGACTATTTTTTTATATTATCAAAGTCATGTTTTCCTAAAGATTTTCAAAGTTTTTTTTGAGCAGAATGTACATTATAGAAAATAATTTTTTACACTTGTTGGAACCCCACAAATTATTTCAAAACCATCATTTTTCTTAAAAATAACGGTCGAAACAATCAACTTTTATTTTCAAATTTTTTGAAAAGCATAATGTTTTAACCAAAATTTTAACACATTTTCTACTCAAAGACATTTTGAAAATCATTTTATTTTCCACCAAAAATCCTTTTAATTATAGTCTTAATCAAAATTTTGTCTGAGTTGAGGCGGTGTCTTTGTTTTGCACTACTTTAGGCATTTCTGAGCCCTCTAGATTAGGTCACTTTTTCACACTATAATTAGTCATATTAGATCCATTTACATACAAATTAATGTTTTTATCACGTTCATATGTCCGTAGCTTAAGCTAAAATGCTGACAAAATTTCAAAGTGGCCATTTTTTTCTATCTAATAGATTGTTTTCTAAATTAATCTATTTTTGATATTTTTTCAACACTTTCAAGGTTGGAAAACTTATTTTAATGTTCATCAAAATATCTTTTGAATCATACCTCAAAATTGGAAGTTTTTTGGCATTTTATTTTACCATTGTGGTAGTATTATTGTACAATTTTGTCTACTCAGTAAGATCAGAATCACTTTTCTAGAATCGTATTTAATCGCATTTTTTTTCTTCTAATTTTAAAGAATGTTTAGGCACCTTTAGGCTCTGGTCCATCACTACAAATTTTGGAAAACAACACTCAATGCATCATAATGCAGTTTTTCAAAACTTTTGAGTTTCCATGCACTTTCCAAAATTCGTAAACACTTTGGCATCACTTTTTTTTGTTTAAAAATTATTCCTTTCACATTTATAAAACTCAATTTTCAAAACAAAAAACTCTGCCAAAATTATGAGTCAATATTGCAAAATTTTAAAAATTTCAAAAAGCATACTGTTTAATCAAACTTTCTGCAATTTTTTAAGTTAATAACATACTAAAAAATCATGTTTTTATCATCTAAATAGCTCTAATACGAATTTTGTTTAAATTACGGTAATGTCACTGTCTTGCTTTAGTTTATGCAATTTTTAGTCCTTTTAGGTTAGGTCTCATTTTGCACATCACAATTAATTGAAATATTTACAATACAAAAAAATAACAATAAATCTTGTCATCACGTTTGTTAGATTATATATTTTCTATTATATCTGCCGTTAGATTATATATATTTTTCTAAACCATATAGATTTCTTACACATTCTCCTAAACTATCTAGGTTTAGGATTTCTTATCTCCTAAGTTTACTTAGCTTCCAAGATTATGTGCCTATAAATTAGCCTTTATATATTGTTCACAATAATATCAATTAAATCAATATAATTCTTTATTTATTTTTAACATGATATCAGAACCTATCAATTGTTGGTAATCTTCATTGTCGATCACCCTCACCGTTGGGGATGACACCATCTACTTCATCCCCGACGTCAATCGTAGAATATAGCTTCCGCCTTATATATATATATATATATATATATATATATATATATATATCATGACAGCTCAGCTCAAGTTCAATTCATCGGCTCTTACTAGTATTTGTGTGTCAAACTCGCTAATTTCAATGAGCCCATTTCCTGATTTTCAAATCAGTTTTCACTCCAACGAGCAGCTTTGGTCTTGTCGTCGCTCCAATGAGTTCTCTCTTTTGCAGCTTCTTTGTATGTGTTTGTAGTTACTGTTAGTAACATCACTAGATTGCTTTCATAAGCTGTAACATCTGTGTGTCAAATTTGTTGATTTTAACGAGCTCCTTTTCTGATCAAATCACTTTTTGCTCCAACGAGCCGCTTTTAGTCTTCCCATAGCTCCAATAAGCTGCATTTGTCTACCGAGCCGCTCTTTTGTAGCTTCTTTGTATGTGTTCGTAGCTACAGTTGGTAACATTACCAGATTGATTTCGCGAGTCGCATTCAAGATTTTGTCTCCAAACTCAAGTTGGCTTCATATAACTCACCTTGAGTTTGTTGGGGCGGGGGGGGGGGGGGGGGAGGGGGGCTGTTAGATTATATATTTCCTATATATCTTTTCCTAAACCATATAAGTTTCTTACACCTTTCCCTAAACCATCCAGGATTAGGATTTCTTGTCTCCTAAGTTTACTTAGCTTCCTAAGCCATCTAGGACTAGGATTTCTTGTCACCTAAGTTTACATAGCTTCCAAGATTATGTGCTTATAAATGGGCCTTATGTATTGTTCAATATCAATTCAATCCTACACAATTCTTTCTCTATTTCCAACAACGTTCGTGTGTCCTTGTGTCAAACTAAGACGTTGAAATTTCAAAATAACCCTTTTGTGTTAACAAAACACATTTTCATTTCTTTTTAATAACCATGTCATTTTTGGCATTTTTCCTACACTTTTAAAGTTGATTTTGATTTTGAAAATCCTCATTTTTACAGCCTCAAAATATCCTTCAAATCATGCCACAAACTTGGAATCTTGGAAGTATTACCGTTTAGCATTGTGTGGTCATGTTACTACAAGTTTTGAATCACTCACAAAGACCATGCTTGGAAGGCATTTTTAGATACATTTAGGTTTTCCAATTATTTTATTATTATAATACTCAAGGGTATAATAGTAATTTCACTCATATATCTATATTACATTTGACCTTTGTGTTTGAATTTTCTAAAAAAAAAAAATCATCATCTAACGGTAAAAAATGCTTAAAAAAACAATCTTACAGTTCAAAATATAAAGGCCTATCTATGGTCTAAAATTACTCTCTTTATCTACAATCTAGCGGTCACGATTCATTCACAACATTCACACCTAAATTAACATATGCATCAATCTACCCTCAAACACCTATATCTATATCTATATCAATAAAACCCTTCTTTTTAGGCGTTTTATTTGCTGTCCACTAGCTGCCCCATGTGCCTAACCTATATCTCTCTCTCTTTTTCTCTACCTCTCACATAATACACATCCACCTACCACTCTCTTCATTTCTTCAACATGTATTGAGAAGACCCATCATCTCCAAGCTTTCCGGCCACCATTTATGCCCAAATTGGAGCACTGCCGTAGCCAAAACTACACCATCACTAGGGATGTCAACGGGGCAGGTTCGGGACGGGGCACCCATTTCCCAAACTTGTTCCACGAAAAAAAAAATCTTTCCAAACCCGCTCTGAGGCACTCCGCATTATAGTCAGGGTGGGTTCGAGGCGCCTCGATATATATATTTTTAAAAAAATTCAATGCAAACTTGAATGAATTTACGATAAATTTTGTAAAAAGAATTAAGTATAAACAAATACTTACAAATGATAATAACAAAAATGTTGTTAAAATTTAAAATTATCATAACTAATGAAAAAAATAAAAATCATAGTTAATTTAGAATATTTATTTATATATTTATCATTAATCGGGGCAGGTTCGGGGCTTAGTGGGTTTTAAACTCTCATCCCGAACTCGCTCTTAACCCAATTAGTATGATCCCAAACTCGTCACATTAGGGGCGGGGCCCCGACGGGGCAGGTTAAATTGACATCCCTAACCATCATAACCCTCAATACACCACCATTTTCTGCTAGAGCTTCACTTGAGAAGACCCACTTCCATCATCATCATCATCCCAGTTAACTTCACATCTCCTCCACCGCCACTGCCCCCGTTGAAAATTCCACCTGTCCCTGCCCACAAACCTTCTCTATCGGCATAGATAAGTAATTTCAACAGCACATATGAGAGTTCAAACAATGGCTATAAGTCCCCATTTTGGCAATGAGTTGTCGTTGATTTCGTTACCGCCACCACCACCGCCGTTCAAAATGTCGGCTTGGAAATTTGTGGTGCAACGTGATTATGTTAGGGTACTGAGCAACCATAGCTCGCATAGTGGGTCTTTGGATCTAGACAACATCGAATCTCCACTGAGTAACTGAATCAAGTGGCACAATGGTTTGGACTGTCGCCAAAGATATGATGTCACCGTTGTTCTCTACGAGCCCAGATGTGAACACCAAAGCTGATAGCTTCATTGCCAGGTTTAAGGCTGGGCTTAGGCTTGAGAAGAACAATTCTATCAAGAAAATGTCCAACTTAGGCACAGAAGTGACTCAAGATCTAGGCCCAAGTCAAATTTAAAGTTTATTGTGTTTTCCTATTTTTTTTAAAAGCTTCCAATTTATCAGAGGGTGTGCTAATTTGGGTTGTTCTAACAGATACAAGAGTTTGCTTACAGATAGAATTAATGGTTTGGGGACTCTGACTGTGTTTTTTGAGTTGCTTTTGGAGTCTAGTGAGCGTTGTTTTTGAAAAAGGAATTGATGATAGAGATTTGGAATATATGGGAATTGTTGTATACTTTGTATGCATGAGTTTTTAGAATCAATGGTTTGTGTTTATTCTTTTGCCAGATTGTATTGTAACTGATATTTATATATAGAATACTTAGAATCTAGGTGTTCTCAATACAAAATGTTATATATATATATATAACATTTTGAGCATTGTGTTTGAATCTCCCTCCAATCAAAATTCACCTAAAAAATGTTTAAAAAAATTCACCATTTACATTTTCTTTTTAGTTCACATCATTATTTTTATGGTAATTATATTGACATTTGGAAGCATATTCTGTTCACAGCTCTCTCTTTCTCTCCACTAATTTCTACTAACCACTCTCTCTCTTTCTCCACTAATTTCTACTAACAATGGAAGCATATTCTGTTCACAGTTCACAGCTTTCTCTCTCCACTAATTCCCACTAACAAAATAATAGTAATAATAATATTTTTTGATGTGAAAAAAATTAAAAAATTAAAATTTTTACTTTCATACTGTGTAATTGGGGTTCAAAGCAATGTCTTCAAATGAAAGCATATGGATAAAATGATGATTGAAAGACTCATTATAGACCATAGGATGGTGAGTGAGACTGTACGATGATAACCATTACAAATAAATATATAAGGGTAAATTCTTCTCACACCCCTTCAGGTATGGGTTTATTGCTCATAAATGAAACTAGTGTCAAAATTTGCTCTAACACCCCCTCAGGTTTGATTTATCTAACCCTAATATCCCTTGTTGCCAAAAATACCCTTCTCCCTTTTCTTTTTCTCTCTTCCTCCATCTCTCTCAAATGTTCTCTCTCTCTCACTCACTTTGTATGCGCGTGGACTTCTCTAATACTGGTAATTTCATCCTATTCCTACTCAAGCACGCCCAAATCCCTAATTTCAGCCATTGACAGCCTTATTCCAATCTCTTCCACTTAGTTTCATGCTTGAACATTAAATTAAATATAGGGCCATTCATTAATTCAATTCTAATAGTCAAAAAATTCTAAGGTTTATATTGCGACTTATGGGTTGTAACTTGTAGGAGTTCTTGGATTAGAGTTCATTCCTATAGATGTGTGTGTGTGTGTGTGTGTATAACACTTTTCATTTGATCTATCCAAATCATGGGTTTTAATTTCACTTCTTAAACAGAATCTAAATCTCTAAAACTCCACTAGAACTCTTCAAGAATACACCAAGTAATGTCTGACAATTAAGAGGTTCGGCCATGGCAACTAAATTAATGTTTTCATAAACATACATATATATCTATATAATTCCAGTAAACTAATCTCTTCATAAATTTAACTCAAAACTTGTATACTCATCTAAAACATCAAAAATCACTCGGTTCTCAACAAATCTTTGGCCATGGATACCCCTCCCACCGAGACTAGTTCGGCGGCAAATACCCATTAACTCCAGCCATGCACAGCCCACCATCACCATCATTTGTCACCGCGAAGAGCTCATTGTACAACTAACAGACTCACCTATAACCGAGAAAACCCAGTTTCTCCCAACACCACCGCCACAACCGACCATCTTCAACCACCTGCACCATCATCTCTGGCCAGCATCGTCAACCACCTCCACTAAGGAAGACCCACCATGGTCGGACTTGCAAGAATCGTGACTATTTTTGGTCGATTTTTCTTTATTTTTGTTTATTGTCATATTAATACTTTAAATTTATTATATATGTGTTTTAAATGTAAAATACATGTTTAGAGAACTTATTTGAGGTTTGGAAAAGTTTTCGAAGCGTTTGGCATAAATTAATTTTTTCGTGTCCGATTACCCAGGATGCAGGCCTCGTGGGCACATAAAATTCAAAAGTGTCGGAATGACTCCAAATTTGGAGGGTAACTTAAATAAAATATTTGACGTGCAACGGAGTTAATTTCGTGTAAATTGGAGTTACGAAACTTAAAAACAGATTTTGAGAAGGTTTAGTGAAAATGTAATGGCATTTTTGTAAATAAGTGTAAGTTAAATTTTATAAATAACAAGAGAGAATGTCCAGCCCTTATTTCTCATTCTCAGCTGAATGGAGTATAATATATATATATATATAGCAACATCTTCTTCTTCCATTAGTTCACCGAAGAAGAGAGATGTCTTTTAAGCATATTTAATTATTGAGTATGTTTAATTGCTCATATTGATAATAAGAAATGTGAAAAATGTGAGTTATTTGCAATATGAATGTATTTGGTAATTATTTGGAAATTGTATATGCATGATCAATAAATGCTATCTTGCTTTTCAAGTACATATGTTTAGATTGCCATGAGCATGTGTAATTCCATCTTCATTCTTGTGTAAGTATGTGGTGAGGGTGGTGAGCTCAATTGGGTTGTCAAGTCCTCTTGAGAAGTGGCGAGATAATCCGGTAAAGGGAACCCTCGTGGGCGATCCGGTCAAGGAACCCAACAGAGTGATCTGGTAAGGAAGCTTTGGTTAGAATGGAATAGGAAACTCCTTAAAACGGAGTCTTATGATGAGGTAAACTGGTTAAGAAGCCTCAGTTAGGTGGTATTGGATGATCCTGGGTAGCGGAGTCCAATGGACGGGGAGAGTACGAGAGAGTTGTGCATATCATTTTGCATTATACATTGCTTATGATATGGAAGTGATATATGGATATTTGCTTAACATGATTAAATGCAAATGTATATTTATGTGGTATTAACGGGACTTGTGGAATTGTGTTTTAGACATTTCTACTGAGCGTGTGGTTGTTCATCTTATGAGAATTAATATTTTCAGGAAATGAAAAGGAGGTGATGGAGTCTCCCCAATGGTAGAGTTGGTGTGGAGCGGTAACAGTTTCATATGAAGACTTTATATTGCTTTATTTGAATACATGTCCGGATTGTGGACTATATGTATGAGATGAACATGTAAAGACCATTTATGTTTTGAGAACATGTAATGTTTATGCTTTGTGGTTGCTTACGTTTAAATATGTTTTTAAGTATGTGTTGTTCATGACTTTTGATTTCATACATTATAAGCATAGTATTGAGCATGGTGAAATGCTAAATGTTGTAAAATAATGATACTTCATTTATGTTTATTTTTCACATGTATAAACTTGTGAGAATGGTTGTGCATGAGTTGGTAAAATAAGGTGTATGCATATATAGAATGACCCATTTGAGTTATGAACCTTGTGGAGGATGACTTGAGATTTAAAAGCAGGGAAAACAGGTTTTGGAGAGTTTCAGCTGGTTGAAACTTCCATTAGCCGGCCGAAATGGTGAGATACTGAATGTTTGCAATTACAGACTCTGCAGGTATCTGTTTTAGCTGACCGAATTAACCTTTCAGTCGACTGAAAGACATCTTTCAGCTGACCAAAACTGAAGGGTATCCAGCCGATGAATTGCCCAAGTTTCAGCCAGCTGGTGGGACACCCATCAGCCGACCAAAACCTGAATGTGGGTTATTTTGTATTGTTGGATACTTGATAGTTTATGGGTTCTACATGGGGACTCATGGTGTGTAAAATTAAGCTTCTGTGGTGTTACGATGATAACAATTGAGAATTGAACCCAAATGTTCCATGTAGGAGATTTGGGTAAACTTAGAGTAGTTGTGGTTAGGAGCATGGGTTTGTGACTTAATCACCCTTGGTTTTTGGGAGTCAAAATTGGGGTGTGACAGGACCTGCATGAAGACCCACCTAAATGGGTCTCTATTTCCTCCATTATCAGACATCCAACAAAAAAAGAAGAAAAGAAAAAGAAGAGATAGAGATGAAGTTGGAAGCCTAGAGATGAGATGATTGAGAGTCGAGAGGGAGAGTGAGTGAGAGAGAGAATGATCATTTGAGAGAGATGGAGGAAGAGAGAAAAAGAAAAGGGAGAAGGGTATTTTTGGCAACAAAGGGTGTTAGGATTAGATAAATCAGACCTGAGGGATGTCGAAGCAAATTTTGACACTAGTTTCATCTATGAGTAATAAAATCAAACCTGAGGGGGTGTGAGAGAATTTCACCTAATAAATAATGATGATTGTATTGATCTTTGTATATTGTTTAAAATATAAAAAAGTGATGATCGCATTGATCACTAAATATTGTTTAAAAAAAAAACTTGATGATTGCATTGATCATTGCATTGACATAACAAGCACTATTATATATATATATATATGTGTGTGTGTGTGTGTGTGTGTCTGTGTGTGTGTGTGTGTGTGTAACCACAAAATAAAGATGTGATTAACTTTAGCGGACCCACTTTTGATTAACATATACTACTACTTTTCTAATAATATATTATGATTTTTTTTTTTTTTGGTTTTGTTTTGTTTTCCTTAGTTATGGGGTAATTGGCATTTAAGAAAAGTAACATAATGTATTGTATTTGAAAATTGCTATTTGTGCTAAATATTTATACACTCCCACTTAAATTTAAATTTAAACCTTCACCTACTCTCACACCTAAAATAACATTCACTCACTTAAATTCAAAATTTAAACCTTCACCTACCTTTACACCTAAAATAACAGTAAATACGATAAAAACAAGGTCGGCTCCAACCCCAATGGCAATTGGATGTTGTGTATTTGTTTAGAGTGAATAGGAAATAGAAGGAGGACATTATAAGTAAACCTGTCAATAGATCAGATTTTGATCCGAATCCGAGCCAATAATTAGTATATGGATTGGATATTCAATCTAATTATCCGTTAGCGATCCGAATTCAATAATCCGTTAGCTAGCAAATTGGATATGGATTATGGTCGATCTGATCTGATAATAATCCTATTCGGAATAATTCAATGTATAATTTATTTTAAATATATTATCTAATGTTATAACATATAATATTTACATATTATTTAAATATTTTTAATCATTATTTCCTTCTTATTCTTCCTTTTCTTTATTTTGTCTTTCTTTATAGTTTTTTTCTTTAATAAATTAAAAGTCAAATACTTACATTTTTACTACTTTTTTTTTTATATTTTATTTTCTTCCCTATTTTTTTCCTACTCATTATTTGTTAATCTCTTTTGAAATTATTATTATTTATTTAAAAAAGATTATATTTTTTTCAGATTGGGTTATTGGATCAGATATCCAATTAATAATAAGGTGGATATAGATTTAATTATATATAATCTGTCGGGTTATCTGATCGGATCGCCTATATTCCTTATCGGGTTCGGATTGGATCAGGTCTGATCCGGTTTGAATCTGATCCGTTTACGGGTCTAATTTTAAGGGAGATACAAGATATATATATATATATATATCGGCAGCAAAAAAAATCCTAAAAAGGTGGAAAGTTGGTTGGGTTGTCAGAAACAAGATCCGCACTTTAGGGGTTGTCAGCCGTATTTTTCGAGTTTCTTAGACTGTAGATGGGATTGTTAGGGATCGGAATATATGTATACATACATGTGACTATATATAGAGAAATTCTCTACAAAATTCTCTCTCTCTATATTCTCACTCCATCATTCCTTTGACAAGCCGATGACCATCAACCAAATATAGATCAATGATCACCTCTCACTGTTTCCTTTGTAACCCATCACCTCCTTTGATATAGAAAGAGAGAGTTAGCAAATTGTCATCAAGAAATTTTTTTCTAACATATCATATCAAAAATGACTAGATCTACTTCTTGTGGTGCTTGCAGATTCATGAGGAAGAAATGTGGGCGTGATTGTGAGTATGCACCTTACCGTAGTTATGAACTAGGTGAAGAACATTTTGTAGTCATTTGCCAAATTTATGGTGCTAGCAACTTTTCAAAAATTATTTTTAGTCTCGATAAAGGTAATCGAGCTACAACTGCTTTCTCAATGTCATATGAAGCTTACTCTAGGCTCATCGATCCCATTTGGGGTTGCACATCAAGAATTTTTTTATCTTGAAAAGCAGAATGCTGAATTACAAGCTGAAGTGGCTTATCTCAGGCAAACAACAACTCAAAGCTTTCCAAATGCCTCTTCAAGTGCAAACCCTAATGCAATTTTAGGAGGAAGTTCTTCTTTGACCCTACAATATCCAAACTGGACAGGTATGAACATGGTGTCAAACCCTAATGCTACATTAGGAGGAAGTTTTTTTTTTTTTAAACTGCAATATCCAAATTGGGAAAGTGTGAACATGATATCAAATTCTAATGATATATTAGGAAGAAATTCTCCTTTACACCCCAATATTCTCCCTCCGTCGTTCCTCTAACAAGCCGACGACCATCAACCAAATATAGATCAACGATCACCTTTTGCTGCTTCCTTCATAACCTATCACCTCCTCTGAGACAGAAAAAGATAGAGTTAGGAAATTGTTATTAAGACAAAATTTTCTAACAGATCTTATCAAAAATGACCAGATCTACTTCTTGTGGTGCTTGCAGATTCATGAGGAAGAAATGTGGACATGATTGTGAGTATGCACCTTACTTTAGCTATGAACTCAGTGAAGAACATTTTGTAGTCATTCGCCAAGTTTACGGTGCTAACAACTTCTCAAAAATCATTTTAGTCTCGATAAAGGTAATTGAGCTACAATTGCTTTCTCAATGTCATATGAAGCCCACTCTAGGCTCATCGATCCCATTTGGGGTTGCACATGAAGAATTTTTTATCTTGAAAAGCAGAATGCCGAATTACAGGCTGAAGTGGCTTATCTCAGGCAAATAACAACTCAAAGCTTTTCAAATGCCTCTTCAAGTTCAAACCCTAATGTAATATTAGGAGGAAATTCTTCTTCATAACCGCAATATCCAAACTGGATAGGTATGAACATGGTGCCAAACCCTAATGCTACATTAGGAGGAAGTTTTTTTTTTCTCAAACTGCAATATCCAAATTGGGAAGGTGTGAACATGATATCAAATCCTAATGATATATTAGGAAGAAATTCTCCTTTACACCCCAATATCAAAACTGGGGAGGTGTGAACATGGTGTCACATCCTAATGAGATATTACGAAAAAATTATTCTTCTTACCCACAAGATCAAAACTGGGTTTAGTACGAAGATGTGAACATAGTGCCACAACTAGATCAGAACTTAACAGTAATGTTGCCACCATATCCTATAACCAAGAGCATCTTATAGATCTAGATGTCTCTCATAATGATGCAAATTTAGAAGAAAATGTTTCCTTTACTGGTCTGGAAGCTAAAGCTCCTTTCTTAATGGATTTGTCTGGTTTACAGACAAACAACAGACAATGGACTCATTTATATGACAATGGTGATCATCAGTCAATTCCATTTGGTTATCTTCAGGATTTATGAGTCAGATGTACGTATGTATTGTAAAGCTATGAATTAAACGCGTGTCAGTATGTTATGAGTACATCATTATGTACAAATCTTAAATATGTATATAACTGTAGATTAAACGGAGTATGTAAATTTCGAGGACAAAATTCTTTTAAGTTGGGGAGGTTGTAGAGACTGGGTTATTTTGGTTGTTTTTTTTTTCTTCCCTATTATTTAATTTTAAAAAGGAGATGTGAATGTATATCATATTATGAGAACATTTATGCTTCATTTTTTAAGAAGTAGAGAAGAATGAGAAAGACAAGGACAAGAAAAAGTGATGACGTGTGGTTATTATTATTATTTTCATAAATAGTAGGTAATACAAATGGTGTTTTTGTAAACATTAGCTAATCCAATAATTTTTTATTTTATAGTGCCGTAGGCATGTGCAATTTGTTAGTGTGTGTGTGTGTATATATATATATATATATATATATATATATATATATATATATATTTACTTCTGTAGATGATCAAACGATAATTAGGATTAATTAGAATAATTTTTTTTCCCAAAACTTTTTCTTACTCTAATTTCACTAAATCTAGAAGAGACCAATCAATTTTACCAAAATATTTATTAATTCATTGTTTAGTCACTTTGTGAAATCCAAATTTTCGATTTATATAAATACTAATGTTGTTGAAGTATCCAAATCCTCCCATTATAAATTTAACCTCAAGTACCTTAAAGCATTAGCAATGGCTTCGCCATATATGGCAAAGCAAATGCCAAATAACCATATGTATATATAGTCTTCACATTACATCGGGCTTTGTGCCATGGCTGTGTGTCTATATATATATATATATTTATATGTATGTATGTATCATTAACTTAAAATTCAATAACTTTCACTACAAATTAATTTCTTTTGATGAAACAATTTCTATTAGAAAGAATTTCGAGAGATTTAATTTGAGTACCACTTAGGCTATTTTCTGACTTAAGAGAAAAATTATAAAATTTTCAAGTTAAAAAAGTATAAAAAAACTTTAACATATATATGCATATACAAATAAAACTAAAGTATTAGATTAATTTAATTGTGTAAAAGATTATTTAATAGTTTGGATATTGCAAATATGAAAAAATATTGTGAAGTCAAATTCTGGAGATTCTGACATGATAATGTTCAATATAGAGAAGCCATTGTGATGGTAACTTCATTCAAGAGTGTAAACCAGTCACATAAGACATCGGAGTAAACTTTTGACTAAGTAGGGCAAAGTACATGATGACTGGTAGGTGGGTTCACAACAATTGTTTGAATTGACCGGACAAAAATTGTATTTGAACTGAATAGTAGGAACCGTTCATTACGATTCCAATTTTAATTTCAATTTTTTAAAATACGGTTTCAAGTCTATTGAAACCGAATCGTTACTAACGATTCTTTGGAATCAAATAAAAATCGTTCCAAAATATATATATGTATAAAACATAGAATACATAATATATCTATATTACATTTAATTTTAATCCAAAATATTTTTTTGTCTAAAATCATACACTCTGACTGTCACAATTAAAAACACATTGACTGTGCGCAGGCATCGGCATACATGTAAATATCTAAGATATGTTCTCCGCTTCTAACTCCTTAACCCTAAAAACGTTTACACTTACTCTTCTCATTTCCTCGCGGCGCGGCAGAAACGACACTCACCATTCACCCCTCAGTCCCTCACTCCAGCTTCTCACTCTCTAACTCTCGGAGACAATCTGGTATCTCTCTCTCTCCCTCTTTTTCTCACTCACCCATGTAACTGGTAATATAATAATTACAGTGTATTTCTATTGCTGGTATATACTATTGAGTTGTTCAACTTTGTCTTTTGCTGTTTTAGTTGGCATCTCTTGTACTCTAGTTCATGTGGTTTCTTCTATTGGACATGCATTTTTTTATGTTGGCCTCCATCAAATTATTTGAGGGGAAAGTTTCCACAAGTGCATCTGCTAAAATGCGCAGAGAGTTGGTTTACTTTTAATTCCTCTTTTTGGTTGTATAGTATATCGGCATTTTCAAATTCCAAAATTTGAAATTCTTATTATTATTCTCCAAATGATAAATTTATTGGATCTGATACTCTGTCATACTTTATTTTTATGCATCTCGAGTATATAAAAGGGGACTAAATTGGGAAAATAAGTGAACATTCAATTCCCAGCGGATACAATGTTCAGTTTATTTTATTTTATTTTTTAAAAATTATTTAAATAAACCGCAGTTTGAATTTTAGCGATTTCAATTCCAAAATTAAATTAAAGAGCAGTAAAAAAAACGAACCGTCCCTAAATTCTTTGACTTAAAACTGTCATCATTACTAGTTTTGACAGAGTTTGACCGTTGGGCTGATATATGAATATATGATACTTGTTAGGGTGGCGTTTCATAAACTGTGAAACCCATTTATCACAACTTGAGTGTTTTCTTATTTTTAGGGTTAGCATTGAGGCTTAACAACTAGCAAGTAAAAGGTAAAGGGTCAAGAAACATGCCTCCACAGTCCTCAGGTAACAAACTCTTACTCTCTCCAACTTTTTCTAAATTTTAATAGACATTTTTCGGAATTGATTAGTTTTTTTTCACATTTTTGCTTACTGATTTCTTCTTGTTTATGTTTCTATATACATAAATATAATATTGTTATGATGTGATGCTCGAACAAGTTAATAATGGGAAGACTTCAAAGTATTAGTTTTCAGTTTCAGAATAAATTTTTTACAAGTTTGATAACGTTTAAAAAATTGCCTCTTTTATCCTACTAATATAGGTGGCTTTTACGGAAAGAAGAGAGAGTTGAATGGGAATGAGTGGAGTAGGGAAAAAAATTAGGTACGTTTTTTTTTTTTTTGAGATATTTCATACTTGTTTCATTAGATGCTCCATTTTGTACATTAAGATGTGACATTAATTATTAAGTGCTTTATCATTTTTGTTTGGGTAAATGTCATTGACACACCTGTGGTTTGAACTTATTATACACAGAAACAAATTTTGCTTATAGTTATCATACATACCTCAAGTGGTATTTTCGTCCCTAACTCCATTAGTTTAAGTGTTAAATGTCTAATATGTCCCCCCCCCCCCCCTCTCTCTACCCTCTCAAACTCTACCACTGTAAACCATTTCTCTTCTCTTCTCGGCAGTTGGGTCTTCTTTGGTTTGTGCTTCATGGGTCTTCTTTGGTAGTGAACAGTGAGGTAAGGATGGCTATGCATGATGCTTGGCTGGAGGTGGTGGTGTCAGTTGTGAGCATGGAGGTCGGGTATGATGGTGGACTTCGCCGGTAGTTCGGTTTGGATGCGTCGGTGGACTATTGCTGAAACCACCTTTGTTCCTTCTCCGTTTCCATTACGAACTGACCCATCACCGGGCTCCTCTTCACTGTCCCGAAACCACCTCTCTTCCTTCTCCGTTTCCACTATGAACAGACACATCACCTGGCTCCTCTTTGCCGTCCCGATCACACCTCGGGTCAACTCTCCACGTAGGCATACCCTTCCCGCTTGAAATCCCCTTCAACCTCGCCTCCAATTCATTTTTCCAAGGCCTCAGATTCATCGATTGAGTGATTCATCGTTGTTGAGATTGCGTCGTCGTCGAAATTTTTTATCGTTTTTGTCGTCATCATCGTCGTTGTCCCATTGTCACACTCATTGTCGTCAAATCTCTCTTCACGATCCTCTCTTCCTGTCTTCTCCTCCGTGGATGCTATCTCAGTCCGTCACTCCACTCTACGCCCAATTTGAAAGGGTTTACCTGAAGCATTTTTATGATCCACACACACACACACACACACACACACACATATATATATATTTGTAGATCATAAAAAAAATATGCAGCAAAGTGTTGATTGGTTTTCACAATTCAATTATAATCCAGTAGAGAGGATAGAGAAGGGGAAAGAACAGAGAGGAGAGAGAATAAGAAAGAAGAGAAGAAAAGGAGAGACAGTTGGGGGTATTTTAGTGTTTTATGTAATTTTAAAGGTTAAATAGGTCATTTGACAAAGTCAAAGGGCATACAAGCCTTTTGCATGGTGTCAGAGTTGCCTATACACGGTTTGGGGCCTCTTTGATAGACGGTGCATAACGTTTTGGTTTATACTGACACTTTAATTAAACTTTCTCTCTGTGTAAAATAAGTCCAAATCATAGGGGTGTCAGTGATATTTACATTTTTTGTTTTTAATAATTGCTTTATGACTCATTATATTTATATAGCTAAATATAGCTTTTGTTTGATCACTATCATCACCACCCCATTGTTCATCATCATCAATACCTCCTTCGACCAAAATCGATCCAATTCTAGCCACCATCATCACCGTTTCTCACCACCGAAATCGAGCTCTATATCATCGCTGAAAAGTGAAGACCCATTTTCTTCAACCAAGAGATGCTGAAATTTGCAAAACCAAGAAGAAAAGGATTGTATTTTGAAATCAAAGCAAACATAGATTTATAGAAGAATAAAAAAAGGAAAATCTACATATGCCTATTCCCATTAAAGCATAAAATGTGCAAATATTATAAATATGATACTATATATATATACACACACACACACACACACATACCCGTTTATTTCAAATACTAACTAGCAATTGAATGCAAAAATGGACATCGAATGGGAATGGAGCAAATGCAACCGATCTAGATGAACCAATTGATAGTTGACTATTATCTATACGGTAGTATATGTTACTATGGCCCAACAGAGTTCAATTTCGCAACGCCAAAGAACAAATCCAAAATGAAACAAATGGGTCTTTCAAAATTTGCAATCTTTTGAAAAAGCCCTCCAAGAATTGGCTAAATTGAAGTTAAAGAAGCTTTGAATATAATTTAACTAACACTATTGATTCAGTGAATACCATACTTTGAGCCCTAAAAGCAGCGAGTGTGCTGGGTAAAATGAGACAAATATTGAAGCTTTAGAGGTACACACATTGCTTTTGTGATGCATGCTTAGATAGTAAATAGATTGTGGTCAGTAGAACTTGTGGTCAATAGAATTGCGTCAATAGATTGCATGGATTGTTGTGTTCTGAAAAGCTCCACCGCAAGGCTCCATCATCTGAGTCTTTTCCACGGTTTGAGATCCTCTGCTGTAACGGTCATGCTATACTCGTGCGGTAGAGTTAAACGATGCTATAATATGCGTTTTGTTTTGAAAATTATTTTTATAATGGTTAACGATGTGAAATGGTGGTAAACAATAAAAAATTCAAAAAAAATACTTCACTCTCTTTTTCCTTCCTGCGACATCACCCTCTCCCTCTTGTCTCTCTCTTTGCAATCAATCCGGCGAACCGCCCATCTTTCACTCTCTGTAATCAGTTGGGTCATAATTTTTGAAGGCAAAAATCAAAGAACTCACTTGGGTCGTCATTTGTTGAAGGGAGAAATCAAACCAATTTATGAATTTTTGACAAACTATTTAATTTTTAGTAGAGAAAATGGAAGAAATCAAAGCATAGTGAATCCTAGTTTCAAGTATCTCTCTTTCTCTGTATTTTTCAGTAAATACACTTCTGTTCCTGTATTTTCACACAAATAATTTGTTTTACACAAAAACAGTTTAATTTTTCACACAAATAAAGGAAATTCGCACACAAATTATGCAATGTAGACATGTTTAATAACTGAAATTACAGGCACTGGCTTAACGCATGACATCTATATATATATATATATATATACTAGTGTATGTGTAATATCCCTTAATTTTGAGGTTATTTTTAGAGGGATAAAGAGTGTTTAAATAAATATTTATAAATTTTAGAATTTATGTAGATTTAACACACTAAAGTGAAAATATAACCATTAGAATAAATGCGCACACATATACATGGTAAATAAAGTTAGACTGCCGTAAGATTAATAGTTATTTTATGTCATTCAATTACTTTTTGTAATTAAGATTAATTTTTGTCGATCTAATTGTTTTATCAAATGTCCATCTCATGTACTTATATATTTTACTTATATATATATATATACATGCATGGTATGAAATCAAAAATATAATATAGATATTATAATAATGGTATATGATATACTTAATTTTTTATGCTTTTCTTTAATCCCTAGATGGTGATGCATGTAATAAAAAATATAGCTTCAAATCTTATTATTCAAGGAAAAAAAAAACAGATTTTTTAATCTAAATTTACACAATTCGGCGAGTTCTATAATACCCGCTTTTTAGTAATTGTCCTTTAAGGTAACTTCCCTCTCGTTTAGTTTTTTCTTTTTCTTTTTTGGGTTGCCAAAAAGCTGTCAAAAGGTTCTTTTTTGGCGAATAGAAAATTGTTAAAAGGAGGTTTTAACCAATTCACCTGTGTAGCTAAAAAGTTATAGTTTTTTGTGTATGTTGTTTTAATGGTTTTTGCTCGACTGCTATCAGGTTCTGGGTCCAAGTGTCCTCTGTTGGATAGGTCCCACATCAAGACATATTGGCTCTGGTCTTCGCGTCCCCACCATTGTAGATGAAGTCTCTTTGACACTGATAGTTATTTGATGTCTGGCTCTCGTCTGTTTATGTCAAGTGCAGCTCCTATTCTTCTCTATTGATTGGAAAATCTGTTTTCGCCTAAAGATAATACGGTCCGGCAAAATGTACAAATAAGGATAATAACATGACTGTCAGATTGGAAATTTATGTATGATAATATGTATATCTAACTAAATTTAGATCCGGATCAGATTTGAGTTTGGTTAGACTACTTCCGATTTGAATTCAATAACAATTAGTTTTATTTAACTGATGAATTTGATAATCCGATGGTTTTTCTAAGAATGAATTTGTATCTGATTTATTTTTAATTGGACATCCAATCTGAAAATCCAATATTTTAAAGTATAAACTTTTTGTTAAAAATTTAATATAAAAAAATAATTAACAAACAATGACAGAAAAAGAGGGAAGTAAATAGAATACGAATGAATAGAAAAGAAAGTAAAAATCCAAGCATGAAATATATATGTAGGGTTCCGGTTCGGAGAGTTGATGCTACCGTGACCTATGCTTTTAGATTTGTCCGTTAAACATTTATATGTCGTTCAATGGTATGGCATTATATTTTAAAACATTTGTGTTGGTCAGTGGGGCTACCTGTGTGAAGATGTTTCACTTCGGATAAAATGACTAGAATATACCTTCTCTTATACTAAGTGGTTGGTTACTTTAATAAGTGTGCAGTCTTTGTTGTAAATGCATTTTTTATATATAAGTAAATATGTAGGTGTTTTATTATTTTTGGTGGACCATATTAAGTGTATTTTCTTTTATTATTTTTAATTCTCTTCATGTTGAGCTAGGGGGAGTTTGGGTTATGTTATTGAGTTGGGCTGAATCATTACTATGCGGGTTGTTTTATAATTGTTTAGGTATTGGGCTAAGTATATATTTATTATTATTTCTCTTTTATTTCTTTTTAGTATTTTATTTGTTATTCTAAAAAGAAAAAAAGAAAAAAGAAAAAAGAAAAAGGGTTTCTGTTCGCTTTCAAGCATAGAGAGGTTGAGAACAGTAGACGCAAGAGAGGAGGGAGAGGAGCGATTCTTGTGCGATTTCTTGTTCAGATTGAAAGGCAAGTTCTTACTCTACACCTCCCCTTTGTACTTGATAAACATAGCTAATAATACTGATTCTGGTAAATCTTCTTGTTGATCTGAAACTAAATTGATAAAAGCCTTTTTTGTATGTGTTCTGAATATGAATTTTCTCACATGAGCTTTCAGTTGTATTATTGTGTAATTATATATGCATGTGTCACTGTGTGTAATTGTAGGGGTGTTTATATATATACACGTTCCTGTATGAATGTGAAGGGATTGGGATTTGTTTTGTTAGATTACAGGGGTAAAATTGTGTGAATATGCTATGGATATATGTGTGTATAGATATGTATTTGTGTATATATATATATATATATATATATTGTATATATAAATATGTATAATTGTATATGAACAGATTATCTGGTATTCTTTTTGAAGGATTTTAATCAGATTAATGTGTTGTTCTAGCTCTTGTGAAAGATCATTGATCATTGGGTGTAGGTTGTTGTCAAATTGGATGTAATTTAGAGTTTTAGTTGAGGAACCCTACAAACTTGAAATTGGGGGTTTTTGATTTTGGCCATGGATGGAGGAGATTAATGCACCAATACAAAGCTTAAGATGAAAAGGAATTGATTGGTGTTAAATTTGGGTCGAAATGAGTAGTATGGTGGCCGGAATGAGGCCGTGGAGTGGCAGAAACAAGGCTGTGCGCCGCTGTTGGAAACTGTCGAAAAAAAACAAGGCTGAATGAAAAATAGGAACAGGGCACGAAACGCCCACGTGTGCTGTCAGTGTGTGGGGGTGCGTGGGCCCTGTTCCGACAGCTGTCTAAGACCGAATAAAGGACAGTCCGGTCCCACTCGCTGAGCCCAACCTCTAGGCCCAGTTTCGGCCTAGTCCGGTAATTAAAATTATTTTTTTAATGTTTTAAAATGTAGAAAAGTAGAAAAAATATTTTTTTAAATATTGATAAATTCTAGAATTTTTTTGAAAAATCAAACGAGACTTTTTACGGCAGAATATGCATGGGACTATAGTTTCAAGATGGATATAATCTCCCTTGTAAATTTAACACAAAAAGTAAGCTTTTAAGGTTGGAATTTTGTATTTCTTTTGCTTTGGCACTCATTTAAATAATACGGTTGAATATGTTGCTTTATTTGCTTTGGGTATTAACATTGTATACAAGGTGTGAATGTTTGTTGTAGTTGTTTTATATTTTATTATTATTATTGTGAATAGAGGAAAAAGTACAGTTCTGTTTTGGATAGTTTTTATTTTATCCTTGTGGATTGGTATATTTTCATTTTATATTATCACTCATGCTTTTAAGTAGATGTTATATTTTAAAGATATTTGAAGGTATGTCATGATTGCCTAATACCTAATAAGGTATTTGTAAATTATATATGGAGACATGTTCAAATTGCCTAATACCTAATAAAGTATTAAAAAATACGGACGTGGACATGTCAGGATTGCCTAGTATTTAATATGGAAACTATTTAGTATGTGTTCAGGCATATTAGGATTGCCTATTGTTTGAATTTAGGAAACTCACTCTACATTCATTGCGATAACAGATGGGTTGGTACAACGTGTTGAGTTGTCTGTTTACAGGATGGGAGGTTAAATGAGAAAATGATATTGGGGGTATGTTTATTAGTTCTCTGTTGGGTGGTAGTAGAGGGAACTTGCTCATGGGTTTAACCCACTTTGTTGATATTTTGGGTCTCAGGCCGTTTCCACCTCGAGGTTAGACTGTGGAGTTCGTAGAGCATGACAGCTATCTTTCCTTACCAGACTTCAGTGTAGGGACTTAGTTTTTTTTATGTCTAAGATGTTGACTATTTTGGAATGCTATTTTAGATTATTTAATCTTTTTTTTTTTTTGGGATTAGGGATTATTTTTTTTGGGATTAGGGGCCCTAGAGTTACAAGACTTCCAAGTTATATTGCTCGAACTTGCAAATATTTATTTCATATTGTTAATCATCTCAGTTAAAGTTTTCTTTCAGAATTATTTTATTTTCTATTGTCAATTGTATTTTGTGCTTGTATGCTATTAGTTGTAGGTATTCATTATGTTTTATGTGCGAGACTAACCAACTCATGTGTGAAATTTTAGGGTGTATTTTAGTATGCTTGTCCCTATGACACTATAATGCACTTTGAATCATGACTGTTAGATGGTTAGATATAGTGATTTTAGACCCTAGATAGACAAATACATTTTGGACCAAGCTTAAATGTAATATAGATAGATATAGATATATATCAATTTTTATTATAATTTTTTTTAATGTTGCATATAAACATGTGGACAATTAAGTTCAGGAAGTGTCATTTGTTTTACTTGTATTGGAAACTTTAATGTTGCCCCTTATTGTTGTTGTGGCTTTTGAAATTATACTTTGCACTATCTCACTCCTTATTTGTATCATTTTACTTCATATGTGTTTATGTATATATATGTTTGTGTATGCACATGGTGAAACTACGATAAATGGTGTTGTGCTTGTCGACTGTACAAGATGGCATCTCGTTAATTCACTCTTTGGTTGTACATCATTGCTCTTTCTTTGCTTTTTTCAGTTCCCTGTAGAGTAAGTAGTTGTTTCCATCACATCAATTATTTTCATGAATCTAATATTCTTGAATTGTTAGCATGTTATTATGCATTAATCTTCTCGATATATCTAATATAAGTCATTTTTTTGATATTTTTTGTAAATTGAAATTTATATTTTGATTCTCCTTGTTACTTGTTACAGGACAATAGATTGACCATAATAACAGTTCTTTCAGACTGTCAAAATATTTAATGAAGAAAAGATGGATGCAGTAAGCGAACAATCTTTGTGAGTACCTAATTAAAAGGTTTATGCGATTTAAAGCTTTGTCACGAATTTATTGAGATAACCTTGAGAGACGTACTTCAAAGGAAGTAATAATATGAGTAAGTCAGAGTGGGTCATACAAGGTGATTTGATGAGAGCTAATGGTTTGTTTAAAGGTATCCAACTTGGGTGAGAGGCTTTGAGAGGCTTTGCAAATGGGGTGACAGTCATACGAACGATGATTACAAGGTGATTTCATGAGAGCTAATGGTTTAAAGGTATCCAACTTGGGTGAGAGGCTTTGCAAATGGGGTAACAGTCATGCGAACGATGATTTTCATGAGAGCTAATGGTTTAAAGGTATCCAACTTGGGTGAGAGGCTTTGCAAATGGGGGTGATAGTCATGCGAACGATGATTACAAGGTGATTTCATGAGAGCTAATGATTTAAAAGTATCCAACTTGGGTGAGAGGCTTTGCAAATGGGGTGACAGTCCTGCAAATGATTATTTCAATAGGTTATTTGTACTATATGAATGCATGTGCATCCTCTCCCCTAACACTGCCCATTCTGCAACGGAAAATTTCTTGAAATGGTGGATGATGTGAGAAAAATTGACTAATACAACAAGGCTGCTTGTGTTCTCAATGATTTGGTAGAGGGTTTGGAGAAAAAATATTGAAGAATTGTAATGGTAGTCTTTATTTTTGAAGGGTATGAGTTCTAAATGTAATTAAATTGAAGAAAAAGTATATGTTAATATATGGTTATGATGATTGGTCTATAATTTGCTAATGTATTTGTTAATATATGGCTATGATGAGTACTAACAAAACACATTTTCATTTTTGGCATTTTTCATTTTTGGCATTTTTCCTTGACTTTTAAAGTTGATTTTGATTTTGAAAATTTTCATTTTTATAGCCTTAAAATATCTTTCAAATCATGCCACAAACTTGGAATATTGGGAGTATTATCGTTTAGCATTGTGTGGTCATGTTACTGCAAGTTTTTAATTATTCACAAAGACCATGCTTGTAAGGCATTTTTAGATACATTTAGTGTATTTTTTTTTCTCAAATTTTAGTTTAGCCTAATTTCACTAAATCTAGAAGAGACTAATCAATTTTATTCAAATATTTATTAATTCATTGTTTAGTCGCTTTATTAAATCCAAAATTTTGATTTATATAAATATTAATGTTGTTAAAGTATGCCAAATCCTCCCATTATAAATTTAACCTCATGTTTAGGCAAATGCGAAAAGCCATATAATGGCTTGCTTAAAACAAGGGTCTCACATGGTAATTTATTTTATAAAACACTTTTTATACTTAAAGTTGTTTGGTAACAGTGCTGCTTAAAGCATTTTTATTATTAATTTTACTATTTTACCCATACAATAATAAGATGTGTATTAGTCTAAAAGTGCAACTTAATGGTCAACTCAAACCAGTTCGAGCCCAATTCGATTTTTCATGAATTTTTGCAACTATTTTTAAAATTAGGGTTGGGTCTGAGTTGAAAAATCTCAACACAGACTTAATTTTATATATCTTTTAATTTTAAATATACTATATAAGAGGTAATATTGTATTTATAAAAAATAAACATAGATTATATTGTCCAAAAAAAATAAGTGACCTAAAATATCAAACAACTATCGTCAACGTAATTTCAGAAGCTCCAATTTTGAACTTTATCAAAAAGTCGGTTTTGGATTCAAATTCTACTCCCTAAATGCGTTTTTTGTCATCATCAAACACTTCTCAACCCATTTTTTTTGGGTTAAAAGTACTTTTTAATGGTTGAGAAGAAATCCCAAACATGCCCTAAATAGGTCACAGTACTTGATGACCGGTAGGTGGGTTCAATTATTTTATGGGAGCTTCGTTGCGGTTGTTTTTAACTTTTTTAGGAGTGCACAAATAATTATTTGAATTGGAACCGAAACCGGCAAGAACCGTATTTGAACTGAATCGATGGAACAGTTTATTACGATTTCAATTTTAATTTTAATTTTAAAAAAAACAATTTCAGATCTATTAGGACCGAATCGTTACTAACAATTCTTTGGAATCGAACCAAAATCGTTCCAAATTATATACTATATATATAATATAATATGCATAATAATACATGTGTCTGTGTCAGTGTTCTTATAATATATATTCTCTGCTTCTATCTCGTAAGTTTGGAGTCCTATCCCTAAAAACGATTACACTATACACTTATTATTTTCATTTCCTCATGGCGCGGCAGAGACGACACTCACAAGTCATCATTCACTCCTCAGTCCCTCACTCCGGCTTCTCCCTCTCTCTCTCTTTCTCTCTCTCACACTCACTCACCCATGTTACTGGTAATAATTACAGTGTATATTTTTATTGCTGCTATATATCATTGAGTTGTTCAACTTTGTCTTTTGCTGTTTTAGTTGGCATCACTTGTACTCTTGTTCATGTGGTTTCTTTTATTGCACATGCATTTTTTGTGTTGGCCTCCATCAAATTATTTGAGGGGAAAGTTTTCACAAGTGCATCTGCTAAAATGCGCAGAGAGTTGGTTTATGTTTTGGTTGTATAGTATATCTACATTTTCAAATTCCAATTTTTGAAATTTTTCTCCAAATGATAAATTTATTGGATCTGATACTCTGTCATATTTTTTTTCTATGCATCTCTTGAGTATATAAAAGGGGACTAAATTGGGAAAATAAGTGAATATTCAAGTCCCAACCTATACTCTTTTTGGGTGCATATGCATGGGTCTTGGAATAGAATTTAAAGAGAATAGTTCAGTTGAATCCTTTTCCAAGTATCAACTCCGATAAACCAATGTTTAGTTTATTTTATTTTATTTTAAAATTATTTAATTGAAATGTGGTTTGGACTTTAACGGTTTTGGTTCTTTAATTAGAACCGTAAAAAGTCGAACCGTGTGAATTGTAAATGTTTTGACTGAAAATAAAGCTGTCCATCATTACTAGTTTTGACAACTTGAGTTTTAGTGAAACTGTGAAGCCCATTTATCACAACTTTGAGTGTTTTCTTATTTCTAGGGTTAGCATTGAGGCTTAACAACTAGCAAGTAAAAGGTAAAGGGTCAAGAAACATGCCTCCACAGTCCCCAGGTAGGTAACAAACTCTAACTCTCTCCAACTTTTTCTGAATTTTAATTGACATTTGTCGGAATTGATTAGTTTTTTTTCCCAGTTCAGCATACTGATTTCTTCTTGTTTATGTTTCTATATACATAAATATAATATTTTTATGATGTGATGCTCGATCAAGTTAATCATGGAAAGACTTCAAAGTACTAGTTTTTAGTTTCAGAATATAAAACATTTCCTCTTTTATCCTACTAATATAGGTGGCTTTTACGGAAAGAAGAGAGTTGAATGAGAATGAGTGAAGAAGGGAAAAAAATTAGGTATTTTTTTTTTTGGTGATATTTCATACTTGTTTCATTAGATGCTCCATCTTGTACATTAAGATGTGACATTTATTATTAATTGATTTATCATTTTTGTTTTTACTAATTGCTTTATGATTCATTATAAAAAATTTATGTTCATCATGGTAGGCATATTCATACGCCCCGCCTTGGGCTTTTGGAAACTAATGATATTAGTTTTACGGCGTAGTTTAACACTACATATGCAAGCTCCCCACTTTGGACTACTGACATATCCAACGCTCCCACATTAGACTAGACTAGATGGAAACTAAGAATATTAGTTCTACGGCCGTTGTTTTGAAATCCTAATTTTCAGATAGGGACTTAATCATATAAAAATTAAGTGTTCTTACACACTTTCCTGAACTATGTGACTCTATTACTTGAACAATGATGTTCCCGTACATTAGAATCCATTTAAATGCTTCAAATGATCATATTTCTTTTCTAGATCATATGAATATGTTTCATTCTCAAAATCAACAATGCACTCATTTCATGCATATTATATCATATAGACACTACCAAACTAAAACATGCTCAACATACATATCACAATGCATGAAATTTCACATACAATGTAATTACCCGCGGGGTGGATTGTCGGGGCATGTCAGGATTGCTCAATCCCACATCACCTGGTTGTAGAGAAGGGGATAAGAGGCCTTTTGGGGTAAAACCCAAGAGTAATACCGTGTCGCCTCAGGCCCAAAGCAGACAATATCATACCATGTGTTAGAGCGGGTTATTACAGTTGGTATTAGAGCCTGAACCCAGCCGGAAGTGTGCCAATGAGGATGTGGGGCCTCATAGGGGGTGGATTGTAATCAACCACTTGGTGAATTGCCGAGGCATGTTAAGATTGCTCAATCCCATATCGCTTGGGTGTGGAGAAGGAGATATGCTTATATGTAGTGTATTCTATTCAAATGGTATGAAACTTTTTGGGGTAAAATTCAAGAGCAAAACCGTGCAGGCTTAGGCCCAAAGCAGACAATATCATATCATGTGTTGGAGAGGGGTATTACATACAAATGTCACCAAATGCAATTTCATTGAAAAGTCGAGTCAAGGAATTCAGATGTGTTGAAAAGTCGAGTCAATGGACTCTCGGATGTATTGAAAAACAAGTCAAGGGACTCGGATCTACTGAAAGTGAATGAAGGGACTTGGATGTATTAAAAAGTCGAGTCAATGGACTTAGATGTATGGAAGCTTAAAGAGAAGTTGGATGAACTAGAACTGCCTTAACTCGCCTGAGTTGCAGTCCTATTATGTTTGTCTAATGGTTCAAATATACTATCATATGATATCTTTGAGAAGTTGGGATCATCTAATGGTTTGCTAATGTTATTTTTAACAGACAAAATAACGCCTGACAATAATGCCATGGACTTCTATTAGAATTATATATGACACTATAAATTGTCTTTCGAATGCTAGAGAAATTTCTCCTTATATTGATAGAAGAGGGTGACAACAAATGTTGGTAGGCATTAAAAGTCATCTTTAACACCAAGCAATGGATTTGTTGAACAAAAGTGGAATGGTGTTCAGAACAAGTCAACTCTATGAGAAATTAAAGTGTTTGAAAATCAAACACAAGAATTACTCGTATGTAATCACCTAGAAATCACAGACACTTCACCGAATGTGTTGTATTTGTGTTGGACACCGTGTTGGACACTCAGACTAATATTTTTTATTTTAGGACACTCCTTGGACACTTCTTGGACACTCCTCGAACACATGTCGAACACTTCGTAACAAAAATGTATATTCAAGTATTTTGAAAAGCAATTATATGCAACTAAGTCATGATTAAAAGTTTAAGCTAAATATATGTAGATAACTAAATAAGTCTGGTTCTTTAATCTATTTGTCTAATTTTGTTTATAAGTTTGTTTGGTTCTTAATTGCTTGATGATGAATTGAAGTATTTCTGTAATGTAGTAATTTTTTTGTAGAATAATTAAGATATATTAATATATTATATTATTTGTTGAATAATTAATATATATTAATGTATTATATTATTATTTTATATTTGTGTCCTCGCCGTGTCTGTGTCATATTCATGTCCATGCCCGTGCTTCCTAGGCGACCATATTAGTTGAGGCACCAGTTTGTTTACTCCTTGTATGTAGTTCATGGGCTAGACTAAAGTCTTGATTGACTCAGGTGCTTCTCATTCCTTTATATCTATTGCTTTTGCATCAACTCTTTGGGATTGATGTGTCGACCTTGGTAGAGCTTTATGTATTGATACGCCAGTTAGAGGTACAGTGATCTTATGGTTTGCAGAGCATGTGAAATAGAAACTCTCCAAGGAATTCTTTTGCCGTTATTTTTGTTTTTACTTTTTTATTTGCTGCCACGTTGTAGCATGACTAAGGCACTAGAATCGCATGGTTAATGCATGTGTCAAAGACTTTGCCCTTATAAGGGGTAACTCAAGCCAATGATGGGTAACACGTAAGCAAACATTAAGCATCACGACAACCAACTTCCGATACACACAACATTAATCACGTTGGGACTATCGAAACACCGAGAAGAAACTAAGAATATTAGTTCATCGGCCGTGTTGATCATTACATATACAACGCTCCCACCTTGGTTGGGCTACTGGGAAATTAAGAATATTAGTTCTACGGCCAGGTTCAATGCTACCACCTTGGTGTCCTACCCGTGCCCTAGTGCAAAATGATTGTGTTTTGGAGTTTAATTTTAGAATAGTAGTAAGACAAGTAGGGGAGGAAGTACACGGCATTAAAACTTTCTCCCTCAGTCCCTCACTCTCCATCGTTATTCGTTACTCTCTATCTCCATCTTTGTATTTTTCAGCTTCGATAAAGGGAAGAAAAAACTTACCAGGTAATACTACTCTCTCTCTCTTTGTTCTTTTCATATTGATTGATTCAACACTAAATAAATCTAATTTTTCACAAGCTTAAACCCTAGTTTTTAGGACTCTTAAACCTTAAATTTCAAAACTCGAATCATGTATCAAATGCTGTCTAAAAACTCTGCCAAAACTGTGATGTAAACTATGAATCTCTATCTAAAATAATAGAAACTGGCATGCCATGAAGCCTAATGATCTGTTCAATATACAATCTATTGAGAGTATCCACATCATCGGTCATTTGGATAAGAAGAAAATGAGTCACCTTAGTCAATCTGTCGACAACTACCCAAACTGCATCGTGACTCTTCCTTGACTTTAGAAGTACCGTCACAAAGTCTATAGTTACATGCTCCCACTTCTGCATTGCCACAGGCAATGGTTGTAAGAACCCCGCTGGCCTTTATTATTTTTTTGCCTCCCTCATCTGTAGATAAGTTAAAACCCTACCCAACTTAAACACATAGGGGAGTTAGCAGCCGCTTCTTTCCTCAGATATCGATCTCTACTCCAAGTTGGTAAGTCACTTGTTTAAATATTTTTTTCCTTCTTTGATTTTGCCTCATTCGTGCATAGATAATGAAGGTGATGGAGAAGAAGAAATCTACCAATATGCAAATTGTGGAATTGTGGTCCCCATTTTGCCATTTCTCTGTTTTGTGTTTCACATGTTTGGATCTGAGTTAGATTTTCTTTTATTATTTTATGCTTAGTTATTTCATTGTTTTCTAATCTTTGTTTGTTCTCCAATCAAACTTAATATTTGGATTTCATTGTTTGTTCTCTAATAGCTCATTTGAAAACACAATTTCTTCGTCACCTTATTTGATTTTCCCTCATATTTGAGCATATTATCTTTACATCTCATTTTAAGATAATAAAATAATATATTTTAAAGAGTGCATTGTTAGTGCATTATGAAATAATAGAAAATGATAATAAAATAAAGAATCAACTTATTTTTTTGAATGTTTGTTTATGTAGGAAACTGTGACAATGGCTGGTAGAGTTAAATCGAAGAATAGAAATGCAAAACATGGGGCTCAATTAGACAAAGCAAAGGGCAAATAGGTGGTTGAATCATCTAATCATAAAAAAGGAAAGAGTGCATTGTTAGTGTATCCTGTGTTCATGAACACAGATGCAAAAGCTCGATATCTTGAGAAGATGGTGGCTGATTGTGTTGAAATGGAGCGTTTCTCTGACCTTGAAAGTTTGGCAATGATTTCAAAAGATTCCATGGAATGGATCAAGTCAAGGGGTTGGACGCCGTTGTTCGAACTCCATGTAGAAAAAGTGTCAATCGAGTTTGTAAGGGCATTTTATGCCAATCTACATGATGAAGAATATGTTGGTCCCGATCCCAGTTTCAAAACATTCATCAATGAAAAAATCATTGTCATTGATGTCAATGTCATTGCAAAGGCAATTAAGGACAAAAGAGGAGCAAATGGGCTCATTCTTCCATATATAGAGAAAAATGATCGTGGTAGATCAAGTAGGAAAATTGCTATTTTGGTGCTCATTGGTGGAAAAGTAGAAGTTATAAAGGACTTTGAACCTGCATTTTTGGTAAGGGGTTATAAGGTTCTGAATATGATAGTTGGTTACAACATTGATCCACATGATAGCAGAAAACGAATTTCTAAAGATAGGCTAGCTTTACTATACCACATTGGAAATGGTGATTCCATCGGTCTACCTGTAACTATTGTATACACAATGATCATAGATGCTACCAAAAAATGAACAGGTTGTGCTTTGCCTTTTAGTGTATTGTTACAAAGTTAATTGAAAAATATGGTAAGAGAATATCTGAGCATGCCAGCTACTCTAAACCAATAGGGGCTATTAATTTGGAATATTGGCAAAGGTCTAAAGCTGCTCATAGAGCAACTGACTATAACATGGGTGTAGATTATTTGCCGCCACGAGCACGTAAACCTTCTCCACCATTGCCCGATGACGATGAGGGCAATAAGCTGGTTACATGCTGTGAATTTAATAAGGAAATAAGGCGACTGATCGAGAAAAAACACAGATTATGACAACTTGATTGACGTTCTTAGGACAGAGATTCATGAACAGTTTCTTAATTATCCTAGTTCACTTGAATATTATCAATATCTCAATAGGGAAGAAGATGCCGGTGTGAGTCGTGGTGCCAGTGGAAGGCAGAATGATGTTTAATGTTAACTTTTGTCTTTTGATCTAAATGATAAGATGATGTCTAATGTTAACTTTTGTCTTTTGGTCTAAACGTTAAAATGATGTCTAATGTATTAAAAGGTACTACTGATAATGAAACTACCTTTTGATGTAGAATTTATTTATCAGTGCTATATATAGTTAATGTGTTTTGCAAAAAAAATATATATATAGTGGGATACTATGGCCCATCTACACTATAATCACCACAATTCATTATGATCTCCACTTTTGCAAAAAAAAAAAAAAGTGGGACATACAGAACAACATCATTGTCAGCCTTTTGAAGATGAACTACTTGAAGTTATCTACAGCTTCAATAGTTCAGATCGAAGCATTGCATAAAAACATAAATAAATAACTAAAAATTACATAAATATTACCATGATTAAATATACAATTATGATACAAAATTATATGTTTACCCCATCATTGTATGGATTTGCTTCATCTCTTTTATTACCGTGATTGGTTGTCTCATTGACATGGCACTAAATATGAGTGAATTCAATCATTCATTACTTATACAAAAGTATGAGCATTATAATAGCAGATGAAAATAGGCACCAACCTGATAAAAAAATGTTTGTGAGCTAATATTCAATTCTATGGTGGGCTGTGACAAATCATGAGTCATTGTTGCTGATAGCTTCATTGCCAGGTTCAAGGTTGGGCTTAGACTTGAGAAAAACAATTCTATCAAGAAAATGTCCAACTTAGGCACAGAAGCGACTCAAGATCTAGGCCCAAGTTAGATTTGAAGTTTATTATGTTTTCATATTTTTTAAAAGCTTCTAATTTACTAGAGGGTGTGCTGATTTGGGTTGTTCTAACAGATACAAGAGTTTGCTTACAAACAGAATTAATGGTTTGGGGACTCTGATTGTGTTTTTTGAGTTGCTTTTGGTGTCCAGTAAGTGTTGTATTTGGAAAAGGAATTGATGATTGAGATTTAGAATATATGGGAATTGTTGTATACTTTGTCTGCACGAGTTTTCACTTTCATACTGTGTAATTGGGGTTTAAAACAATGTTTTCAAATGAAAGCATATAGATAAAATGATGATTGAAAGACTCATTATAGACCATAGGATGGTGAGTGAGACTGTACGATGATAACTATTACAAATAAATATATAAGGGTAAAATGCTCTCACACCCCCTCAGGTTTGGGTTTATTGATCATGGATGAAACTAGTGTTAAAATTTGCTCTGACACCCCCTCAGGTTTGGGTTTATTGCTCATGGATGAAACTAGTGTTAAAATTTGCTCTGACACCCCCTCAGGTTTGATTTATCTAACCCTAACATCCCTTGTTGCAAAAAATACCCTTCTCCCTTTGCTTTTTCTTTTTCTCTCTTCCTTCATATCTCTCTCTACATGCACGTGGACTTCTCTGGTAATTTCATCCTCTTCCTCCTCAAGCACGCCCAAATCATTAATTTTAGCCATTGACACAGTTGTAATAGTCAAAAAATTCCAAGGTTTATATTGCGACTTATGGGTTGTAACTTGTAAGAGTTCTAATATTAGAGTTCATTCATATATATATATAACTCTTCATTTGATCTATCCAAATCATATGTTTTAATTTCACTTCTTCAATAGAATCTAAATCTCCAAAATTCCACAAGAACTCTTCAAGAATACACCAAGTAATGTCTGACAATTAAGTGGTTTGGCCATGGCGACTAAATTAATGTTTTCATATATATATGTATTAATCTATATAATTCCAGTAGACTAATCTCTTTATAAATCAAACTCAAAACATGTATACTCATCTAAAACATAAAAAATCACTCAATTCTTAAAAAATCTTTGGCCATGGATTCCGCTCCAATCGAGACCAGTTCAGCCGAAAAATACCCATCAACTCCGGCCATGCACAGCCCACCATCACCATCATTTGTCACTGCAAAAAGCTCACTGCACAACCAGCGAAATCACCTATAGCCGAGAAGACCCTGTTTTGCCCAGCACCACCGCCACGACTGACCATCTTCAACCACCTCCACCATCATCTTCGGCCAACATCGCGAACCACCTCCACCAAGGAAGACCCACCATGGCCGGACCTGTAAGAATCGTGACCATTTTTGGCCAATTTTTCTTTATTTTTGTTTATTGTCATATTAATGTTTTAATTAATTATATATATGTTTTAAATATAAAATACATGTTTAAAGAACTTATTTGAGGTTTGAGGAAGTTTTCAAAGTGTGTGACAAAAGTTAATTTTTTGAGTCCGGTTGACCCTGGAAGTGGGCCCTATGGGCCCATAAAATCCAAAAGTGTCGAAATTACTCCAAATTTGAAGGGTAGCTTAAATAAAATATTTTACGTGCAATGGAGTTGATTTCGAGTCAATTGGAATTACGAAACTCAAAAATAGAGTTCGAGAAGGTTTAGTAAAAAGGTAGTGGTATTTTTGTAAATAAGTGTATGTTAAATTCTATAAATAGCAAGAGAGAATGCCCAACCCTCATTTCTCATTCTCCTCAGCCAAATGGAGCATAATATATATATATATATATATATATATATAGCAACATCTTCTTCTTCCATTCTTCATTGATTTTGAGGGGCTTAAGTTCATAATTATAGTTCACCAAAGAAGAGAGAAATGGTCTACGTACTAAGGGCTCAAGTTTGATTGGTCTGAAATTAATTTTGGAGAAAGTTAAGTTTTTGGTGAGAATTGGGGAATTCATTTGGAAGCTCTTCCAAATTGAGGTAGGGATGCCTAACTCATAGAATCCAAGATTTTTGTGAGTATATTGGTTGTCTTGGTAACTAATTGGCTATGTGAGTATAATTAGATATTTTTCAATTGCTAAAGCATGCTAAATTATGACATATGATGAATTATCAATCTTAATTGATATAATTGCATGTTTATAATTGCCTTAGATGATTATATAAGCATGTCCAAATTGAATAGTGAAGTAATGTTGTGAAATTCATGTTTATGTGTGAATGTGACACTTATATGTTTGTGGGGATGTCTTTTAAGCATATTTAAGTGTTGAGCATGTTTAATTGCTTATATTGATAATAAGAAATGTGAAAAATGTCAGTTATTTGTAATATGAATGTATTTGGTAATTATTTAGAAATTGTACATGCATGATCATTAAATGTTATATTCTTTTTCAAGTATATATGTATAGATTTCCATGAGAATATGTAATTCCATCTTCATTATTGGGTAAGCATGTCGCGAGGGTGGTGAACTCAATTGGGTAGTCAAGTTCCCTTGAGGAGTGGTAAGATAATCCAGTAAAGGAAACCGTCATGGACGATCCAGTCAAGGAACCCAACAAAGTGATCCGGTAAGGGAGCTCCAGTTAGAATGGAATAAGATACTCCTTAAAACAGAGTCTTATGATGAGGTAAACCAGTCAAAAAGCCTCAGTTAGGTGGTATTGGATTATCCTAGGTAGTAGAGTCTAATAGATGTGTGAAGAGTATGAGAGAGTTATGCATATCATTTTAGATTATACATTGCTTATGATATGGAAATGAAAGATGGATATTTGCTTAACATGATTAAATGTAAATGTATGTTTATGTGGTATTCACGGGACTTGCGGAATTGTGTTTTAGAAATTTCTACTGAGCGTGTGGTTGCTCATCCCATGAGGATTAATATTTTTCAAGAAATGAAAAAGAGGTGATGAAGTCTCCCCAATGGTAGAGTTGGCATGGTGCGGTAACGATTTTATATAAAGACTTTATATTGCTTTATTTGAATGCATGTCCGGATTGTGGACTATATGCATGAGATGAATATGTAAAGACCATTTATGTCTCGAGAACATATAATGTTTATGCTTTGTGGTTGCTTACCTTTAAATATGTTTTTAATATATAATTTATTTTAAATATATTATCTAATGTTATAACATATAATATTTACATACTATTTAAATATTTTTAATCATTATTTCCTTCTTATTCTTGCTTTTCTCTATTTTGTCTTTCTTTATAGTTTTTTTCTTTAATAAAAATGAAATACTTACATTTCTACAAATTTTTTCTTCCCTATTTTTTTCCTACTCATTATTTGTTAATCTCTTTTGAAATTACTTTTTTTTATTTAAAAAAGATTATATTTTTTTCGGATTGGGTTATCGGATCGGATATCCGATTAATAACAAATCAGATATGGATTTAATTATATATAATCTGTCAGGTTATTAGATCGGATCAGATCACCTATATTCCTTATTGGGTTTAGATCGGATCAGGCCTAATCCGGTTCGAATTTGACCTATTTACAAATCTAATTATAAGGGAGGTACAATACATACACACACACACACACACACACACACAAATATATATATATATATATATATATATATATCGGCGGCAAAAAAGAAAACTTAAAAAGGTGGACAGTTGGTCGGGTTGTCGAAAATAAGATTTGCACTTTAGGGTTGTTAGCCGTGTTTTTCGGGTTTCTCGGACTGTAAACAGGGATTATTGGGGGTCATAATATATGTATACATACATGTGAATATATATAGAGAAATTCTCTGCAATATTCTCTCTCTTGCTGTGCTATATTCTCCTTTCGTCGTTCCTTTGACAAGCCGACGACCATCAACCAAATATAGATCAACGATCACCTCTTGCTGCTTCCTTCATAACTTATCACCTCCTCTGATACAGAAAGAGATAGAGTTAGCAAATTGTCATCAAGACAAAATTTTCTAACAGATTTTATAAAAAATGACCAAATCTACTTTTTGTGGTGCTTGCAGATTCATGAGAAAGAAATGTGGGCGTGATTGTGAGTATGCACCTTACTTTAGCCAAGAACTAGGTGAAGAACAGTTTGTAGTCATTCACCAAATTTATGGTGCTAGCAACTTTTCAAAAATCATTTTTAGTCTCGATAAAGGTAATTGAGCTACAACTACTTTCTCAATGTCGTATGAAGCCCACTCTAGACTCATCGATCCCATTTGGGGTTGCACATGAAGATTTTTTTATCTTGAAAAGTAGAATGCTGAATTATAGGCTGAAGTGGCTTATCTCAAGCAAATAACAACTCAAAGCTTTCCAAATGCCTCTTCAAGTTCAAACCCTAATGTAATATTAGGAGGAAGTTCTTCTTCACAACCGCAATATCCAAACTGGACAGGTATGAACATGGTGCCAAACCCTAATGCTACATTAGGAGGAAGTTTTTTTTTTAAATCGCAATATCCAAATTGGGAAAGCGTGAACATGATATCAAATCCTAATGATATATTAGGAAGAAGTTCTCCTTCACACCCCAATATCAAAATTGGGGAGGTGTGAACATGGTGTCACATGCTAATGAGATATTATGAGAAAATTATTCTTTTTACCCACAAGATAAAAACTGGGTTTAGTACGAATATGTGAACATGCTGCCACAACTGTATCAAAACCTAACCAGTAATGTTGCCATTATATCCTATAACCAAGAGCAGCTTATAGATCTAGATGTCTTACATAATTATGCAAATTCAGAAGATAATGTTTCCTTTACTGGTCTGGAAGCTAAAGCTCCTTTCTCGATGGATTTGTCTGGTTTATAGATAGACAATGGACAATGGACTCATTCATATGAAAATGGTGATCATTAGTCAATTCCATTTGCTTATCTTCTGGGTTTATGAGACAGATGTATGTATGTATTGTAAAGCTATGAATTAAACGTGTGTAAGTATGTTATGGGTGCATCATTATGTACAAATCTTGAATATGTATATAACTATAGATTGAATGGAGTATATAAATTTTGAGGACAAAATTCTTTTAAGTTGGGGAGATTGTAGAGACCGGGTTATTTTGATCAATTTTTTTTCTTCCTTATTATTTAATTTTCAAAAGGAGATGTGAATGTATATCAGATTATGAGAAAATTTATGCTTCATTTTTAAGAAGTATATCAGATTATGAGAAAATTTATGCTTTATTTTTAAGAAGTAGAAAAGAAGGAGAAAGATAAGGATAAGAAAAAGTGATGACGTGTAGTCATTATTATTTTCTTGTAAAATGTAGCCAATACAAATAGTGTTTTGTAAATAGTAGCTAATCCAATAATTTTTTATTTTATAGTATTATAGGCATGTTCAATACGTTAGTGTGTGTGTGTGTATATATATCTATTTATTTACTTCTATAGATGATCAAACGTTAATTAGGATTAATTAGTGTAATTTTTTTTTTCTCAATTTTTTCTTAGTCTATTTTCACTAAATCTAGAAGAGACCAATCAATTTTACCCACATAGTTATTAATTCATTGTTTAGTCGCTTTCTGAAATCCAAAATTTTGATTTATATAAATACTAATGTTGTTGAATTATGCCAAATCCTCCCCTTATAAATTTAACCTCAAGTACCTTAAATCATTTGCAACGGCTTCGCGATGTCTGGCGAAGCAAATGCCAAAAAGTCATATAATGGCTTGGTTTAAAACAAGGGTCCCACATGGGTTTGACTTGAGTATTTGCCGAATTTGGCGAAACTTGTTGCCAAAGATTTGATATATATATATATATTGTCTTCACATTACATCGGGCTTTGTGCCATGTGTGTGTATATATATATATGTATCATTCACTTAAAACTCAATAACTTTCACTACAAATTGAATTTTTTTGATGAAACCATTTCTATTAGAAAGATAATTTCGAGAGCTTTAATTTGAGTACTACTTAAGCTATTTTCTACTTTATGATGAAAAAATTATAAAATTTTCAAGTTAAAAAAGTATAAAAAACTTTAATATATATATGCATATACAAATAACAGTAAAATATTAGATTAATTTAATTGTGTAAAAGATTATTTAATAGTTTGCATATTGAAAATATGAAAAAATATTGTGGAGTCAAATTCTGAAGATCCTGACATGCTAATGTGGTTGATTAAAATGCTGATTTGACTGACCAAAATTTGAATCTGAAAAAGCAATATAGAGAAGCCATTCTGCAGTTAACTTCATTCAAGAGTGTAAACCAGGCACATAAGACATAGGAGTAAACTTTTGACTAAATAGGTCATAGTTTATGAAGCACGAATACTTCCCCGGATGCGCCGTTGCCGTATCGGATACATATCCGATACGGATACGGCCGGACACGTATCGGATACTCCGGGAAGTATCCGTTTTTTTTAAAATAATTTTTTTATTTTCGGATACGGCAGGATATGGCTAGGATATGGTCGGATATGTCCAGGATACTTGGGGATACGTGATGGATACTTCTCGGATACGTTTGATTTTTTTTTTTAAAGATGGTAGCCATATTGTAATATTAAGATTTAAAAGGCTTAGTTAAAATGTGGGGCTTAATTTGTAATAAATCAAAAGATCTTTAATGTTGAAAAAAAAGATGTTTTAAGTTAAAACTTAAAACTTAATTTGTGTTCTATTAATTTTTTTGTATAATATATATATATATATATATATATATATATATATTTGCCGTATCTCGCCGTACCCGTATCCTATTTTTTTGAAATTTGCCGTATCGCCGAATCCATATCGTGTCGTATCCGTATCCCGTATCTGTGTCCGTGCTTAAGAGGTCACAGTACATGATAACTGGTAGGGGGTCCACAACAATTGTTTGAATTGATTGGACAAAAATTGTATTTGAATTGAATAGAAGGACTTATTTATTAAGATTTCGATTTTAATTTCAATTTTTTAAAATATGATTTCAAGTCTATTGAAACTGCATGTTACTAACGGTTCTTCAGAATCAAATCAAAACCGTTCCAAATTATATATTATATATATAAAATATATAATATATAATATATCTATATTACAATTAATTTTAATTCAAAATATTTTTGTGTAAAATTAGCCTCTCTAATTAATAATTATATAATATATGTTCTCCGCTTCTAACTCCTAACCCTAAAAACGTTTACACTTACTCTTCTCATTTCCTCGCGGCGCGGCAGAACGACACTCACCATTCACCCCTCAGTCCCTCACTCCAGCTTCACTCTCTGATTCTCAGAGACAATCTGGTATCTCTCTCTCTCCCTCTTTTTCTCACTCACCCATGTAACTGTTTAATATAATAATTACAGTGTATTTCTATTGCTGCTATATTTTATTGAGTTCAACTTTGTCTTTTGCTGTTTTAGTTGGCATCACTTGTACTCTTGTTCATGTGGTTTCTTCTATGGGACATGCATTTTTTTATGTTGGCCTCCAAATTATTTGAGGGGAAAGTTTCCACATGTGCATCTGCTAAAATGCGCAGAGTTGGTTTATGTTTAATTCCTCTTTTTGGTTGTATAGTATATCTGCATTTTCAAATTCCAATTTTTGAAATTCTTATTATTATTCTCCAAATGATAAATTTATTGATCTGATACTCTGTCATATTTTATTTTTATGCATCTGTTGAGTATATAAAAGGGGACCAAATTGGGAAAATAAGTGAATATTCAAGTCCCAGGAGATACAATGTTCAGTTTATTTTATTTTATTTTATTTTTTTTAAATTATTTAAATAAACCGTCTCCAAAATTAAGGAGCAGTAAAAAAATTGAACCGACCCTAAATTTTTGGACTGAAAACTGTCATCATTACTAGTTAGACAGAGTTTGACCGTTGGGCTGATATATGAATATATGATACTTGTTAGGGTGGTGTTTCAGAAACCGTGAAACCCATTTATCACAACTTGAGTGTTTTCTGATTTTTAGGGTTAGCATTGAGGCTTAACAACTAGCAAGTCAAAGGTAAAGGGTCAAGAAACATGCCTCCTCTGTCCTCAGGTAACAAACTCTTGCTCTCTCCAACTTTTTCTAAATTTTAATTGGCATTTTTCGGAATTGATTAGTTTTTTTTTCTCCTGATTTGCATACTGATTTCTTCTTGTTTATGTTTCTATATACATAAATATAATATTTTTATGATGTGATGCTCAAAGAAGTTAATAATGGAAAGACTTCAAAATATTAGTTTTCAGTTTCAGAATATATTTTTTACAAGTTTGATAACGTTTAAAAATTTTCCTCTTCTATCCTACTAATATAGGTGGCTTTTATGGAAAGAAGAGAGTTGAATGGGAATGAGTGGAGTAGGGAAAAAAATTAGGTATGTTGTTTTTTTGGAGATATTTCATACTTGTTTCATTAGATGCTCCATTTTGTACATTAAGATGTGACATTAATTATTAAGTGCTTTATCATTTTTGTTTGGGTAAATGTCACTGACTCTTGTGGTTTGAACTTATTATACACGTAAACAAATTTTGCTTATAGCTATCATACATACCTTAAGTGATATTTTCATCCCTAACTTCGTTAGTTTAAGTGTTAAATGTTTAATATGCCCTCGATTTTAGATTATTTTTTATTAAAAAATATCAGTTATATATATTTACCATTTTACCACTAACACTACCCATTTTTCTCTCAATCTCCCCCCCTCTCTCTCTCTAAACCCTCTCAAACTCAACCACGGTAAACTATCTCTCTTCTCTTCTCGGCAGTTGGGTCTTTGGTTTGTGCTTCATGGGTCTTCTTTGGATGTGAACAGTGAGGTAAGGATGGTGATGCATGGTGCTCGATTGGAGGTGGTGGTGCCAGTTGTGAGCATGGAGGTCAGGTGGAGCTCGAGTATGGTGATGGACTTCGCTGGTGGTTTGGTTTGGATGCTCCGGTGGACTATTGCTGAAACCACCTCTGTTCCTTCTACGTTTCCACTACGAACAGACCCATCACCGGGCTCCTCTTCATTGTCTTGAAACCACCTTTGTTCCTTCTCCGTTTCTACTACGAACAGACCAATCACCAGGCTCCTCTTCGTTGTCCCGATCACCACCTCGGGTCAACTTGTTGACATGGGCATACCCTTCCCACTAGAAATCCCCTTCAGCCTCGCCTCCAATTCCTTTTTCCATGGCCTCAAATTCATCGATTAAGTGATTCATCGCTGTTGAGTTCGCACCGTTGTCAAATTTTTTTTATCGTTTTTGCCGTCATCGTCGCCGTTGTCCCATTGTCACACTCATCATCGTCGGATCTCTTTTCATGACAGTTTAGATCAACATGGGAATACCTTTGACTTTACTTGTGTCTGTACTTCCTTGGATAGAGCTTTATGTATTGATACGCCAGTTAGAGGTAGGGTGATCTTATGATTTGCCAAGCATGTGAAATAGAAACTCTCCGAGAAACTCTTTTGCCGTTATTTTTGTTTTTACTTTTCTATTTACTGCCACATTGTAGAACGACTAAGGCACTAGAATTGCATGGTTAATGCATGCGTCAAAGACTTTGCCCTTATAAGGGTAACTCATGCCAATGATGGGCAACACGTAAGCAATCATTAAGCATCACAACAACTAACTCCCGATACACACGACATTAATCACATTAGGACTATCGAAACACAGAGAAAAAACTAAGAATATTAGTTCACCAATTGTGTTGATCATTATATATTCAACGCTCCCACCTTGGTTGGGTTACTGGGAAATTAAGAATATAAGTTCTACGGCCAGGTTCAACGCTACCATCTTGGTGTCCTACTCGTGCCCTAGTGTGAACTGATTGTGTTTTGGAGTTTAATTTTAGAATAGTAGTAAGACAAGTAGGGGAGGAAGTACACTGCGTTAAAACTTTCTCCCTCGGTCCCTCATTCTCTATCGTTACTCTCTATCTCCATCTTTGTATTTTTAGGCTTCGATAAAGGGAAGAAAAGGCTTACCAGGTAACCCTACTCTCTCTCTCTCTCTTTGTTCTTTTCACATTGTTTGATTCAACACTAAATAAATCTAATTTTTCACAAGCTTAAACCCTAGTTTTTAGGACTCTTAAACCTTAATTTTCAAAACTCAAATCTAAAAACTCTAAAAACTCTGCCAAACTCGTGATGTAAACTATGGATCTCTATCTGAAACAATAGAAACTGGCACACCATGAAGCCTAATGATCTATTCAATGTACAATTTATTGAGAGTATCCACATCATCAGTTAGTTGGAGAGGAAGAAAATGAGTCACCTTAGTCAATTTGTCAACAACTACCCAAACTGCATCGTGACTCTTTCTCGACCTTGGAAGTCCCGTCACAAAGTTCAGAGTGACATGCTTCCACTTTCACATTACCACAAGCAATGGTTATAAGAACCCCATTGGCCTTTAATGCTCGGCCTTCACTTGTTAACAAGTGAGACACCTCACTACGAATTGAGCTACATCCTTCTTCATACCCCTTCACCAATACTGTCAGCGTAGGTTATGGTACATCTTGGTACCACTCAGATGTACAGCAAGCCTCAAGTTGTGAAGCTCTTTAAGGACTTTTTTTCTACAAATTAAGGGAACAAATATCTTCCCTTTGAATTTCAAGCTCTCATCGGAATGAATTGTCTATCATTCTACCAATTCGCCACCTAAAATTCGTGTGCAAATGGCCTCAATTTCACTATCCTTTGCACTTCAATCACTTTACTCACAAAGTAAACAAGGTTGTCGGTCCATCGTTTTCACTAAAATATAATTCTATTTTTGAGATATCTTCTATCAACTTTCACTCAGGTATAGCTATGCTTGCTAAGCTACCATGTGACTTCCTACTCAATGCATCAGTTATCACATTAGCTTTCTCCGGATGATATTGTAAGTCAAAATTATAGTCTTCCATGTACACCATCCACTTTCGTTGCCTCATGTTCAAATCTTTTTGTAAGAAAATATATTCGAGTCTCTTGTGATCGAAAAACACTTCAAACTTCTCGCCATCTAGATAATGTCTCCATACTTTGAGTGAGAAAATTACCGCCGCCAATTCCAAGTCATGTGTCGGGTAATTTTGTTCATGTATCTTCAATTGCCGTAAGTCATATGCCACTACTCTTTTGGTTTGCATCAACACATATCCTAAAACAAATGGTGAAGCGTTATAATAGGTTGTGTCCGAAATGATCAAAATTGGAGCCGAAGACAATTGACTTTTTAATTCCATGAAGGGCTCACAAACCTCATTACACCAATTTAATCCCTTTTCGTGTAAGCTTCGACATTGGTGCCGCTAACCTTGAAATATTTGTCACAAACTTCCAGTAATATCCGGCCAATCCCAAGAAGCTTTGTATTTCAAATACGCTCATTGGCCTTTCCCAATTCATCACTGCCTTTAACTTGGATGGATCCACTGAAACCCCTCGTTCGGACACAACATGCCTAAGGAACTTCACATTCGTTAGCCAAAATTCACATTTCTCGTATTTGGCGTATAATTAATGCTCTTTTAGAAGTTGCAACACAATCCTCAAGTGACCCTCGTGCTCTTCCTCCAAAGACGAGTACATTAGGATGTCATCAACGAACACTACCACAAATTTGTCCAAATAAACATTGAACATAGTTCATCAAATTCATGAATGTTTTCGGTGCATTTATCAGACCAAATGGCATCACCAAAAACTCATAGTATCCGTATGGTGTGCGAAAAGTGGTTTTTTGAGGGTCTGCCTCTTTAACTTAATTGATAATATCCGGATCTCAAGTTAATCTTTGAGAAACACCTTGAACCTTTAAGTTGATCGAACAAATCATCTATTCTTGGCAAGAGATACTTATTCTTGATCGTTGCTCGATTCAACTTCCGGTAGTCAATGCAAAGCTGCAAAGACCCGTCTTTCTTCTTGGCAAAAAGAATCGGAGCTCCTTAAGACGAAATACTAGGTCGTACAAATTACTTGTCTAGTAACTCCTGTAATTGGTCCTTTACCTCTTTCAACTCAATTGGTGCCATGAAAATGGGTAACTCTTGTAATTGGTCCTTTAGCTCTTTCAACTTAATTGGTGCCACGGAATTGGGAGCGATACTTGGAGCAAGTTCTATAACAAACTCCACTTCACGTCTCGGAGTCCTTTGAAAACACGTCTAAAAACTCATGTACCAAACTCGAAAACTCCCCATGTATCATATCATCACCATCAACTGGTAAGCTCGCTAAAAAATACCCAAGTCCTTTCCAATTACTAGGGCTATGTGAAAAAGACAAGTATAAGTCATCTCGCTCTCCCACAAAGCAAATACCATCACCCTTCGGTGTGCACAATGTCACTCTTCCCTGACAACAATCAATGTTAGCTTTGGAGGTAGACAACTAGTCCATACTCAATATTGCATCAAAGCTAGACATGTCGAGGAGGATGAAGTCAAACACCAATCAGTGCCTCGAAATCTTGATTTCGTAAGATCGACATACACTGTCCAAAGTCATTTTACCTCCAACTGGTATATTGATGGATAAAACAGTATCCATAGATGACACCTCTAACCCCAAAGCATAGTCAAATGCACATGAAATGAATGAATATGATGCACCTGAGTCCACTAAAACCCTAGCCCACGAGTTAAAATTAAAGAATATACCTCGAACTACTGATGATCCTGCCGAGGCCTCTGTCGGAACAAGAGTGAAGGCACGACCCTATGCTCTCTAGCCCTGCTGCCCTGTACCCTGTTGTCTAGGAGCACTAGACGTGACTCATTTGGCTTGTGTTCGTGAATTTTGAACAGTTGGCACTGTCTGTGGTGGTAGTAATGCTCTAAAGCCCGACTTGGAGTAATAGGTTGCATGGAACGCTGTTGTGAACCTACCCCACTCTGAGTACCCTTTTTTTGTGAGGACAATTCTAACTAATGTGCCCCATTTGCTGACAATGGTAGCACTTCTTATCTGCCACATAAGTAGTTTGCCCTTGAGTACATTCAGATCTATAATGTCCAGATTTCTGATAGTTAAAGCACACCATTCTAGATCGTAATGATCTAGTGGGTATAGTTACAAATGATGTCAATTGGGCTTGTTGCTGCCCTTGTGAGAACAACCCACCATCCCTTTGTTTATTCCTAGCATGATTGTCCAAAGGGACCCCGTGCTCCTCACTTGCTTCTTTGCTTTCCTTACCCTTTGATTATCATTGTTGAGTTTCTCAGTTATCAGTGCTCTCTCTACTACCACAGCGTAACTTGTCAAATCCAAGACTACAACTCTATCCCTTATAAATGTTAGGAGACCTTTCACGAACTGTTTTATCTTAAGTTCTTCAGTTGGGATCATCTCTCGTGCAAAACGAGCCAATGATGTGAACTTAGTCTCGTATTCCATTACTGTCATTGAGTCTTGAGTTAACTTGTAAAATTTTCGCTTCAAGTTATCCTTTACCGTTATCGAGAAGTACTCAAGAAAGCATTATTTATTTATTTTTTCTCTTTTTTTTTTCCCCACTATTGTGGTAGGCAGGAAATGCTAACAATCAATCTTGTCCCAATGCTCCACCTCAATTCTCACCTACCGAAAATGTTATCGGGGGAGAAATGTGAGTTATTGCATTATAATAGGACAGGATTAGTTATCGCCGAGGGTGAAGTTGATTCAACCGATCCTAATGACCTCGTAGATGATTTTCCTCTTGGTTTGGAACCCAACATGACCTTGTATAAGGTTATTCCACCTCACAGTATTCTTGGTCATGTGATGGCTTTCTCAATTGCATGGCCAAGTAGGTTTATCAAAATCCGTAAGTCTGAAAATACATTTTTAACATGTTTCCAAAATCATAAAATTTTATCAGTTTAATCTTGTTACATTAGATTAAAAGTATTATTTGATTTACTTGCAAGGTCACCTTCGCGATAAACTTGAAAGCTTGAATTTGAGAGTTTTTGCTTAATGACTATATGTTTTTAAACTTTTGTCCTGCTATATGGTTTATTTGTGGTCTCTAAAATTACATCAAAATCTACCCTAAAATAATTGCTGATGGATATGGAGTTAGGAAGAGCAGAGTGGGGGTGGATTGACTAATTTTTTTTTTCATTTGCACTTTTTACTCATAATTTTGTAAAATTATGCAAATACCTCCATTAAAATTTTAAAATACCATAGTATATAAGTATGATCTCACAAACACGCCCTTCACATAGGTTTGATCAATCTGCTTTGTCACGTCCTAAATCTCAAAGACTCGAGTTACGACTAAAAGAAAATATAAAAAAAGAATAGAAAAGGATCTGAACCCCGGACCCCGAGCCAACATCAAAGTCGTCACTGCGGAAGCGATAAACAACTTAACTATAATAAGCAAACACTAAACATGCTTAATAGAGAAGATAAATCAAAAAACTCTTAAATATAACATATCATATAAGTACAGAAGTACTAAGCCAACAGATTGGCCCCAAATAACGTAACATACATGTTATCCAAGTTATACCTAGTACATGCAAGTATAACTACAAAACACCCAAAAACCAAAAAGAAATATACCACTTCAAACTTGCCGAAGCTCAAGCAACATCCTTTTCGTCCCTTTTTCTTAAAAAATATGATACATCTGTAGGGTGAGCAACGACGGCTCAGTAGAAATGACTCAACTGTCCCCCCCTAAACATATCAGACTGAAGTAAGAATTCCTAGGGGGGGCATACATGCAATTTTATTTTTTCTAACATGTTCCTATTTCCCTTCCAACATGCTTCACAAGTATTCGCTAAAATACATTTACATTTAAGCATGAAATATAACCTGCTTATAAACAGTGAAGCCATAACTTGTCCATAACAATGGAATAATAAACCTATTCATAATGGTTTAAAAAACATAAAACTTGAAATGAACAGTTTGCTTATTTAGATGCAGTGCAGATGACACACACACCCGCACATCACATATAACTCAAATAATAGTGACACACGCATCAACAGAGCAGTCCTCAGACAGTCCTTCTGTACATTCCATTATTCTTTATTACTAGTCCGTAGGTCGACATGAAACCACTGGTCAGTCAGGTGGATTTATTAACCACTAGGCATCTTTGTGTCTCTATTTTCAATTTTGACTATTTAAAACTTCTCGAAAATCACAACTCACACATGATATGAACAGTATGAAAAAAATGATCAATATGAATAATGTAATAACAATGTCCATAATAATTATCCTCATAGCATTGGTTTCGCATCTATGTGCACCAAGCTTTCAATGAGTCGTTCCTCAAGCAAAATTTCCACTTAAATAAATGCCTCTTTTCAATAGGGCCTTAAACCTTCAAATCCTTTTCAGTAAGGCTTTAAACCTTCAATTTCAATACTTACATATATATAGTATCAAAGCATAACCAAATTCATAATTTAAATTACTATATCTAGGCAATTTATATGCTACCTAGCAAGCATACTTGAACTTTCAAATCAAATATATTAAATTAACACCAAATCTTGTTATAGTATATTCTAAGCATAATTTAACGTATTTAAAGAACTCTAGTTCCATGCCAAAAGTCATGTTGCACCGTGGAGCCCTAGCTCCAAACATTAAAGTATGGTCAAAATTTCATAATTTCTCTTAAGTGTTACCTATCATGCTCAACATGTTCAAAAGGCATACACAAACACTTAGACACTTTAAATAACCACCTAGCATGCATTCTCAACTAATGTACACATGAATGACCAAAATACCCCTAATGGTCCATAAGTTGTCAAATGAAACCAAATTCATCCATTAGCATTCCTACACATTAATTAAGTAAAATGTAGGATGCTTGGACACACATTAGCAAACAAAGCATACATGTCACCACTTTTTTCCAAAATACTCTTCTTGAACAAAAGTTAAGCTTTTTATTCCAAGACACTAATGGATGACCCAAGACTTCCATAATTTACAATCATTAGCACAATTACTATAAAAGTAATTTAGAATTTCTAGCTCTTACACAACACTAGAGTTATCATGCAATAAAATGTACTTTAATTTCAAATTAAGAGCACGAGTGATCCAATGGCATACATGTATCAATGGTAAACCTCCCTAACAATGCTAATAGACATAATCCAACGTCTAAACACATTTAGCATGCTCAAAATACAAAAGTCTCAAATTTTTATAAAATAAAGTAAACTTTAATTTACGCATTTTGCAATTCATGTTAGAATCTCAACCTAACACTTCCTAAAGTCTTAAAACATTAGGAAAGGAAGTTAAATTCATTCCTACCTTAAATCCAAAAAGGATTGAAGAAACTCCCAAATTGAATTTTGAAATTCAATTTGAAACCCTAACTTTTCTTCAAAAGCTTTAATGGAGAAATCATTGGAAAGGAATGGAAGCCTTCAAGTCCCAAAGCTTCCAACACTACAAACCATACACAACACTCATTCTTCAAACTTTAATAATTGGAAAAGAAGATGAAGAGAGGAAGTAGAAGAAAAAGATGGACAAAAGTGGTGGAAAGAAATACTTACATGTTACTAGCACCAACACTAACCACCACCAATAACCTTGGACCAAGCCTAGCCTTCAAGCACCTTCAATGGAAGAATAAAGAGAGCAAAATGAGAGATGGAGAGGAAAAAGAAAGGGCTGGCAGAACTTATGGGGGAGGGAGGAAGACAATTTTGACTTTTATAGCTCAAAACCTATAGATATACATCTATATCTCCCATCCCTTCTAGAAGCTTCTAGACTCCCCCAAGTGAAAAGTCTCTTTTACCCTCCATTTACTATAAAACTACCACAATGCCATTCTTTTTCAAAGAATTTTCGATGGTGTTATCCATAATACAAAATTACTAAAATAACCTTCACTGTAAAAGAAATGCTAAAATCGTCCCAAATCTTTTTAGAAAAGACTAACATATCCTCATGTCCCACCATTTTGTAGAACTATTCTTTAACTTTGAAAATACCCGGGATCAAACCAATACTTGAAATTGGAAACCTGAACATCCAAACATATTCTAAACTTAGAAATGAAATAATAAAAATAAAATATTTTAATAAAATAAAATAATAATAATAATAATAAAACATTTAATTAAAAAAAAAAATTCAGGATCTCACGACAGCCATGCATAAATGCACAATGAAGTGTTTACTTGACTATGTGATATATATCAACTCTTTTCATATTTAAAACATGCACGTTTTAAAAATCATGAGTGATGTTTCACATTCCAACATAGAAATAATTTATATGGAATCAAAAATCACAATTTAACTCGATGACACGTATACTCTGAAATCAATTCAATTGAGGACTTTTGCTTATCACAATCCATAGTAAGGGTCGTTTTAAGAACACATACTGTGTTTACACTTTACGGGTTGCTAACCCGACAGAAGCAACATATGCTTTGCTAAGTTTTGGGTCTTGAATCCTACGGTTTGAGGCCCTTATTAATTCTCACACATACTCCAAAAATCACAAGTTCTTACGAAAGTGCATATAATCACACATGCACAAAATCATGATTTTTACCAATTTCATCCAATGTAAAACATTTATCAAATGAATACATTTTAAATTTCAACTCTTGCTTACCACAATGCAAATCCACTCATCTCATGAAAATCAACACTCGCATATTTTCAAGAAAATCTTCTTTCATGCATGCCTTCTCACATAAAAGGTCAAATTTCACTTATCACCAAATGAATACAATGTCACATATTGCATTCATAACATCAACTACACACAACATATAAATTCTATCTAGAGCATGCTAAACAATTTATGCATATGCAAAAAATCATATTTCATATAATTTTTGAATGAAAGCTTTATGTCACAAGTATGTGACCTTTAGAATCAAAATAAGGAGATGATTCATACCCCTATCTCAATTCTCAAGCCTCTCTAGCAAGGTTTTAAAATCCCAGCCCTTTCTATCTTTGCCAAATTGAATTTGATCGGTTCAAACTGATGCCCTTAGCCTGAGGAACAATTTACTCCTCTTCAGAAACTTCCAAATCAAAGCCTAACCTTTCCGAAATGTAGAAAGAAGGAAGAGGAAGAGTGAGAGAGATATAATTTATGTATCTAAATGGCTGAAATCCCAGCTCCAGATATTTATATCCTCTTGAGGTGCGAAATGACTAAAATGCCCCTGGGTCACTTAAGGTACCCTCCCGCTTCTGTTTTTGATTTCGAAAGCGATTATGACTCCAAAATCTCTTCCTTAACTCATTTAACATTTCGTTTGGTCTATTACTAAAAATAATATTTTTTTCAAAAAATTTATGGATTCCTGGGTCCACTAGACCCGCGTCCCGTTAACCCTAAAATTTTAATTTTGTCCAAATAATACAAAAACTTTCCAAAGCCTCTAAACAACTTTTCAAACATGTTTTTCACATTTAAAATATTCTAAAAATTATTTAAAATACAATTAGAAAAAAATGATGATTAAAATGGAAACCGATCAAAATTGGACACAGTCTCTACAAATAGTAATCGGTGTTAACTTTAAGGATGATTGTAGTTTGGCCACATGAGTTTAAGGATGAATGATGTTAACTTTAATCAAATGCATGTTTTATTACACATAAATGTTACTTTTAATTTTAAGACTTTTTGCTATGCATACACAGGATCACAATACTAAATTGAATCATTTATATTTCATAATTTTTAAGATTTCAAAGTGGTGAAATGTGGATGTAAGAATGGTAGAATGTGGATTGAAGTTAGTGAAAGTAGTTTTAAGGATGGTGAAATCAAGAAAGATTTTCAAGATTTGAAGGGTGGTGAAATGTGGATGTAAGGATGGTGAAATATGGATTTAAGTTGGTGAATATGGTTTTAAGGATAGTGAAATCAAGATAAACCATTTTTTTTAAAAAAAAAAAATGTTAAATATCATATACTTATGACTCTATACTATACTGTTTTAAAAGATCATTTTAAGAGTAGTTATCTTAACTGTGGTGTCACAAAAGTTAACTTTAAGTTTTATAGATTTTCAAGATTTGAAGGGTGGTGAAGTATGGATGTAAGGATGGTGAAATATGGATCTAAGTTGGTGAAGGTGGTTTTAAGGATTGTGAGATTAATATAAACTTTAAAAAAAAAAATGTTAAATATCATATACTTATGGCTCTATAGTATAATATTTTAAAAGGTAGTTTTAAGAGTAGTTATATTAACTTTGGTGGCACAAAATTTAACTTTGAAATTTTAAGGATTTTAAAGATTTGTGGGGTGGTGAAATGTGGACATAAGGATGGTGAAATATGGATTTAAGTTGGTGAATGTAGTTTTAAGGATGGTGAAATCAAGATGATTTTTTTTAAAATTTTTTTTATGTTAAATATCATATACTTGTGGCTCTATACTATAATGTTTTAAAAGGTAGTTTTAAGAGTAGTTATATTAACTGTGGTGTCACAAAAATTAACTTTTAAATTTTAAAGATTTGAAGGGTGGTGAAATGTGTATGGTGAAATATAGATTTAAGTTGGTGAATGTAGTTTTAAGGATGGTGAAATCAAGATAATTATTTTTTTAAAGTTAAAAGCCCGAGTGTAGATTATCCTTGCACAAAAATTTAGTAGCACTGCATACTTTAAATACATATAAAATTTTATATAGAAGCGTTGCTAAAAAGTGGAGCAGCGCTGCCCGTTTATTATTATTAGTTTTTTAATTCCAGCGTCTAAAGCAGCGCTGCTCTGTCTAAAAATATATATATTATTTTTTTGCCTCCCTCATCTGTAGATATGTTAAAACCCTAGCCAACATAAACACTTAGGTGAGTTAGCAGCTTCTTCTTTCCTCAAATATTGATCTCTACTCCAAGTTGGTAAGTCACTTGTCTCAATATTTTTTTCCTTCTTTGATTTTCCCTCATCCGTGCATAGATAACGAAGGTGATGGAGAAGAAGAAATCTACCAATATGCAAATTGTGGAATTGTGGTCCCTGTTTTGCCATTTCTCTGTTTTGTGATTTACATGTTTGGATCTTAGTTAGATTTTCTTTTATTATTCTATGCTTTGTCATTTCATTGTTTGTTCTCTAATAGCTCATTTAAAGGCACAATTTCTTCATCACCGTCTTTGATTTTCCCTCATATTTGAGTATATTATCTTACATATCATTTTAAGATAATAAAATAAAATATTTTAAAGAGTGCATTGTTAGTGCATTACAATGAATTACAATGAAATAATAGAAAATGATAATAAAATAAAGAATCAAATTATTTTTTTTGAATGTTTGTTTATGTAGGAAACTGTGACAATGGCTGGTGGAGTTGAATTAAAGAAAAGAAATGCAAAACATGGGGCTCAATTAGACAAAGCAAAAGGCAAATACGCGGTTGAATCATCTAATTGAAACAAATGAAAGAGTGCATTGTTAGTGCATCCTGTGTTCATGAACATGGTTTCAAAAGCTCGATATCTTGAGAAGATGGTGGCTAGTCGCATTGAAATGGAACGTTTCTCTGACCTTGAAAGTTTGGCAATGATTTCAATGGATTCTATGGAATGGATCAAGTCAAGGGGTTGGACATCGTTATTTGAACTCCATGTAGAAAAAGTGACGGTCGAGTTTGCAAGGGCATTTTATGCCAATCTACATGATGAAGAATATGTTGGTCTCGATCCTAATTTCAAAACATTCATCAATGGCAAAATCATTGTAATTGATGCCAATGTCATTGCAAAGGTAATTAAGGTCAAAAGAGAAGCAAATTGGCTCATTCTTCCATATATAGAGAAAAATGATCATTGTAGACCAAGTAGGGATTTTGCTATTTTGGTGCTCAAGTTATAAAGGACTTTCAACTTGCATTTTTGGTAAGGGATTATAAGGTTCTGAATATGATAGTTAGTTACAACCTTGATCCACATGATAGTAGCAAGCGAATTTCTAAAGACAGGTAAGCTTTACTATACCACATTGGAAATGGTGATTCTATTGATTTACCAGCATCTATTGTACACACAATGATCATAGATGCTACAAAAAAATGAACAGGTTGTGCTTTGCCTTTTGGTGTACTTGTTACAAAGTTGATTGAAAAATATGGTGAGATAATATCTGAACATGCTAGCTACTCTAAACCAAGGGGGGCTATCAATTTGGAATATTGGCAGAGGTCTAAAGCTGCTCATAGAGCAATTGACTATAACATGGGTATAGATTATTTGTCACCACGAGCACATAAACCTTCTCCATCATTGCCCGATGACGAAGAGGGCAATAAGCTAGTTACACGCCGTGAATTAACAAGAAAATGAGGTGACTGATCGAGAAAAAAAATCAACGATTATGACAACTTGATTGACGTTCTTAGGATGGAGATTCATGAACACTTTCGTAATTATCTTAGTTCACCTGAATATTATCAATATCTCAATTGGGAAGAAGATGCTGGTGTAAGTCGTGGTGCCAGTGGAAGGTAGAATGATGTCTAATGTTAACTTGTCTTTTGGTCTAAATGTTAAGATGATGTCTAATGTATTATAAGTTACTGCTGATAATGAAACTGTCTTTTGATGTAGAATTTCTTTTTCAGTGCTATATATAGTTAATGTGTTTTCAAAAAAAGAAATATATATATAGTGGGATACCATGGCCCATCTACACTATAATCACCACAATTCATTATGATTTCCACTTTTGCAAAAAAAAAAAAAAAAAAAAGTGGGACATACAAAACAACACCATTGTCAGCCTTTTGAAGATGAATTACTTGAAGTTATCTATAACTTTCAAAGTTCAGATCGAAGTATTGCATAAAAACATAAATAAATAAATAAAAATTACATAAATATAACAATGATTAAATATACAATTATGATACAAAATTATATGATTACCCCATCATCGTATAGATTTGTTTCATCTCTTTTATTACTGTGATTGGTTGTCTCATTGACCTGACAATAAACGTGTGTGAATTCAATCATTCATTACTTATACAAAAGTACGAGTATTATAGTAACAGATGAAAATATGCACCAACCTGATAATAAGATGTTTGTGAACTAATATTCAATTCTATGGTCGGCTGTGACAAATCATGAGTCATTGTTTCTGAATTTGTTGTTATCCTTTCTCTATCATCCCAATTAAGAAATTGAATAAATCGGTAGTTATCGGATCTTTTGGAAGCGAGGGCTTGGTGGTGGATTATGTTGTTGGCAAATGTGAAATGCATATTTGTTTTGAATCTCAGTACCCCACAACGAAAAAACATAGGAATTAGTTAATTTTGCTCATACGTTTTGAACTAATGTAACATAATAGAAATCACTCACTTTATTCATGACGTATGATTCAACGGGTTATTTCAAAGGCTTCTTTTTGTTTTATGTGTGAGTTTCTTGTGATGATTTGTATCTTTTTTTGCACCCTCTTGATGTGTCCCTTTTTTTCAAACCCTTTACGGTAATTTCAAGGCCACTTTGCTCCTAAGTAACATGAATCTGATGCCCATTACCAAACTTGGACGGATCTTCACCATTATGTTGTACCCGCTTTTCCCTTCTCATATCTTCTAGAAGCTTAAACAAATGTTAGAATCAAAAGCTCCTCCAAACAGAGCCTAAGTCTTTTAATCTTCTTCTACTCGTCACTTTCCCTTTTGTAAATGAATTATTACACTTTTTTTTCCTTTTGTATGTATATTTCTCCATCTTCTATCTTTCTTTTTACATCTTTTTGTCCAAATTTGTGTGCAACTACCCTCACTTGCATCCCTACTCCCTCCCCCCCCCCTCCCCCTCTCTATCTCTCTTTCTCTTTCTCTATGAAATAAGAGTGGATGCTGTCAAGTCTCATTGTTGGGATCACGGAAGACTGTGACATTTGCCGAAAAGGAGAGAGGGGTGCATTCCTTTATTTGACCAACCATTTAACAATCTTAGAACCCCTATGATTTTTACCCTCAAAAGTTTTTATTTTATTTTATTATTATTATCATTATTATTATTATTATTATTATGTGTGTGCATTTATATCATAATAATATGATTTTTGTTAAAAACGTCATAAATAATAATTTAACTTGTTTAAAATTTATTAAGGAAAAACTCCAATAAAATTTTGTTGTTAAAACTGGTTTAGACTTAACCATAGGTTTAAACAATAATTTTAATGATTTTGGTAGTTTTAAGCATGTTTTAGGTTAATTTAATACATAGAATCATGTTATTTTAGGTCCTTATGCATTAGATGTGGTCTTAAGTTATCATTTTTATGTCAAGATTCTAGCAAAATCTGAAAATTGACTATTTTTTGCTCATACGTTTTGACCTAATGTAACATAATAGAACATCACTCACTTTATTCATGACATAGGATTCAACGGGTTGTTTCAAAGACTTCTTTTTGTTTTGTGTGTGAGTTTCTTGTGATAATTTGTATCTCTTTTTGCACCCTCTTGATGTGTCCCTTTTTTTTCAAACCCTTTACGGTAATTTCAAGGTCACTTTGCTCATAAGTAACATGAATTTGATGCCCATTGCCAACCTTAGACGGATCTTCACCATTATGTTGCACCCGTTTTTCCCTTCTCATATCTTCTAGAAGCTTAAACCAATGTTAGAATCAGAAGCTCCTCCAAACAGAGCCTAAGTGTCTTAATCTTTCTACTCGTCACTTTCCCTTTTGTAAATGAATTATTACACTTTTTTTTGTCCTTTTGTATGTATTTTTCTCCATCTTCTATCTTTCTTTTTGCATCTTTTTGTCCAAATTTGTGTGCAACTACCCTCACTTGCATCCCTACTCTCTCTCTTTCTCTATGAAATAAGAGTGGATGCTGTCAAGTCTCATTATTGGGATCACGGAAGACTGACATTTGCCGAAAAGGAGAGAGGGGTGCATTCCTTTATTTGACCAACCATTTAACAATCTTAGAACCCCTATGATTTTTACCCTCAAAAGTTTTTATTTTATTTTATTATTATTATGTGTGTGCATTTATATCATAATAATCTGATTTTTGTTAAAAACGTCATAAATAATAATTTAACTTGTTTAAAATTTATCAAGGAAAAACTCCACTAAAATTTTGTTGTTAAAACTGGTTTAGACTTAACCATAGGTTTAAACAATAATTTTAATGATTTTGGTAGTTTTAAGCATGTTTTAGGTTAATTTAATACATAGAATCATGTTGTGTTAGGTCCCCATGCATTAGATGTGGTCTTAAGTTATCATTATTATGTCAAGATTCTAGCAAAATCTGAAAATTGACTATTTTTTTATATTATCAAAATCATGTTTTCCTGAAGATTTTCATAGTTCTTTTTGAGCAAAATGTACATTAAAGAAAATAATTTTTTATATTTGTTGGAACCCCATAAATTATTCAAAACCATCATTTTCTTAAAAATAACGGTTGAAACTATCAATTTTTATTTTCAAATTTTTTGAAAAGCATAATGTTTTAACCAAAATTTTAACACATTTTCTACTCAAAGACATTTTGAAAATAATTTTATTTTTATCACAAAAAATCCTTTTAATTATGCTCTCAATCAAAATTTTGTCTAAGTTGTGGCGGTTTTTGTTTTGCACGACTTTAGGCACTTCTAAGCCATCTTGATTAGGTCACTTTTTCACAGCATAATTAGTCATATTAGATCCATTTACATTTTGAAAATAACAAATTAATGTTTTTATCACGTTCATATGTCCGTAGCTTAAGCTAAAATGTTGCCAAAATTGTAAAGTGGCCCATTTTTTTTTCTATCTAATAGATTGTTTTCAAAATCAATCCATTTTTTATATTTTTTCAACACTTTCAAGGTTGTAAAACTCATTTTAACGTCCATTAAAATATCTTTTGAATCATACCTAAAAATTGGAACTTTTTTGGCATTTTATTTTACCATTGTGGTAGTATAATTGTACAATTTTGTCTATTCAATAAGATCAGAATCACTTTTCTGGAATCGTATTTAATTACATTTGTTTTCTTTGTAATTTTAAAGAATGTTTAGGCACCTTTAGGCTCTGGTCCATCACTACAAATTTTGGCAAACAACACTAAATGCATCATAATGCACTTTTTCAAAACTTTTTAATTTTCACGCACTTTCCAAAATTCATAAACACTTTGGCATCACTTTTTTATTTAAAAATCATTTCTTTCACATTTATAAAACTCAATTTTCAAAACAAAAAACTCTGTCAAAATTGTGAGTCAATATTGCAAAATTTTGAAAATTTCAAAAAGCATATTGTTGAATCAAAATTTCAGCAATTTTTGAAGTTAATAACATTCTAAAAAATCATGTTTTTATCATCTAAAAAGCCTTTTTATAGTAGCTCTAATACGAATTTTGTTTAAATTGCGGTAATGTCACCGTCTTGCTTTAGTTTATGCAATTTTTAGTCCTTTTAGGTTAGGTCTCATTTTGCACATCACAATTAATTGAAATATTTACAATACGCAAAAGCAACAATAAATTTAGTCATCACGTTTGTTAGATTATATATTTCTATTATATCTGCGGTTAGATTATATATATTTTCATAAACCATATAGGTTTCTTACACCTTCCCTTAAACTATCTAGGATTAGGATTTCTTGTTTCCTAAGTTTACTTAGCTCCAAGATTATGTGCCTATAAATAAGCCTTTATGTATTGTTTACAATAATATCAATTAAATCAATGCAATTCTTTTTTTTTTTTTTATTTCTAACATGATATTAGAGTCAATCAATTTCTGGTAGTCTTCATTATCGATCACTCTCTCTCTCTCTCTCTCTCTCTATATATATATATATATATATATATATATAATGCAGATTATGACAACTCAGCTCAAGTTCAATTCATTGGCTCACACTGGTATTTGTGTGTCAAAGTCGCTAATTTCAATGAGCCAATTTCCTGATTTTCAAATCACTTTTCACTCTAACAAGCAGCTTCTGTAATACCTTGTAATTTTGAGGTTATTTAATTTTAATTTAAATGCTTTGTTGTTAAATTATTTTTGGGTTTTTATTATCATTTCGGGTTTTTATTATTTAAATATTTTAGTTAATTTTGAAAATGTCTGCTTTTATTTGTTTAACGTGGATGTTTGAATTATTGTTGAGTGTTGATTTATTTTTAATGGTGTGTGACATATTTGTTTTAAATGTAGTTTTTTCTTTTAAATAAAAATATATGGATTTTTGGGCTGCATGTTATTTCATTTTTAATTATTATTAGGTTGGGCTACACTGTTGGGTAAGGCTATATATTTTGTATATATACACCGATATATAGGTGGGCTAAATATTTTATATTTATTAGTTAATTATTTAGGACTTTTTATTTTTTAGTTTTCTAGAAAGAAAATTAAATAAAAAGAAAAACAAAAGGGTTAGGGTTTCTGTTATTTTCACGCACAGAGATTGAAAAAATGTAGACGCAAGAGAGGAGGGAGAGATGGAGCAATTCATTTGGGATGAGTTTCGGTTCATCGAGAGGCAAGTTCGAATTCTTCTCTTCCCCTTTAAACCTGTATGCATAGTCTAAGTTTTGTGTTGTTTGATTATATTTGCGAGTATATATTTGGGTATGTTAATTTGTGTTTTCTGTTGAAAATTTTGTGAGATTGCATATAGTTGATGAATATATACTTAAGGATATATATATATATGTGTGTGTGTGTGTGTGTGCGCGCGCGCGTAGAAACGTATGAGCATGAATCTGAGGTTAGTAAAGGTTGTAAATTTGTTCCCTTTTGTGTTGTTCTTGATCGGGTAAATGATCCTTGAACATTTGAAATCAGATCATAGAGGAATTTAGGTTTAATTTTAAAATTTTGTTAAAGAAGCCTAACACTTATGAATTGGGGGTTTTTGTTTCGAGCCATTTTTGATGGGGCTTTTCACACTAATTGGAGCCTATGTCAAGAGGAGAAGAATGGCATAAATTTTGAGGCAAATGGTGGCCGGAAGTGGTCAAAGCGGCGCGCTGGGGAAGAAGCCCAGTGCACGCGCCTCACTCACGTGCACTGCCGGCGCATGGGGGCGGTTGCTCCAGTCTTCGGTGGCTGACGGGGATCGAAAAAGTTTTCGTCCATCCCACTCGGCGAGTCCAGAATGTTTTAATATATATTTTTTATTTTTAAATTATTTTAAAGTTAAAAAAAATAGAAAAATGTTTTTAAATTACTTTTAAATTCTAGAAAATTCTCGAAAATTTAAATTAATCTTTTAGGGGCAAAATATACATGGGTTTTAAATTTCAAGAAGAAATAAGTCCCCCTGTTGGGTTTTTAGTACAAGAAGTGTAGTTCAAATATTGGAAATTTTATTTTCTTCTATTTTGGAAATACTTTAAATTTTTTGAGAATTTCCAAAAAAATTTAGAAAAATAAAATAGGATTTTTTAAAACAGAATAAGTCTAAAAACCTAGGTTGGAGCTAGGTTTAGATACCCTTGATAATTAAGTTACATTGTAGACTTGATTATGTGCTTTGCTCTTTTAAATTGTCAGTTATTTTTTACCTTAATTGTGTTTTTTGAAATCATAACTATTCATGGTATATTGGATATTAATTTAACTGTTTATGAGTTATTTTCTTGTGATTATTCGATTTCCATTAGATTAATTAATGTGCTTAAGTATGTTGAAAGTTATAAAGGATTATGGGAGGCATGTATGGATTGCCAATACCTAATAAGGTATTTAACAGGTTTATAAGGGAGGCATGTGGGGATTGCCAATACCTAATAAGGTATTTAATAGGCTTACAAGGGAGGCATGTGAGGATAGCCAGTTATATAATAAGGAATTATTTATATATATATATATATTTAGATAAGGACGGGGTATGTGAGGATTGCCAATTACCCAATAAGGTATATAATATGTAAATAAGGGAGGCATGTCAAGATTGTCAAATAATAGTAGAATATGTACTTAATAGGGGTTCGGGCATGTATGGATTGCCTTTGGATTAAACTTAGGGAAACGTGTTCTATATTTTGTGAAAACATATGGGTTGGTATAGGATATAGGATTTTCCTAATTTGGAGTCGTAGGGTAAGTCAGGAAGGATATGTTTGTATATGTATATATATGTACCTTACTGTCCTCATATAGAGGGTATGTTTACCGATTCTCTGATTGGGTGGTAGTAGAGAGAATTTACTCGTGTGACTAACCCTTTTTGTTGATATTTCAAGTCCCAGGCAACGTCCACCTCGAGGTTAGAGCGTGGAGTTCCTAGAGTGTGACAACCATTTATTCCTTACCAGATTTCAGTGTAGGAACTTAGATCATTTCTAGAATAATATTTACTTTTGTTATTTTTGGTTATGGGTCCTTGAGTTATAAGACTTCCAAGTTGTATCGTTCAGACTAGTATTATGTTTATTTAACATTATTTATTTATCTCAGTTAGACATTCCTTTCAGCATTTAAAATTTTTTCCTTTTGTCTTTGTATTCTATGCTTGTTTGTTATCAGTTGTAGATATCTCTCATATTTTATGTGTGAGACTGGCCATCTCATATGTGGAATTTGTAGGGGGTATTTCAGTTGGTATCAAAGCATTCCAAGTTCAAGTATTTTATGTGTGAACTGGCCACCTCATACGTGAAATTTGTAGGGGTATTTCAGCTTCAGTTTTGTCGTTGCTCTAATGAGTTCTCTCTTTTGTAACTTCTTCGTATGTGTTCGTAGCTACTATTGGTAACATTACAAGATTGTTTTCATGAGCCGTAACATTTGTGTGTCAAATTTGTTGATTTCAACGAGCTCTTTTTCTGATCTTCAAATCAGTTTTTGCTTTAACGAGCCGCTTTCAATCTTCCCGTAGCTCCAATGAGCTGTATTTGTCTACCGAACTGCTCTTTTACAGCTTCTTTGTATGTGTTCGCAACCACAGTTGATAACGTCACCAGATTGCTTTCACGATTCGCATTCAAGATTTTGTCTCCAAACTCAAGTTGGCTTCATATAACTCACCTTGAATTTGTGAAGTGGCTGTTAGATTATATATTTCCTATTATATCTGCGGTTAGATTATGTATCTTTTCCTAAACCATATAGTTTTCTTACACCTTTTCCTAAACTATCCAGGATTAGGATTTCTTATCTCCTAAGTTTACTTAATTTTCTAAGCGATCTAGGACTAGGATTTCTCGTCTCCTAAGTTTACTTAGCTTTCAAGATTATGTGCCTATAAATAGCCTTATATATTGTTCAGTATCAATTCAATTATATACAACTCTTTATTTATTTCTAACAATGTTTTTGTGTCCTTGTGTCAAACTAAGACGTTGCTGAAATTTCAAAATAACCCTTGTCTTAACAAAAAACATTTTCATTTATTTTTAATAACCAGGTCATTTTTGACATTTTTCCTGCACTTTTAAAGTTGATTTTGATTTTGAAAAACCTCATTTTTACAACCTCAAAATATCCTTCAAATCATGCCACAAACTTTGAATCTTGGAAGTATTACTGTTTAGCATTGTGTGGTTATGTTACTGCGAGTTTTTAGTTACTCACTGATGAAGTAGAAATCCACCCTGAACTAGTCAAACGCCAACCTGTAAAAGGACAAGAGTAGGACAGTCGGAAGGACAGCGACGTAGTGCCAGCTGACTGTACTTCGACGATTAAGTCAGATATCAGAAAAGCTTGTTAAATGTAGAAAGATACTTTAGAGGGTATTAATTGTGTGCCTTGGTATATGGACTGTCTCAATATTTATAACAGCAATATAGGAACATGTCTTAGTAGAAGACTGACTCTTCAGTTCCCCAGACTTATTTGAAGATAGAAAAATCCTGGTCAAAGCATACCTTTTGTCCACATCACCTTGCTCTGAACTTTTACATCATACGATCCACAATTGGAGTCAAATACTCTATCAGATGTGCCTTGTTCATGAAGGTCAATCGTCAGTCCTTAGGAACATGTTGGCTGGCCCGTTGGGCTATTAAAAATGGACCTCTGGCCCATCAGCCCGATCGATTAATGGCCCATGGTTTTTTCTCTCCTTTTTCTTTCTTTTTTTTACTGTGCCTTAGTGGACTCGACCTTGGCCAATTCCATTGGGATCCGGCCTTGGCCAGATCTTAGGGGCCTTAGTGACCCAGCTTAGGCTAGTTCCCTTGTGATCCGGCTTAGGCCGGTTCCTTGGTGGACCCGGCTTCCTTGGTCGACCAGGCCTTGGCTAGATCCTTGGATCCGATTTGGGACGGATCCTAGGGGCCTTGGTGGACACAGCCTGGGCCGATTCCTTTGGGATTCGGCTTAGGCCGAATCCATGTTGGACTAGCCTTAGCTGGTTTCTTGGATCCGGCTTAGGCCAATTCCCTTAGGATCTGGCCTTTGGGCCAACCTTGGCCTGGTCGGGGAGCCCGGCCGGGCCGGGCCCCTCATAAGATCGACTCTTATCCGGGCTCTTTGGGCTCGACCGACCCTGGGTTGGTATATAAGAACCTAATTTATTTAAAAAATGATTATTCTTTTAAAGAATTGAAGCTTAGCTAATAAGCTTTTATGGTGTCACCCTAACCATTATGCCAATGACTCATTTAGTTAAGAAACTTTTATACCACAACTCTTGATAAAGCCATATGACAACCTTTACGGGACTTACCCACCATTTCCTAAAATTTCTTTTAACGGGGTTGTGCCCCCGTAAGGTCGATTGGCAATGTTCTCAAGATTAATTATCCCGCCTTTTTCATTTAAAGCCCTCTGCAGAGGTGTGTCCCCATAGGGCTATTTGACAATGTTCTCAGAATTAATTTATCTCGTATTTTTCATTAAAGTCCCTCTACAGTGGTGTGTCCCCGTAGAGCTATTTGACAATGTTCTCGAAATTAATTCATCCTGCATTTTTCATTAAAGGCCCTCTACAAAGGTGTGTCCCCATAGGGTTATGTCCCTGTAGAACTGTGCCCCCGTAGGACTGTTTGATAATGTTCTCGAAATTAATTCATCCCGCCTTTTTCATTAAAGACCATCTGCATAGGTGTGTCCCCGTAGGGTTGTTTGTTCACTTTTTAGTTATAACAACATATTTTGAAACAAAAGGGTCTATTAATGATATTTCAGTAACAAATATAGAATTATTCGAGAAAAACCTCAGAGATATTGTCCTAAGGCTCGATATTAAATTAAGTTTCAGTTGGAACTATTAAAGTAAATGTAACTTTTAAAAGAAAGTCCTACTAGTGGCACTTTCTCGGATGCTCAGCATTCCAAGGATAGGCCAACTGCCTCTCTTCCAATGTCTCTAATCAATATGCCTCCTGCTGCCTCCAAGTTCACCGGAGATAACTCTGATTTCCCCTAATAGAGGATTTCTTCGAGTGTTGTCATCTTTACCGTCCTCGTCCCATGGGTGGTTCCGTGTTCCGCTCTCATCTCCGGCCACAAATCTTCGCAGTTGGCCCCTACAAATCAGACTTTCAATCTGTATTTTTCTTGTCTATGCACTCATCTGTATCGTGCCCATGATCACAATGAAACCTACTATACTTGTTACAAGACCTCTTGGAGGGATTAGTTCTTAGCTTTGGGGGTCATGCCACAGCCGGGTTATCTTGGATGTAAAGGAAGATTTGACTTATTGACGTGTTTAAAAAGGTAAAGGTGTTGAATCCCTTATCACGACGCGATGCTTTATCGCTCTACTCCTATGATGTCCTGTTATACTTGGGGTCTCTATCTTACTGGAATGTCCCCCCATTTTCCCATCTGCCTTTCTCGCATCAAAGGCATCATCTGCGTTCATGTACTTTTGGGCCTTCATGAGTAGCTTGGACATGCTTTTTGAAAGATGCTTGGAAATTGAGTACAAGAATTTTGAACGCAGCAAGCCCCCCATGAATGCGGTAACTACCACCTTATCATCTTAAACATTGACCTGCAATATCTCCCTATTAACCCGACTAATGTAGTCTCGTAATGACTCCCCCTTAGTCTATCTTACATTCAGGAGATAGGTGGTGGGCTTTCTATGCCTTCGGGCAGCAATCAAATTTCCTACGAACAATTGGCTTAGCTCTTTAAAGGAACGTACAGATGCTGACTTTAGGTTGTTAAACTATGATCGGGCAGAACCCTTCAATGTAGTAGGAAATGTTCTACATAAGATTTCATCCAATATTCCTTGGAGGTGCATCAGAGCCTTGTAGGTTTCCAGATGATCTAGCGGGTCATTGGTTCCATCAAAGCTTTCAAGGACAAACATCTTGAACTTGTTGGCAAATGACAGTTCATTACCCTAGTGGAGAAAGGAGGTTGGTTCGCTGAACCAGATCCTCCACTGTAGCCGGGCCTTTCCCCTTCATGGCATGAGCCATGCTTTTTACCTTGGCTCTGAGGTCCTGCATCTCTATATCATAATAGACAGCCCCCTTAGATGCTCTGAGTCTCCTTGAGTATGGGTCCTTTCATTCTAGATCAACCGAACTGAGGTGATTCCGTGATGGCATCGGTGCCACAGGAGGAAGACACTGCAAGATTGTCGCATTTTGCTGAAGTACTTGGGCCAAACTCTGATTCAAGTTTTGAACCTGGTATTCCAACGCTGTGACTCGCTGCTGATCATTTGGGATTCTGGGGCATGCCCCAGGGAAGTCTCCTTGACCTAGGGCCTACATGCCTCATTCTCCTGCTAACGGCAAGTTGTGACTGGCAGGGTCTAGGACGACAGACAGATTGTGGCCTGTATGGGATCCTGCCCTGCTGGAGGATTGTGACTGGCCAGAGGATCATGTTCGATTAGAGGATTGTGACCGATAGGAGGATCCTGTCTGGTCGTAGTCTCTAGCCCAGATCGTAGGTACATCATGCTTTGTATATGATTGTGTAGAACAATCAAGTTTGTGATTGTTTCCCACAGATGGCACCAACTAATGAAGCAGAAATCCACCCTGAATTGGTCAAACGCTAACTTGTAAAAGATAAGAGTAGGGCTATCGAAAGGACATTGGCGTGGTGCCGGCCGACTGTACTCCGATAATTAAGTCAGTTATTGGAAAGGCTTGTTAAAGCTAGAAAGGCACTTTAGAGGGTATTAATTGTGTACCTTGGTATATGGACCGTTTCTATACTTATAGTAGCAACATATGAATGCGTTCTAATAGAAGACTGGCTCTTCAGTTCCCTAGACTTATCTGAAGATAGAAAAGTTCTGTTCAAAGCATACATCTTGTCAATGTCACCTTGCTCTCAACTTCCACATCATATATTTCACAATTGGAGTCAAATACTCTATCACTCACAAAGACCATGCTTGGAAGGCATTTTTAGATACATTTAGGTTTTCCAATTATTTTATTACTATAATACTTAAGGGTATAATAGTGATTCCACTCATATATCTATATTAAATTTAACCTTTGTGTTTGAATTTTCTAAAAAAAGAAAATCACCATCTAACGGTTCAAAATATAAATGCCTATTTGCGGTCTAAACTTACTCTCTTTATCTACAATCTAGCGGTCACGATTCACGCACAACATTCACACCTAAATTAACATATCCATCAATCTACCATCAAACATCTATATCTATATCTATATAACTCTTCTTTTTAGGCGCTTTATTTACTGTCCACTAGCCGTCCAATGTGCCTAACCTATATCTCCCTATCTTTTTCTCTGCCTCTCACATAATACACATCCACTGACCACTCTTTTCATTTCTTCACCATGCACTAAGAAACCCATCATCCCCGAGCTTTTCGGCCACCATTCATGCCCAAATCAGAGCAGTACCACAGCCAAAACTACACCATCACTTGGGATGTCAACGACGCAAGTTCGGGATGGGGCACCCCTTTCCCAAACTCGTCCCACGAATAAAAAATTCTTTCCAAACTAGCTTTGGGATGCCCCGCATCGGAGTCGGGGAAGGTTCGGGGCACCCTGATATATATATTTTTAAAAATACAATGCAAACTTGAATGAACTTACGATAAATTTTGTAAAAAAAAAAAATTAGTATAGACAAATACGTACAAATGATAATAACAAAAATGTTGTTAAAATTTAAAATTATCATAACTAATGAAAAACATAAAATTCATAGTTAATAAAAGAATATTTATTTATATATCTATCATTAATCGGGGCGGGTTCGGGGCTTAGGGGGTTTTAAACTCTCTTCTTAAACTAGCTCCTAACCTAATTAGTATGATCCGAAACTCGTCTCATTATGGGTGGGGCACCGACAGGGTGGGTTAACTTGACATCCCTAACCATCACAGCCCTTAATACACCACCATTTTCTACTAGTGCTCTGCCCAAGAAGACCCACTTCCATCATCATCCCTGTTGGCTTCACATCTCCTCCACCGCCATCACTGACGTTCAAAATTTCGCCTGTCATTGCCCACAAACCTTCTCTACCAGCATAGATAAGCAGTTTCAATAACACATATGAGAGTTCAAACAGTGGCTATAAGTCCCCATTGATTGGCAATGAGTTGTCGTTGATTCTGATACCGCCACCACCACCAACGCCGTTTAAAATGCCAGCCTGGAAATTTATGGTGCAAGGTGATTATGTTAGGGTACTGAGCAACCATAGCTCGCGCAGTGGGTCTCTGGATCTGGACAACATCGAATCTCCACCAAGCAACTGAATAAAGTGGCACAGCGGTCGGGACTGTCACCAGAGATGTGATGTCACCGTTGTTCTCTGTTAGCCCAAATGTGAACACCAAAGTTGATAACTTCATTGCCAGGTTCAAGGCTGGGCTTAGGCTTAGGCTTGAGAAGAGCAATTCTATCAAGAAAATGTCCAACTTAGGCACATAAGCGAATTAAGATCTAGGCTCAAGTCAGATGTAAAGTTTATTGTGTTTTCCTATTTTTTTAAAAGCTTCCAATTTACCCGAGAGTGTGCTGATTTGGGTTGTTCTAATAGATACAAGTGTTTGCTTACAGACAGAACTAATGGTTTAGGGACTCCGACTGTGTTTTTTGAGTTGGTTTTGGAGTCGAGTAAGTGTTGTATTAGAAAAAGGAATTGATGATAGAGATTTAAAATATATGGGAATTGTTGTATACTTTGTTTGCATGAGTTTCTAGAATCAATGGTTTGGGTTTATTCTTTTGCCAGATTGTATTGTAACTGATATTTATATATAGAATATTTGGAATCTAGATGTCCTCAATACAAAATGTTATATATATATATATATATATATATATATATATATTACATTTTGAGCATTGTGTTTAAATCTCCCTCCATTCAAAATTCACCTCAAAAATGTTTAAAAAAATTCACAATTTAAAATTTCTTTTTAGTTCACATCATTATTTTTATGGTAATTATATTGACATTTGGAAGCATATTCTGTTCACAGACCTCTTTTTCTCTCCACTAATTTCTACTAACAACTTTCTCTCTTTCTCCACTAATTTCTACTAACAATGGAAGCATATTCTGTTCACAGTCCACAACTTTCTCTCTCCACTAATTCCCACTAACAAAATAATAGTAATAATAATATTTTTTTGATGTGAAAAAAATTGAAAAATTAAAATTTTCACTTTCATACTGTGTAATTGGGGTTCAAAGCATTGTCTTCAAATGAAAGCATATGGATAAAATGATGCTTGAAAGACTCATTATAGACCGTAGGATGGTCAGTGAGACTGTACGATGATAACCATTACAAATAAATATATAAGGGTAAAATACTCTCACACCCCCTCAGGTTTGGGTTTACTGTTCATAGATGAAACTAGTGTCAAAATTTGCTCTGACACCCCCTCAGGTTTGATTTATCTAACCCTAACATCCCCTGTTGCCAAAAGTACCTTTCTCCCTTTGCTTTTTCTTTTTCTTTTTCTCTCTTCCTCCATCTCTCTCAAATGTTCTCTCTCTCTCTCTTTCTCTCACTCAATCTACATGCACGTGGACTTCTCAAATACTGGTAATTTCATCCTCTTCCTCCTCAAGCATGCCCAAATCCCTAATCTTAGCCATTGACAGCCTTATTCAAATCTCTTCCACTTAGTTTTGTGCTTGAACATTAAATTAAATATAAGGCCATTCATTAATTCAATTTTAATAGGCAAAAAATTCCAAGGATTATATTGCGACTTATGGGTTGCAACTTGTAAGAGTTCTAGGATTAGAGTTCATTCCTATATATATATATATATTTAACTCTTCATTTGATTTATGCAAATCATAGGTTTTAATTTCACTTCTTAACTAGAATCTAAATCTCCAAAATTCTACAAGAACTTTTCAAGAATACACCAATTAATGTCTGACAATTAAGTGGTTCGTCCATGGAAACTAAATTAATGTTTTCATATACATACATATAAATCTATATAATTCCAGTAGACTAATCTCTTCGTAAATCAAACTCAAAACGCGTATATTCATCTAAAATATCAAAAATCACTCGATTCTTAACAAATCTTTGGCCATGGATTCCCCTCCAACTGAGACCAGGTTGGCCGATAAAGACCCATCAACTCCGGCCATGCACAGCCCACTATCACCATCATTCGTCGCCGCCAATAGCTCACTGCACAACAAACAAAATCACCTATAGCAGAGATGACCCATATTTTCTCAGCATTACCGCCACGACTGACCATTTTCAACCACCTCCAACATCATCTTCGGCCAGCATCATCAACCACCTTCACCAAGGATGACCCACCATGGCCGGACCTGTAAGAATCGTGACCATTTTTAGCCGATTTTCTTTATTTTTGTTTATTGACATATTAATGCTTTAAATGATTATATATGTGTTTTAAATGTAAAATACATGTTTAGAGAACTTATTTGAGGTTGAAAAGTTTTCAAAGTGTTTGGCAAAAATTGACTTTTTCGGGTCTGGTTGATCTTGGGACGCGGGCCCAAAAAATCCAAAAGTATTGAAATGACTCAAAATTTGAAGGGTAGTTTAAATAAAATATTTGACATGTAACGGAGTTGATTTTGTGTCAATTGGAGTTACAAAACTTGAAAACGGAGTTCGAGAAGGTTTAGTGAAAAAGTAGTGACATTTTTGTAAATAAGTGTAGGTTAAATTCTATAAACAGCAAGAAAGAATGCCCAGCCCTCATTTCTCATTCTCCTTAGCTAAATGGAGCATAATATCTATATCTATATATAGCAACATCTTCTTCCATTCTTCATTAATTTTGAGGGGTTTAGGTCCATAATTGGAGTTCACCAAAGAAGAAAGAAACGGTCTACGTACTAAGGGCATGAGTTTGATTGGTTCAGAATCAATTTTGGAGAAAGTTGAGTTTTTGGTGAGAATTGGGGAATTCATTGGGAAACTCTTCCAAATTGAGGTAGGGATGCCGAACTTATATAATCCAGATTTTTTATGAGTATATTGGTTGTCTTGGCAACTAATTGGCTATGTGAGTATAATTAGATGTTTTTTAATTGCTAAAGCATGCTAAATTATGTCATATGGTGAATTATTAATCTTAATTGATGTAGTTGCGTGTTTGTAATTGTCTTAGATGATTATATAAGCATGTCGAAATTGAATGGTGAAGTAATGATGTGAAATTCATGTTTATGTGTGAATGAGACACTTATGTGTTTGTGGAGATGTCTTTTAAGAATATTTTAAGTGTTGAGCATGTTTAATTGCTTATATTGATAATAAGAAATGTGAAAAATGTGAGTTATTTGCAATATGAATGTATTTGGCAATTCTTTGGAAATTGTACATGCATAATCATTAAATGTTATCTTACTTTCCAAGTACATATTTATAAATTGCCACGAGCATGTGTAATTCTATCTTCATTCTTGGGTAAGCATGTGCCGAGGGAGGTGAACTCAATTGGGTGGTCAAGTCCTCTTGAGGAGTGGTGAGATAATTCGATAAAGGCAACCTTCGTGGGGGATCCGATCAAGGAACCAACAGAGTGACCCATTAAGGGAGCTCCGGTTAGAATGGAATATGATACTTCTTCAAATGAAGTCCTATGATAAGGTAAACCAGTTAAGAAGCCTCAGTTAGGTGGCATTGGATGATCCTTGGTAGTGAAGTCTAATGGACGTGTGGAGAGTATGAGGGAGTTGTGCATATCATTTTTCATTATACATTACTTATGATATGGAAGTGATATATGGATATTTGCTTAAGATGATTAAATGCAAATGTATGTTTATGTTGTATTCACAGGACTTGTGGAACTATGTTTTAGACATTCCTATTGAGCATGTGGTTGCTCATCCCATGAGGATTAATATTTTCAGGAAATGAAAAAGAGGTGATGGAGACTCACCAACGGTAGAATTGGCATGGATTGGTAATGGTTTCATATAAAGACTTTATATTGTTTTATTTGAATGCATGAAATGAACATGTAAAGGCCATTTATGTCTCGAGAACTTGTAATGTTTATGCTTTGTGGTTTGCTTATGTTTAAATATATTTTTAAGCATGTGTTGTTCATGACTTATAATTTCATACATTATAAGCATAGTATTGAGCACAGTGAAATGCTAAATGCTTTAAAATGATGATTCTTCATTTATGTTTATTTTTCACATGTAGAAACTTGTGAGAATGGTTGTGTATGAGTTGGTAAAATGAGGTGTATGCATGTATATAATGATAAATTTAAGTTATGAACCTTGTGGAAGATTATTTGAGAATTAAAAATAGGAGAAACAAGTTCTGTAGAGTTTCAGCCGGCTAAAACTTCCATTAGCCGACCGAAATGGTGAGATATTGCAATTGTATACTCTGCAGGTACTTGTTTTGGCCGACCAAAATAACCCTTCAGCCGACCAAAAGGCATCTTTTAACCTACTGAAACTGAAAAGTAGCTCGCCGATGAATTGCCCAGGTTTCAGCTAGCTAGTGGGACACCCATCAGCCGATCGAAACCTGAATGTAGGTTATTTTGTGTTGTTGGATTCTTGAGATTTCATGGGTCCTACATAGGGACTCATGGTGTGTAAAATTAAGCTTCTGCGGTGTTACGATGAGAACAATTGAGAGTTGAACCCAAGTGTTCCATGTAGGAGATTTGGGTATGCTTAGAGTAGTTGTGGTTAGGATCATGGGTTTGTGACTTAATCACCCTCGATTTTCGGGAGTTAGAAATTGGGGCGTGACAGGACCTCCATGAAGACCCACCTAAATAGGTCTCTGTTTCTTCCATTGTCAGACATCCATCAAGAAAAGAAAAAAAGAAAAAGAAGAGATAGAGATGAAATTGGAACCCTAGAGATGAGATGATCGAGAGATGAGAGGGAGAGTAAATGAGAGAGAGAGTGAACATTTGAGAGAGATGGAGGAAAATAGAAAAAGAAAAAGAAACGGGAGAAGGGTATTTTTGGCAACAAGGGGTGTTAGGATTCGATAAATCAGACCTGAGGGGTGTGAGGGCATTTTACCCAATATATAATAATGATTGCATTGATCACTGCATTGACCACAACAAGCACTATATATATATATATATAACCACAAAATAAAGATGTGATGTGATTAACTTTAGCAGACCCACTTTTGATTAACATATACTACTACTTTTCTAATAATATATTTTGATTTTTTTTTTTTTTGGTTTTGCTTTGTTTTGCTTAGTTATGGGGTAATTGGCATTTAAGAAAAGTAACATAGTGTATTGTATTTGAAAACTGCTATTTGTACTAAATACATATTACACTCCCACCTAAATTTAAATTTAAACATTCACCGACTCTCACACCTAAAATAACATTCACTCACTTAAATTCAAAATTTAAACCTTTACCTACCCTTACACCTAAAATAATAGTAAATGCGATAAAAACAAGGTCGGCTTCAACCTCAATGGCAATTGGATGTTGTGTATTCGCATAGAGTGAATAGGAAATATAAAGAGGACATTATAAGTAAACCTATCAATGGATCGAATTTTGATCCAAATTCGAGCCAATAATTAGGATATGGATTGAACATTCAATCCAATAATCTGTTAGTGATCCGAATCTAATAATTCGTTAGCTAAACAAATCGGATATGGATTATTGTCGATCTGATCTGATAATAATCCTATCTAAAATAATTTAATATATAATTTATTTTAAATATAATATCTAATGTTATAACATATAATATTTAAATATATTGTCTTTCTTTATAGTTTTTTTCTTTAATAAAAAGTCAAATACTTACATTTCCACTACTTTTTTCTTTATATTTTATTTTTCTTCCCTATTTTTTTCCTACTCATTACTTGTTAATCTCTTTTGAAATTACTTTTTTTTTATTTAAAAAAGATTATATTTTTTTCGGATTGGGTTATCTGATCGGATATCCGATTAATAACAAATCAGATATAGATTTAATTATATATAATTCGTCGAGTTATCAGATTAGATCGGATCGAATCGGCTATATTCCTTATTGGGTTTGGATCAGTTCAGGCTTGATCCGGTTCAAATTTGATCTGTTTACAAGTCTAATTATAAGGGAGATACAAGATATATATATATATATATATATATATATATATATATATATCAGCGGCAAAAAAAAAACCCTAAAAAGGTGGAAAGTTGGTCAGGTTGTCAGAAACAAGATCCGTACTTTAGGGTTTGTCGATCGTATTTTTCAAGTTTCTCAAACTGTAGACGGGGATTGTTGGGGATCGGAATATATGTATACATTTATGTGAATATATATAGAGAAATTCTTTACAATATTCTCTCTCTCGTTCTACTAAATTCTCCCTCCGTCGTTCATCTAACCAGTCGACGACCATCAACCAAATATAGATCAATGATCACCTCTTGCTACTTGCTTCGTAACCTATCACCTCCTCTGATACAAAAAGAGATAGAGTTAGTAAATTGTCATCAAGACAAAATTTTCTAACAGATTTTATCAAAAATAACTAGATCTACTTCTTGTGGTGCTTGTAGATTCATGAGGAAGAATTGTGGGCGTGATTGTGAGTATGCACCTTACTTTAGCCATGAACTAGGTGAAGAACATTTTGTAGTCATTCGCCAAATTTATGGTGCTAGTAACTTTTTAAAAATCATTTTTAGTCTCGATAAAGGTAATCGAGCTACAACAGCTTTTTCAATGTCGTATGAAGCACACTCTAGGCTCATCGATCCCATTTGGGGTTGCACATCAAGAATTTTTTTTCTTGAAAAGCAAAGTTCCGAATTATAAGCTGAAGTGGCTTATCGCAAATAACAACTCAAAGCTTTCCAAATGCCTCTTCAAGTGCAAACCCTAATGCAATATTAGGAGGAATTTCTTCTTCACAACCGCAATATCCAAACTGGACATGTATGAACATGGTGTCAAACCCTATTGCTACATTAGGAGGAATTTTTTTTTTTAAACCGCAATATCCAAATTGGAAAGGTGTGAACATGATATCAAATCCTAATGATATATTAGGAAGAAGTTCTCCTTCACACCCCAATATCAAAACTGGGGAGGTGTGAACATGGTGTCACATCCTAACGAGATATTAGGAGAAAATTATTCTTCTTACCCAAAAGATCAAAACTGGGTTTAGTACGAAGATGTGAACATGGTGCCACAACTGGATCAAAACCTAACCAGTAATGTTGCCACCATATCCTATAACCAAGAGCAGCTTATAGATCCAAACGTCTTGCATAATTATGCAAATTCAGAAGAGAATTTTTCCTTCACTGGTCTGGAAGCTAAAGCTCCTTTCTCCATGGATTTGTCTGGTTTACAGACAGACAATGGACAGTAGACTCATTCATATGACAATGGTGATCATCAGTCAATTCTATTTGGTTATCTACCGTGTTTATGAGGTAGATGTATGTATGTATGTAGTGTAAAGCTATGAATTAAACGTGTGTAAATATGTTATGGGTACATCATTATTCACATTTCTTGAATATGTATATAACTGTAGATAGAATGGAGTATGTAAATTTGAAGGACAAAATTCATTAAAGTTGGGGAGGTTGTAGAAACCGGGTTATTTTGATCGGTTTTCTTTTTTTTTTCTTTCTTATTATTTAATTTCCAAAAGAAGATGTGAATGTATATCAGATTATGAGAAAATTTATGCTTCATTTTTTAAGAAGTAGAGAAGAAGGAAAAAGATAAGGACAAGAAAAAGTGATGACGTGTGGTTATTGTTTTTTTTTTATTTTAAAAATAGTAGCTTAATACAAATGGTGTTTTGTAAATAGTAGCTAATCCAATAATTATTTATTTTATAGTGTCGTAGGCATGTGCAATACGTTAGTGTGTCTATATATTTATTTACTTCCTAGATGATCAAATGTTAATTAGGATTAATTAGTGTAATTTTTTTTTCTCAAAATTTTTGCTTAGTCTAATTTCACTAAATCTAGATGAGACCAATCAATTTTACCAAAATATTTATTAATTCATTGTTTAGTCGCTTTGTGAAATCCAAAATTTTGATTTATATAAATACTAATGTTGTCGAAGTTTACCAAATCCTCCCATTATAAATTTAACCTCAAGTAACATAGAGCATTAGCAATGGCTTCACCATGTCTGGCAAAGAAAATGCCAAAAAGTCATACAATGGCTTGGCTTAAAACAAGGGTCCCACATGGGCTTGACTTGAGTATTCGCTGAATTTGGCGAAACATGTAGCCAAACATTTGATTTATATATATATATATATATATATATATATATATATATATTCTTCACATTACATCGGGCTTTGTGCCATGTGTGTATATATATATATGTAGCATTCACTTAAAACCCAATAACTTTCACTACAAATTGAATTTTTTTGATGAAATCATTTCTATTAGAAAGATAATTTTGAGAGCTTTAATTTGAGTACCACTTAGGCTATTTTTTGACTTAAGATTAAAAAATTTATAAAATTTTCAAGTTAAAAAAGTATAAAAAACTTTAACATATATATGCATATACAAATAACAGTAAAATATTAGATTAATTTAATTGTGTAAAAGATTATTTAATAGTTTGAATATTGAAAATATGAAAAAATATTGTGGAGTCAAATTTTGAAAATCCTAACAAGTTAATGTGGTTGTCTAAAATGATGATGTGACTGGCCAAAATTTGAATATGGAAAAGCAATATAGAGAAACCATTGTGAAGTTAACTTCATTCAAGAATGTAAACCAGCTACATAAGACATAGGAGTAAACTTTTGACTAATTAAGTAGGTTACAGTACACAACAATTGTTTGAATTGACTGGACAAAAAATGTATTTAAATTGAATAGAAGGAACTGTTCATTATGATTCCAATTTTAATTTCAATTTTTTAAAATACAGTTCCAAGTCTATTGAAACTAAATCGTTACTAATGGTCCTTTGGAATCAAATCAAAACCGTTCCAAATTATATATTATATATATAATACATAATATATCTATATTACATTTAATTTTAGTTCAAAATATTTTTGTGTATCTACGGTCTAAAATTAGGAGGGTGTATTCAATTAGGATTTTAAAAGATTTTAAAAGACTTTAAAAATCTGGGTGTATTAAATCCAGACTTTTATAGACTTTTAAAGAGTACATACAAATCTGGTGGTATTCAATCCAGACTTGTATAGACTTTTAAAGAGTCCATTCAAATCTGGCGGTATTCAATTTGAATTTTAAAAAAGTCTACAAAAGTCTAGGTGTATTAAAAAAGTCATAGGATTTTAAGGATTTCATTAACTGGTGGATTGTGGTGGATTTGAGGGTGGTAGATATAAATACCCAAGCCCATAACAAATCCAACATTTCTCTCACAAATTTTGCTAGATTTTTTTTTACTGCAGAATACAAATAACCTTTCTACATCTCAAGGTACACTCCATTTTTCTCTTTTGGTTTTTTTCTCTCTCTTCTCAGATTCTCTCTTTTTCTATTCAATCAAGATTTTAAAAAAGTCATAGTACAAACAAAATCAAACGAATTACATAAACAAAACAACCAATATATCAACGATCATCAATGCCAAAACCCACTTCAATGCATGGTCCAATTTGTATTGTAACACCGAAACCAAGAATCGAAATTCAGAGGGTACAATGGATGTTTGATCTATAAACAAAGATATCAATTCTTAAAATAATATATATATATATATATACACACACACAAAATAGGGTTTGTGAGGGTGGTTTTACCTTGTCATTGAAAATAATGGTCCACTGAGTGCATGTAGTTTGTATACTCACAGTCCACAATGTCTTTAATATGAAAATAGTTTATTCAAAAGTTGTACGGATTTACATTTTATTATATATCAATGCATATACACTTGTACGAATTTACTCTCATATAGATACTCATTTAACATGCTACAATGTTTATATGCACTTGTACATATTTTTACTTAAATGTATACTCATTTAACAAGCCATACATACAATAAAACAAATCTCTATGTACCTTTTAAATATGCAAAATAAAAAGAAAAATAATTTTTTAAAAAGAATTTATATGAAAATTATTTTTTGGGGCATCAAAAGTAGATATTTAGAATTTTTTTGATTTAATTTTTTAAAAACAGTTTTATGTTTCAGATAAATAAAACCAGAAAGTTGTAAAAAAAAAATTTGTTTTGTTGTAATTTTTATGAAATTTATTTTCTAAAAATTCAGTTACAAAAAAAATTATTTGTATAGAGCTATCTTTTATAATTTTTTTAAAATAATTATTTCACACACAAGAGCAACAACGAGATAATGCTAATGAATGGAGAGTTAGTATAACTTTGAATATGTGGAAAGATGTCGAGCACAATGATAACAATGAGAACTAAGGATATTGAGTAATGAATGTTAAATATTTTTCTTTAAATTTTGCTTTCAAACTTGTTACTATACTTTTGTGAATGCTAGTTGTTTTTTGTTTGTCATAGCTTTTGTCTTTTGTGAAAATTATGATGTGCGCCGTAGTAACATAATTTTTTTTTTTATAAGAAACATGTTTATATCATATTTATCTAATACAATAAGGCAAAATGAGAAAATATGAAAATATTTCATTTACCATGAGCATAACTTTTTTGTCATTAACTTAACATATAATATAAATAAAATAACAAAAGAACGAACATGGTTCAGTTCAATCCAAATCATACATTTAACTTTCATTTTGACATATATTGCTTAATCATTCTTCGACTATTATGAGGAGGAATATATGTAATTTTGTACAAGTTCTTAATTAATAATTCTATTAAATAATTTCAAATAGCACAAATCAAAAATGATAACTTATCCATTTTGCATTATACCTGTCTCTTGAACCATGGGTTTACTTGTACGCAAAAATATAATTCAAAGATACAAATAAATAAAATATATTAAAAAAATCATTACAAGTCTTTAAAAATCTATCAAAGTCTCTAGTAGAAGTTTATACAAAGCTATGAAAGTCTGTAATAAAAGTTTATAGAAATCCACAAAAGTCTGTAATAAAAGTCTATATAAATTCATGAATTATACTTAAATTCATATAAATTAATAAAAATATATTAAAAAAATCATTACAAGTCTTTAAAAATCCATCAAAGTCTCTAGTAGAAGTCTATACAAATTTATGAAAGTCTGTAATAAAAGTTTATAGAAATCCACAAAAGCCTGTAATAAAAGTATATATAAATTCATGAATTATAATTATATTCATATAAATTAATAAAAGTCTGTCACTTAAAAAATATCCTTTAAAATCTTAATTAAATAGACACTCCTTACTATCTCTAACTATCACATTTAAAAATACATAGTAGGCATCGGCATACGTGTAAATATAAGTATATGTTCTCACCTTCTAACTCCTAACCCTAAAAACGTTTACACTTACTCTTTTCATTTCCTCGCGGCGCGGCAGAAACGACACTCACCATTCACCCCAGTCCCTCACTCCAGCTTCTCACTCTCTGACTCTCAGAAGCAATCTGGTATCACTCTCTCTCCCTCTTTTTCTCACTCACCCATGTAACTGGTAATACAATAATTAGAGTGTATTTCTATTGCTGCTATATTTTATTGACTTGTTCAACTTTGTCTTTTGCTGTTTTAGTTGGCATCACTTGTACTCTTGTTCATGTGGTTTCTTCTATTGGACATGCATTTTTTGTGTTGGCCTCCATCAAATTATTTGAGGGGAAAGTTTCCACAAGTGCATCTGCTAAAATGCGCAGAGAGTTGGTTTATGTTCAATTCCTCTTTTTGGTTGTATGGTATATCTGCATTTTCAAATTCCAAATTTTGAAATTCTTATTATTATTCTCCAAATGATAAATTTATTGGATCTGATACTCTGTCATATTTTATTTTTATGCATCTCTTGAGTATATAAAAGGGGACTAAATTGGGAAAATAAGTGAATATTCAAGTCCCAGCGGATACAATGTTTAGTTTATTTTATTTTATTTTTTTTAAATTATTTAAATAAATCGTGCAGTTTGAACTTTACTGATTTTAGTTCCAAAATTAAGGAGCATTAAAAAAATCGAACCTACCCTAAATTTTTTGACTAAAAACTGTCATCATTACTAGTTTTGACAGAGTTTGACCGTTGGGCTGATATATGAATATATGATACTTGTTAGGGTGGCTTTTCATAAACTGTGAAACCCATTTATCACAACTTGAGTGTTTTCTTACTTTTAGGGCAAGCATTGAGGCTTAACAACTAGCAAGTAAAAGGTAAAGGGTCAAGAAACATGCCTCCACAGTCCTCAGGTAACAAACTCTTACTCTCTCCAACTTTTTCTAAATTTTAATTGACATTTTTTTGAATTGTTTAGTTCTTTTTCCCAGTTTTGCATACTGATTTCGTCTTGTTTATGTTTCTATATACATAAATATAATATTTCTGGAACAAGTTAATAATGAAAAGACTTCAAAGTATTAGTTTTCAGTTTCAGAATATATTTTTTACAAGTTTGATAACGGTTAAAAAAATTCCTCTTTTATCCTACTAACATAGGTTCCTTTTCGGAAGGAAGAGGGTTGAATGGGAATGAGTGGAGTAGGGAAAAAAATTAGGTATGTTTTTTTTTATTTTTCATTGTGAGATATTTCATACTTGTTTCATTAGATGCTGACATTAATTATTAATTGCTTTATCATTAGATGCTGACATTAATTATTAATTGCATTGTCTAGATGCGTCATTTTCGAGAGTACAAGTATTCTTCTTTTAGACGGCGGACTACATTCTACAATAAATACTGTTACCGAGATGTTCTATTATAATGTTCTAATCAAAGTGTATAATCTAATATAATTTTGTAGGACTGAGATGCTGTTACAAGAAAAGTCCGATATATCAATTGATCTTCACTACACAATTAGAGAAGTAATGAGGTAATTCAATTTTATATTTACTTTAAATTATTATATTTTACCTAGTTAATACTAAATATAATTTTTTTTATATATTTTGTAGATCGTTGTGCATAGTCCTTTTCTGAAGGCGAAGTACATTCACGTTGACATGCAAATGGTATTTTGTAAATATTTGTTTATTGAAACGTTGATTATATGAAATCAATTTCGGTCCAACAAATTTTTTTTAACGGGAGGTAATGCAAATGGTGTTTTGTAAATATTTGTTTATTGAAACGTTGATTATATGAAATCAATTTCGGTCCAACAATTTTTTTTTTATAGTGCACAGGCAATACAGTAGTACATATATAAATGAGGAGAAAAGGTTGAGCCAACTTTTGGATAAGCTTGACAGTTGGCATATGTCCGTTGCAATAAGGCTGTTGAATTATGATATCACCAAATTACCCTATCTCTGAACATTATTCTAAATGGAGAAATACTGCATTCACAATTTGAAGATTTTGTGCTGCAATTGCAAGAATAAATGAGTCCTTTATCTTGAAGGATCTTTATGAAATTCAATGATTTGGCAGAGCACCTGATGCTACAAAAATGTCGCAATGCCCCTTGTTGGGCTTGTTAGTGCATATATGCTTATTATAGAAAGAAACAAACTTGAGAGACAACATGAATTTTGCAACAGTCTTTAAACAAATAAAAGCAATACACCCAACCAAAGATAGAAGTGACAAGCATTGGCTTAACATTAGGAACCACTCAGTTTTTTAAAAAAAGAGTTTCAGCAAAATTAGATAGACTATAATGAGAGTGCATTATGAGAACTTTTTTGACATTAAATAGTGTAAACATGACTTAAGTAAGAACATAAACCAACAATTACTTTATAGCTTGTGAGAAGATATGGGTTGTTAAATCACTTTTGCATGAGAGGGATCACTAATGATGCACTGATAATTTAAAATAATCAAGCTACTAAATATATTGCTTGCAATCTAATATTCCATTAGAGAACCAAAAATATAGAGGTAGTGTTGTAATTTTCCTCAAGATTTAGTGATAAGGAAGAAGATTGTTGCCTCCTCACAATCGCTTGATTAACAACAATTTTCACTTTATTTGTTTTTATGATTAAATTTTTTTTTTCTTTAGTGATTTAATCAATATTATACTATAGACGCTCTTGCACTCGTGAGCTCGGTCGGACGACCCCCCATTGGGTTTTGAGTTCACCAATTGTTGTTTCGTATATTGTGATGGGGTCGGCACATGCCGAGTTTTGTTTGGAAATAAGGGCCGGATGATGTGTTCTTGGAGTCACCACCTAACATTGAGTTTTGGTGTGCTAGGTCATCTAAAACGTAAAAATTTGAGTATTTTTAGGCCATTTTGAATTGTATGACTATCATCTGGTACTTCAAAAAACAAATTAATGGTTTGGTTATGGGTGAGGAATGTGTTAGGCACCCCACAGCATCCGTACTGAGTACGGTTACTTAATTTTAAATATGCTTTCTATTTCAAAGATGATTGTGTTTGTGAAAGGGGGATCTAACATATTCCTAAAGAAAGAAGAAGGAGCAAAGAAGTGGGGAGTTGGGGAGGAATGCGACTGAACTCAGGGTTGCCTAAGCTGCCTATGTATCCCGTTTGTGAGAATCAAGTCGAACGTAGTTCCAATGACCTAAGTGCCAAGGGACATTGGGAAAGATGGAATGTATGAAGTGGATGACATGGAGATAATGGATGGATGTAAATGAAATGGATGAAAAATGGGTTGTGGGATGGAATCTGGGGCTGCTCAGATTGCCTTATGTATTTCGGTCGAGGGAATCAGGTCAATCGTGGTTCGAGTCAAGGGTGCAATGGGTTTAAGGTCTCTATGACCATTTATGAAGTCGAGCCAAGGGACTCGGATGGGTTTAAGGTCCTTGTTAGATTGCTCTTGATCTTCAACGAGCCATGGATGACTCAATTGAATGCCGTGGGTTTAAGGTCCCCTAACGATTGTTCTTGAAGTCGAGTCAAGAGACTCTGATGGGTTTAAGGTCCTTATTAGACCATTCTTGATCTTCAATGAGCCGTGGATGACTTAATTGAACGTCTCGGGTTTAAGGTCCCTTGTTGACCTTTAATTGATCTTCAATGAGCCATGGATGACTTAATTGAACGCCCTGGGTTTAAAGTTCCCTAACGACAGTTAATTGATCTTCAATGAGCCGTGAATGACTCAATTGAACGTCCCGTGTTTAAGGTCCTCTAACGATTGCAAATTGAATTTGAATTGAGTCAAGGGACTTGGAGATGTAATTGCAATAGGTTTAAGGTCCCCAAAGACCATGAATTGAACTTGAGATGAGTCAATGGACTCGGAATAAAATGTAACTTTAAGAGAAGTTCAATGTATGAGAACTATCCTAAGGGAAGTACCTAGGGATAGGAAGTGTACTTAGCATATCTAAGGCTTAAAGTGTAACTGTAACATGTATGGCAAATTGATCATGTAAATAAATCATGCATTGAAGACATGTATTGAAAGCATAAATAGAACATGTAGGAAGACATGTATTAAAGGCATGCATTAAGAATTGTACATGTAAGGAAGCATGTATTAATCTTGAAAATTGAAAATGTAAAGAAAACATGTGTTGAAAGCATGTATTGAACATGTAAGGGGCTGTTTGGTAACGTTGTCGGATTCTATTTTCTGATTTTAAAAAAATGAAATTTGAAAACCTTCTGTGCTGTCATTTCTGTCAAAAGCATAATACGTATGGTAACGTCATATGCTGTTGAAATTTTGAAAGCACAAATCTGAAAATATGTTTGGTAACCCAAAATTAATTTTCAAAAAGAAAATAGTGGTATCTTAGACTAAAAATTGTGTTTGAATAATATGGTTCAAACTCATTTTAACCAACATAAATGTAATCATTTATATTATTTTCTCTGAAATTATATTTGTTAGAGCTTTATTTTAGTTTATTTTAATTAAAAATTCATTTTTAAGCATTTGCATGTTTTTGGTAATGGTCATAAATTCAAACTATTTACATTTTTTTGGTAATTGTCAAATATAATTATATATGCTTGTTTTATTTTCTTTTATATTTTTATATTATATATAATTGTATTTATATATAACTGTTATTTTATTGTATTTTATTCTTATATATATATATATATTATATAAGTAATTAATATTATATATGTTTATATATATATATATTTATTGTATTTTATAAAAAAATTAATCTTATTGACTTATAATTTTGAATTTATTATATTATATTTTCATATTGTATATAATTGTATTTTCATATAGCTCTTATTTTATTGTATTTTCTTCTTATATATATATATTATTTATTTATTTATTATTATTATATTTATATATCTTATATATATCTTTATATTTAAATATATATTATTTATTATATTTTATAAAATATTTTTATTCTTATTGACTTATAATTTTTGTATTTATTGTATTTTATTTATATCATTTTTCAGTTCCAAGTTTTCATTTATGATTTTTTTGTATTTTTATTATTTTATTTTTATTTATAATTTTCTTATTTATTGTATTTTATTTTGTTATATTTATATTTTTTAAGTAACCAATTTTTTATTTATTGTACTTTTTAATTTTTTATTCTTATTATATTTTTGAGCAAGCAAAATTTTTTATTGATTTTATTTTATAAAAAAATCAGAAATGAAAACTTAAACTTAAAAATGAAATCTTAAACTAAAAGCTTCATTATGAAGCTTTCAAATTATGCTTGAGATTGTCAAAATTTTGACATCACTTTCATTTTTTCAAAAATGAAAATTGCGTTATCAAATACAATTTTTGCTATGACTTCCAAGAAAATGAAAATGAAAGCTAAAATCGAAAGTGTTACCAAACAGGACCTTATTTTATCCAAATTAATCATTATTTAGTTGCATTGTCAATCCAATTTTCAGCTTATATAATATTGTCATTGAGGTATGCCAAATGTTCCTATTATGAATTTAGCCTCTCAAACATTTAACTCTTGTGCGTTATGCAAGTAACTTCATTAACTGAGCGCAGTCACTTGAAAGCGTCGTGATAATTTTTTTGTAATGCTAGCGAGAGGAGAAAACAATACAATTTAGCAAAAAATTTACGTCACATCATGTGAAATGTGTCACGTAGAAACACATGTTCTCATGTCACGTAGGAGTAAATGTTTGATTCTTTGACTAGTTGGTCACACTAATAGACCACTGGTAGGTGAGGTTCAATTATTTTATGGGTAAGTGTGTTGTATTTAACTTTTTGACTGAAGTAAAGCTGTCATCATTATTAGTTTTGACACAAGTTTAACTGTTGCGTTTCAGTTCTTATTGTGAAACTGTGAAACCTATTCCTCCCAACTTGGGATTTCTTATTTTTAGGGTTGGCATTCGGGCTTAACAACTAGCAAGTAAAAGGTAAAGAAGTGTCAAGAAACATGCCTCCTCACTCCTCAGGTAACAAACTCGTACTCTTTCCTACTTTTTCTAAAATTTTAATTGGCATTTTTAGGTATTGATTATGGTTTTTTTCCCCAGTTTTACTTATTGATTTCTTGTTGTTTATGTTTTTATACACATAAATATATATTTCTGATGTGATGCTCGAACAAGTTATTAGTGGAAAGACTTCAGAGTATTCGTTTTCAGCTTCAGAATATATTTTCTTACAAGTTTGATAACATTTTAAAATTTTTCCCTCTTTTATCCTAATAATATAGGTTGCTCTTACGCAAAGAAGACAGTTGAATGGGAATGGGTGGAGTAGGGAAAAAAAATAGGTATGTAATTTTGAGATATTATCATACTTAAGTCTGATTTTGAGATATTAGATACTCCATTTTGTGCATCAAGGATGTGACATTAATTATTAATTGCTTTCTCCTTCAGTCTAATTTTTTTCTGTTCACCATGGCTGACATTTTCTTTATCTTCTTGTCTTTATTTTTTTCGAAAAAAAAATAAGAACACCATTAAGTTGCATCATTTTATCTACCCAACTGTGCCTAAAAGTTTTAATTACACCCTTAAACAGGGTAGAGTTAGAAATTTTTATTTAGGGGGCCAAAATTTAGAAATTAGAAATTTTTATTTAGGGGCTGTTTGGAAACCATTTCAATTCTGATTTCAATTGCCAATTTTAAAATTTTGAAAGCTATGCTCGGAAAAGCATTTGGTAATTGGTTTTCGTTTTTAAAATTTTAAAATCCTATTCCAGATTTTTAGAAACCATTAGGTATATTTTGAAAGCTAGTGTTTGTTGCTTTCAAAATTGGATTCTCTTGTTACGGGCACTATAGCGACTTAAAATTATGGAGCCAAAGTGTCGTAAATAACATCAGAAAATGAAACCAAACGTAACCTAAACTCACCTGCGGTAGTTAGAGAGCATCGTCTTCGCATTGTCTTCCTCAACTTCGTAGCAACAGTGGTTAGTACTTTCTCTCTCTCTTTCTCTCGCTCTCTCTCTCTATTACAATATGTTTAGCAGCATGTTGTATATGGCCAGGTTTACAGTCGGTGCACAAAGTGTTTGATTTTCTAGATTTGCAATAAAAATGATATATATATATATATGTGTGTGTGTGTGTGCATGTATCAATTTAAATGTTTATGCCTTCTATGTTGGATGAGATTCAAATTTTAGAAATTTTTTATACTCCTAAAAAATGAAAACACTGAGAGTTTTCTAGATTTGCAGTGAAAATGATATATATATATATATATATATATGTGTGTGTGTGTGTATGCGCCCGCGAGAGAGAGAGAGAGAGAGAGAGAGTGAGTTTTCTAGATTTGCAGTGAAAATGATATATATATGTGTGTGTGTGTGTGTGCGCGCGAGAGAGAGAGAGAGATGGTGATGATGAAGAAGAAACAGAGAGGAACAAAACAGAGATCTTGTTCTAAGAATCCATCTGGCTGATTTGCTATCTTTAAAAGTCCATTATTTAAAACTTGATCTACATCAGACAAGTGATCTTGTTCTAAGAACCCATTTCCGCCCTTGATTACGACTAGGCTCTCCCTGTAGATCAAGAACTTTTGGCAACCATGGAATCCAAGATCCTTAATTTCATGAGTCTCTATATCATATAAGACAGCATGATGGTCCTCACTATGGTACATAAAAATCTAACCTTTCTTCCAAAACCCGAGCGACATATGCATTGAGAACATAGTAAATTGTTTTGTCCAACACTACCCTTCTTCGACATTGAAGTTCTACAAAAAATCTATTGCGACGAATATAAAAATCATCTGAATGCTACAACCTACAACAATTAGAATGCTCCACAACAAAAATGAATGATCAAAGTTGTTAACAGATGGAACAACCATGATTTTATAACTTGAGAAGGATTAAAAGTAGAACAAAAGGGCTCTGATATCACTATGAAAGCAGAGTGATTATCCCAAAATCTTCAACAGGGTGCTGTAAATGCTTTTGCCTCTAATAACGGATGGGAATAACCCCTTTTTATGTTAAAACATAGAAATTCTAGATTTCATTCCATAAAAAAAACACTTATGAATGTAAACACTTCGATATTTTCAAAATTAATATTCAAAAGATCTAATATATAATGCATCTACTGAGCATTCCACCATCCTACATATTCAAGTCTACCATGCTTCAAAAAATGACTTCTGATGCGACTCACAGTTGTCGCCCTTTGATTCTGGGAGACCTTAGCACCTTAATGCACATTTAATCTGTAATAACTGTGCTCACAATACTGGTTATAAATGATAAACTATGTTGGGATTTGCTTCACTTCTGAGGAAAATCTTGAATTGGCTCCTTTCTAATTTGTGCTAGGCACCACACATCAATGTTGTGGAATCTATGTAGGAGATATGGACACTGGGTAAGTTTGAATTCTAGTTGGAGGCAAACATTTTAGCAATAGATCATTTGTGCACTAAGAAATATGGTAATATAAAGAAAATTATTATTGGAATGCAAAAAATCTCTGAGATGGATAATAGTTAAATAGTTAATTGTGGAATGATGTTAGATGGTAATAATGAATTTGAATAGGAGAAGATGAAATGCTCAAACCAAGACTCAAATCCCAAACACACAGATGAATTCAGGAACTAATTAGGAACCCAGTGTATATTGTGGCCTTCTCATTTCATTTTAATTATCACATGTCTTTCGTTTGTATATGTGTATATGGGTGGTAACCAGAGGCTTGGGTTCTAGATTTTTGCTTTAGTTTACTCTATGTTTTATTGTTTTTTCTTCTTTTTCGGTCTTCATTTTACTAAGTTGACCCAAGCTGAGTGGAGCATATCTAACTTGTCTAGAACAACTCAACTTGAACTTGAAAATGTATTTAGGGGTTTGATTTAACTCTAGCCAAGCTTGTGCACACTGGCAACCTGGCCAAAAACTAACTCCCTCAATACTTGGTTCAATTTGCATTCTATTGTCTTTTTGGTTTTTCCATAATGATTGTATTAAGCTACTACAAAATCGCAAGCCTGAAGTAGTTGCATCACCATCCCCACGCCCCTATTTGTTTGTATTTTCTTGCGTATTAATCCTATTTCCAGTCATAGAACAAGTGTTGGGGCTACATATATTTCCAGTAATTAACTTCCATTATCTGATATAATTTTTGGTACTAGATGCTATGAGTTTTTGAACACTTGGATAATTTGGCCACTTGAAAAGTTGGCAATTTGACTACATTGTTGGCCAGTAAGCTTGCAATTTAAATTTAAAAAATGTAATAATAATAAAAATCTAAAATCCAAGAAGTATAATAGTAATGAAAAATCAGAAAGATTGAAATTTTAAAAAAATATTCAACTTATTTCTTGATAAAAAGCTTAAGTTTTCTAGGTGAAATTGCTATTTTTTCCTCATCAAGAAGACAACTAAGTCAAGACTGAGGCACATGAGGTGTGGTTGCTTCTGGTTGATCCCATTTAGAATTCCTCTTATTTAACTGATTTGGCTGATGTTTACGACTGAAGCACATGAGGTGATGGTAGTAATTCACTTAATACACGGCCAAGTATCGAAAGCTCAAGTAGTGCTTCACAAATGAACCCACAACTGAGTGGAGGAGGACAACCAAGTGGAGGAGGTGATAATTATGTTGCACCATTGATTCACCATAAACTCTTTTATAATTGTTGTATTTTAATAATGATGATAAATTTATTTTTTAGGCTCATTTCGGAAAGGGCGTGGAAAAGCAAAGAATGAAGCCTTAGTGAAAGCTATGAAACTTTACGAAAAAGGCAATCCAATTCCGGTAGAGTTCTCGCCAGATTCTTATAAACCTGTTGACTTAAACAACCATATTTGGACAGCTGAGATTGGCATCAGTGCTCGACAAAGAAATTCACTACTTTTGCATAAATCATGGAAGGATGTTCGTGGACATGAAAAATAAGACCTCTATGACCATGTAAAGGTAATGAATTATTTTTTATTATATTAGATTAGTGTAAGAAATATGTTTTTGCCTGAGCATTACTTTGTTTTAACTTCTATTTATTTTAACTTGTATTGAATATTCGTTATAAAGAAAACATTTGGAGTGGACGCATATGCCAATGAAAAGGATTTTAAGCGAGTGGACAAAGGACTATCCGAGAGTTTGAGAAAATATAGAAGTAGTTTGAAGAGACATTTTGATGAGCATCTTCCGGTTGAGAATGCACGCCGACATCCTAAAGATGACATTAATATTGATATTTGGCAAGTCTTGTGTGATAGGTGGATCTCAGAGGAATTTCAGGTTCTCAACTACTTGTTTTTGATTATTTACATTTTGACTATTTATTTATATAATTGAATGTCATATATTGATTTTACTTGATAATTGAGTTTATTCACTTATTTGTGTATTATTGTTTGAATTACTACATAGGAAATAAGTGCAAAAAATAAAGAAAATCGATCAAAGAATACAATTCCATATGTTTCTGGATCGATGTCCTACATTAGACGCTTTCATGGTTACGTACGTAAAATGTTGATTAATAATTACAGATTTTTAATTTACTATCCATTCAAACCATATATCATTTTATGTTAACTATTAGTTTGTACTATAGCGTAAAGCAAAGCAAAACCAAGCAGATGAGGAAGTTGAGGAAGCTGGAACTTATCAGCCTGGTCCTGCAATCAGCACCTACAGGGACACGCACTTTAGAAAAAATTTTGGATGGGTAAATGAGAAAGCTAAAAGGAATTACGTAAGTTAATTATGATACTGTTTTAATCATTAATATTACTAATTCTTGTTTTATTTATTGTTCTTTATTTTATTTTATTTTTAATTTTATGTAGACTTCAAATATGCTATTTTAATGCAGGACGAAATGATGAAAAAATCCTTACAAGTTTCTCTCGAATCTGATGGTACTAGCAGTCCAAATGATGTCGAGATAGTGCTGGAACAACTAGGAGGTGTTAGGAAGGGATATCCTCGTGGCCTTGGGAATGGGTACATTGTTTCGAGTCGTCGACGTGTATCCTCATCTTTTGAAGAGTCCTCTAGAAGGAGGGTAGAAATAGCAGAGGAAAAAAGTGAAAAAATGGCAGAGGAACTAGCGAACGTGCGACAACAGTTGGAGGAACTAGTGACTGTGCGGGAACAGTTACAAAAATTACCAAAGTGTAAGAGATGATGCTTACGCAACAACAACAACCTCCACCATGGTTCCATCATTATTAGCAAGCTTCAGATTCCGAACAGCAACAAGCACCACCAAGGTATCCCCAGCCGCCACCATGGTGGCAGTATCAGCAGCCGCCACCATGGTTCCAGTTTTCTCAACAGCCCCAATCAACACCAACACCAACGACATCAGAGTCGGCCCTAACACCAACACCTCATTCAGCACCAACACCACCTTAAATTTGGATTTGCTTTTGTAGGCTTTATTTTGTTCTAACTTGGATCTATATTGTTCAATGCATGCTTGTTTTATTTTAGGATGGACAAATTTGTTTGGTTTAGGCTTTGTTTTGTTTTCTTGGATGTTGAACTAGCTAGCTTATTAGTTTTATTTATAAAAAAGTCTTAATGAATTGTTATGTAATTCATACAATATTTAGTTAATATTATTATATATATAATTTATTTTAAATTTTAATATTAATATATTTTTTATATTATAAAAATTAAGCAAAATATATAAATAAAAAAAAAATTATTTAGGGTTTAGGGATAGTTTAAATGTAGGCATTAGGGACAGGGCAAACTGTGACTAATAGTTCTAGTTATTTGTGACGGTCAAAACCGTCACTAATACTTCAATTATTACCGACGGTAAAAACCGTCACTAATAGTCCAGTTATTAGTGAGGGTCAAAATCGTCACTAATACTCCAATTATTATCGACGATAAAAATCGTCACTAATAGTCCAGTTATTAGTGACGGTAAAAACCGTCACTAATACCCTTTCGCGACGCCACTTTTTGTGACGGTCCAATTTGAGTATTAGTGACGGTTTTACGACTTTTAGTCACAGTTTTGACTGTCTCAAAAGCCCCATTTTCTTGTAATGATGGTCCATTTGCACTTATTTGCATATTAACCTTTTCTCTCTTTTCGAAACTTCACTTATACCCTTGAACTTACATCCATACCTCCCACACCCCTATCTAGAGTCCATAGTAAGTTCTCGGGTTATCCGAACCCCTTTCGGTCGCTCACCCGTAAAAAAAAATAATTAAAAGATCATTTAAGTTCACCAAGCACGTTATTAAGCAACTAATTATGCTTAAAATTCACTTCACCCTTAAAACACCTCCCACACATATTCCCCAAACTTAAAATATGTTAAACACCACTCAAAATGCATTTATGACAATTATGATGTGAAAATGCAAAACCAGCCTAAATTGGTCACGGTCTCTACAAAATTTATCATTTTCAATGTGTTTATAACCATTTTTTGAAATAAAATTATGTCAAAATTGCAATAAAGTACCTAGTTTGAAACATGTCACATTAAAATTACAATGGACTTAATATTTTTTATTTTTGAACGAAAAAAAATGCTTGTTATTGATCACAAGGTGGTGAAGGCGTAAGTTTGGGACACTGCTTATGGTGTATAAATGGATATTGCATGCATTCGCACGCGCGCGCGCACACACACTCACATATATATATATATATATATATATATATATATATACTTGGTGGTGGAAAGAGGGAAGAAGAGAGATGTTGAATTGGTGGCAATGGTGGTGGAAAGTGGTGAGAAGAGGTGGTGGTGGTAGGAGATTGGGAGAGAGAGAGAGAGAGGGAAGAAAAGAGATGGTGTGTTGGTGGCAATTTTGCGATATTATCATACTCGTCTGATTTTGAGATATTAGATGCTCCATTTTGTGCATCAAGGATGTGACATTAATTATTTATTGCTTTCTCATTCATTCTAAATTTTTTCTGTTCACCATCGCTGACATTTTCTTTATCTTCTTGTCTTTATTTTTTTTAGAAAAAATTAAGAACTTTGTTAATTTGCATCATTTTATCTAGGGTTAAGTGCAAAAAAACTCGCCTGCTATATACAGAATGTGCAAATAATCTCCTCATGTGCAATTAACCCCTACATTTTTTAAATAAGCACAATTATCAATTTACTGATTAAAATGTCTAAAATACCCTTAAAAAAATAAATTAATAAAAAATAAAAATGTCCAAAAAGACATCCGTCTCTCTCTCTCTCTTTCTTTCTCTGTTCAATCTCCATCACAGTGAACCTCCTATTAATACATATACAATAGACATAGGTCATGTATATTACTCCACTATTGATGCCCCACCATGACACCCCACCACTCCCCACCACCATCGACTGCCCAGAGAATGCGGGATTATATTTCTTTTCATCTCTATTTCTGCTTTGTAATCAAATAGAGCAGCTTAGATAAGTCACATGAGAGATAGAGATATGGGTTCGCTTTTCATCTCTATATTCTGTCTTTTTTTTCATCTCCATTTTCTTTCTTTGTGCATGGGTTTGCTCTGTTTTTATAAACATATAAACGCATATATATAGAAATGGGTTTGTAAATATATGAAAATGGGTTTGCTCTGTCTTACAAACATATAAAAGCATATATATGAAAATGAGTTTGTATATATATGGAAATGGGTTTGCTATACTTTTACAAACATATAATAGCATATATATCAAGGTTGTTAAAATCGCGATTCAGATCGTAAAATCGTACGATTCTACGATCCAAAATGTCAAAAATGAGTTGAATTGTATCTGGATCGTTCGTTGTGTGGAATCAGCATAGAATCGGGAGCAGAATCGTAGAATCGTACGATTCTATCGATTATACAAAAAATCCATTTTTGCACTCTTTTTTCTGTGCCCTTTGGGTTAAAATGGGTCAAATTTGATTGTTTGATTGTTTTGGGCAATATATTACAAAGCCCAATGCTTAGTTAAGGCCCAATCACTTATACATATCACAGATCAATAGATCACACAATATAATTACTTACATATACATTTATAAGTTATAAGTTTATAACTTATATACTCGAAGTTGAAGCCCCAATTCGAAGAAGCCCCACTGCCCCAGTCGATTCTCAAGTAAGCCCTAAATTTTGCGACGACTGTAGACGAGTCAAAGACTTGTGACCTGCGATCAACCATTCTCTTTAACCCTTTGACCTGCGATCGGCCATTCTCACTGTCGATGACGGACGACTCGAAGCCCCATTCAAAGATTCTCTTTTCTTTCTTTTGGAAGTCTTGAAGACCTGCGATTGTCGACCTCCTATTGCTCTAGCAACGTCCAGCAGCACCGACAAAAGGTCTCTCATCTTTGTTTCATATCTTTTATTCAGTCATCAATCGCTAGTGCAACTGTTTTTTGGCTTCAACATTGAACATCATTCCAGGGAAAAGAAAGTAAAATAACGCAAAACATTGAGGTGAATTTCAAGAAAATTCTGAAGAAGTTTAGACTATTTCTCATCTTTTTGTTCTCTTGTTTTCTGTTAGAAATGATTTTTTAAATAGAAAGACAACTTTAAGTAGTATGTCTGTTATTTTACTTCCGAGGTTAGTTAGCTCATTACTTTTCATGATGGCACCTGAAAATGCTAGTGTTGTCATTGTTTAACAAATGACTACTAATTTACTAAAGGTAAAATCTTATATTGAATCATTAGAAAGTAAAAGAGTATGTAGAGAATTTAATAAAAAAATTACAGACTCTTAACTGATTGATAAAATGGATGATATTGACGGCTGAATGAAATTCAATGGATTAGCATCAGTAGCTGAGTACTGTTCCATCTCTTCTTTGTCAATTATTATATATAATTATATATTGCTATCTATTGCCAACAATAGAGATTTTATTACAAGAGACATGACTTGTAAGTTGTAATAGCATAGAAGAATATAGAAAAAGAATTATTGTGACAAATCGGCATTATAGTTTATTATGGAGTACTTTCTACTAGAATTCCACCCATCGACAATATTAATTGTTGTTTCATAACTGTAATCTTTGAGTTTGAGGTATCTTCCAATTTCCCCCCTTTTCAATACCATACAAGATTGTGAAGTAAATATTGCAGATGCCATCCAAATCAAGTTCCATCCAAAGTAAGAGAAAAAATGCTTCGGGACAAAGATTAGATCCGGGATGGGAACATGGGTTGAGGAAAATGGTAATCCCAAAATAGTGCGGTGTCGGTATTGCAATGTTGTTCATAGTGGGGGTATTTTTCGACACAAGCATCACTTAGCTTGTACCTATCAGAATGTTAAGGTTTGTCCAAAAGTGCCCGAAGAAGTGAGGCAAAAATTTAGAAGTCTTCTTGAAACTCAATTGGAGGAAGCAGAAAAGAAGAAAAGAAAGTTATATAGTGTTGATGATGATGATGATGATAAATGTGTAGAACAGCTTGAACATTCAAGGAGGCAAAAAGGAAAGGGTTTAATGTATAACTTTGTCACGAAGAACTCGAGAGTACGACAAACGACAATGAATGAGAAATTTAAGGAGGAGAGGAATGAAGTATGCAAACCATAGCCAGATTTTTTTATACTAGTGCCATCTCGTTCAATTGTGTGAACAATCCCATATTTCCTCTTATGATTAAGAGGATAGGAGATTATGGGAAGGGGCTCACTCCTTCTTCTTATCACGAAATTAGAGAGACATTCTTGAAGAAGGAAGTGCATGAAACATTGAATTTGCTTGAGAATTTTAGAGAAGAATGGGTGAAAACTAGATGTACAATTATGTCAAATGGGTTGTCAGATAGGAAGAGACGTTCACTATGTAATTTTCTTGTCAATAGCCCATCAGGAACTATCTTTTTGTCATCCCAAGATACTTTTGATATTTCAAAAATAGGTGAAAAAGTTTTTGAAATGTTAGATGAGAATGTGGAAAAAGTTAGGGAAGAGAATGTTGTACAAGTTGTGACTGATAATGCTGATAACTATAAATTGGCTGGAGAGATGTTAATGGCAAAAAGAAAAAGGTTGTATTGGACACCTTGTGCCGTGCATTGCATTGATTTGATGTTGGAGGATTTTGAAAAGAAAATTAAAATTCATCATGTGACAATTGCAAAAGTGAGGAGGGTTGTTTCATACATCTATTCATGGACTATGCTAACCCATTGGATGAAGGAATTCACAGAGGGCAAAGAGCTTCTTAGACCTGCAGTGACACGATTTGCCACTTCTTACATAACTTTGCAGCGCCTTTAGGAGAAAAATGAGCATTAATGTCTCTTTTTTCATCTAGTAAGTGGACGTCTAGTAAGTTTGCAAAGGCAAATAGAGGAAAAAAAATTGCAGACATAGTTTTAGACAATAAAATTGAAAAAATATCAAAATGTGTCTGAAAGCTTCATTGCCTCTTGTTAAAGTACTTCGATTGGTGGATTCTGACGAGAGACCGGCTATGGGATTCATTTATGAAGCATTGGATTGTGCCAAGGAGGAAATTCAAAGGAACTTCAATAATATTCAGAAGAGGTAAAATATTTAATTTTTATTTAGTAAAGTTGTTTTATTTTTTAGAATTTACTTAATTTAGATAAACTTTTAAATAGTGAGAAAGTAGTAGACTTGACACAAAAATAATGAATGTGCAATTATGGTCCTATATGGGAGACAATCGATAACAGATGGGCATCTCAACTTCATTGGCCCTTCATGCGGCAGCTTTTTTTTTGAATCCCCAATTCCAATATAGTTCAAATTTCAATGCTGACGCAGAGGTGAAAATTGGGCTATATAGTTGTCTCAGTATGGTTCCTGATCTTGATGGGAGAATGAAAATTGATTTACAAATGGGTGCCTTCGTAAGAGCAAGAGGGCTCTTTGGTATGGATATTGCCAAAATGACAAAAAATAAGAACTCTCCAAGTTTAAGTTTATGTCAATATTCATTATTCAATCCAATACTCAAATTTTAATATCAAATCTAACTAAGTTTATTTTTTATCACAGCTGATTGGTGGGAATCATATGGAGATGAGTGTCCCAAGTTGAAGCAGTTTGCAATTAGAATATTGAGCTTAACATGTAGCTCTTCAGGATGTGAACAAAACTGGAGTGTTTCTGAGATGGTAAAATATTAACTTATTTTCTTGCCGAATAATGCATAGTTTTAAATTTTTAATTAATTATGTTGTAATTTAATTTTACCCTATTGGCAATACCTTAGGTGCATTAAAAAAGGAGAAATTGATCGCTCCAAAAGAAATTGAATGACTTGGTTTTTGTTATGTATAACTTAAAATTGAGAGAGAGGAACATGAATAGAAAAGCTCTCATTGATCCAATTTGTCTTGAGGATATTCTGTCCGATGATGAATAGATTTCTGAAAAAGAGAATCCAGTTCTTCCAATAAAAAATAATTGGTTGAGGGTTCTTGAGAATAATGCTCAGGAAGATACGGATGAAGAAGATGAAGTGGAAGTCATGACTAGAAATGTAGAAAGTGCATGTAAGTTTTCAAGTTTTACAAATTTATTTCTAATTTAAAGTTTAAACTTGTATTGTATGAATTATGAAATATGTCCTCTATTTATATTTTGTAGTTGAAAAAATTCATGAAATTGATGATGATGAAGACGAGGATCCCTTAAATGATTCAAGAAATTTAGGTCTTGGTGAGACGACGATGGATGGTAATGACGATGATGATGAAGAGGACGCCAATAGTGATGGTGATGGTTCTGATGATGATGATGATGGTGGTGGTGGTGGTGGTGGTGGTGGTGGTGGTGATGCTTATTATAATTACGTGACGTACAATCAAGAAAACTTGGACAATTATTTTGATGATGATGATTATTATTAGTGTCCTTTCCATCTTGTATGTGTAATATGAAAACTTGGATTTGTGAACTTATGTTATGGACAATTGGACATGTAGTTTTTAGATTCTAACTTTAGTATATGTTTGATATTTTTGCTTGACATGATACTTGGTAATTAATGTTCTATGAAATTATTAGTGTAAGTTTTGTTAAATGTTAGTTAGTGATATTTTTTTAGCCTTTTAGGTAAGAAGTAATATGAGAGAATGCAAGGATTTGAACCTTGATCTCCTCACACACAACTTCACAACTTTTAAATTGCATAGTTGGCATGAAAAATAATACAAGGATTCGAAGTTTCGAACCTTGATCTCCTCACACCCAACTTAAAAAATTTAGAAGTTGCATAGTTGGCATGAGAGCTCTACCTTTTGAGCTACATTCTCGTAGTATATATTTGGAATGGTATTTTTTATATATATTTTTGTGTTTTGTGCTTATTGTTGTTATATTTTAGAGGTATCATTATTTAAAAAGTTAGTTTGAATTGTTTTTCTCCTAGTTTGGTAGAATCTTACGATTCACGAACCAATTCTACGGAATCCAAAATGATCCAACATAGAATCCCAATTTTGAAAACCTTGATATATATGGAAATTAGTACATCAACCATTAGAACAAAATTGAAGCTAATTTTTCTTTTTGCCTTGATTGAATTGAATTTTCGCGAACAAAGATTTTCTCTTTGTTGATTTTGTTGGTCTTTACTGAAAATCAAAGCGACCTTAACGAAGATTCTCTCTCTCAAAACTCATCTAGGATCATAGACAACAAACTGGTCAACATCTATGATATATACCTTAATTTTTACCATTTTTTAGCTTAATTTTAGTACTGTTATAACTTATAAGTATGGAAGGAGAAAATAGAGAGAAAGTTAGAGAGAGAGACTGGTGTCCTACATGAGTGTGCAGCTGAACAGAGTAGGAGGCATATAAGAGAGAGTGCATGTAAGATGATGCAGCAGCGGAGAGAAAAAAATGCTACTCGGAGAAAAGGTGGCATCCAAACATGGCACAGGGCATTTTGGTCATTTGAAAAGGATATTTTGAGATTTTTAAAGATTTTTTTTTTGGCATAATTGACTAGAGGGGGCAATTTGCTTTGAATTTTGAAATTATAGGGATTTATATGCACATACCAAATAGTAGGGGTGTTTTTTGCACATTTTGTATATAACGAGGGAGTTTTTTGCACTTAACCCTTTTATGTACCCAATGTGCCTAAAACTTTTAATTACACCCTTAAACACGGGTAGAGTTAGAAATTTTTATTTAGGGGTTGTTTGGAAACCATTTCAATTTCGAATTTTAATTGCCAATTTCAAAATTTTGAAAGTAACGCTCGGAAACGCGTTTGGTAATTGATTTTCGTTTTTAAAATTTGAAAATCCTATGCCAGATTTTTGGAAAGTATTTGTTGCTTTCAAAATTGGATTCTCTTGTTACGGTACAGTGCCACTTAAAATTACGGAGCCAAAGTGTCGAAAATAACATCAAAAAATGAAACCAAACAAAACCTAAAATTGCATAACCAAACTTAGTTGCGATAGCTAGAGAGCATCGTCTTCATTAACTTCGCAGCAACAGTGGTCAATACTCTCTCTATTACAATATGTTTAGCAGCATATTGTATATGGCCAGGTTTACAGTCAGTGCACAAAGTATTTGATTTTCTATATCTGCAGTGAAAATGATATATATATATGTGTGTGTGTGTGTGTGCATGTATCAATTTAAATTTTTATGCCTCTATGTTGGATGAGATTTTGATTTTAGAAATTTTTTATACTCCTAAAAAATGAAAACAGTGAGAGTTTCTAGATCTGCAGTGAAAATGATATATGTGTGTGTGTGTGCGCGCGCACGCAAGAGAGAGAGAGAGAGAGAGAGAGAGAGAGATGATGAAGAAATAGAGAGGAACAAAACAGAGATCTTGTTCTAAGAACCCGTCTGGCTAATCTGCTATCTTTAAAAGTTCATTCTTTAAAACTTGATCTACATCAGACAAGTGATCTTGTTCTGAGAACCCATCTCTGCCCCTGATTGCGACTAGGCTCCCCCTGTAGATCAAGAACCCTTGGCAACCATGGAATCCAAGATCCTAAATTTCATGAGTCTCTATATCATATAAGACAGCATGATGGTCATCACCATGGTACATAAAAATCTGACCATTCTTCCAAAACCCAAGCGACGTATGCATTGTGAACATAGTAAATTGTTTTGTTAAACACCACCCATCTTCGACATTGAAGTTCTAAAACAAATCTATTGCGATGAAAATAAAAATCATCTGAATGCTACAGCCTATAGCAATCAGAATGCTCCACAACAAAAATGAATGATCAAAGTTGTTAAGAGATGGAACAACCATGATTTAATAACTTGAGAAGGATTATAAGCAGAACAAAAGGGCTCTGATATCACTATGAAAGCAGAGTGATTATCTCAACATCTTCAATAGGGTGCTGCAAATGCTTTTGCCTCTAATAACAAATGGGAATAACCCCATTTTATGTTAAAATATAGGAAATTCTAGATTTCATTCTATAACTCAACATCCCAAGGAATGAATCTAAACAATAAAATTATTAATAACACTTCATGAATGTAGACACTTTGATATTTTCAAAATTAATATTCAAAAGATCTAATATATAATGCATCTACTGAGCATTCCACCATCTTGTATATTCAAGCCTGTCATGGTTCAAAAAATGACTTCTAATGCGACTCACAGTTCTCGCCCTTTGATTGTGGGAGACGTTAGCACCTTAATGCATGTTTAATTTGTAATAACTGTGCTCGCAATACTAGTTATCAATGATAAACTATGATGGGATTTGCTTCACTTTTGAGGAAAATGTTGAATTGGCTCCTTTCTGATTTGTGCTGGGCACCACACATCAATGTTGTAGAACCTATATAGGAGATATGGACATTGGGCAAGTTTGAATTCTAGATGGAGGCAAACATTTTAGCAACAGATCATCTGTGCACTAGGAAATATGGTAATATAAAGAAAATTATTATTGGAATGCAAAAAATCTCTGAGATTTTTGCTGGATAATAGTTAAATGGTTACTTGTGGAATGATGTTAGATGGTAATAATGAATTTGAATAGGAGAAGATGAAATGCTCAAACCAAGACTCAAATCCCAAACACACAGATGAATTCAGGGACTAATTAGAAACCCAGTGTATATTGTGGCCTTCTTATTTCATTTTAATTGTCATACGCCTTTCGTTTGTATATGTGTATATGGGTGGTAACTAGAGCCTTGGGTTCTAGATGTTTGCTTCAGTTTACTCTATGTTTTATTGTTTTTTTTTTCTTTTTCGGACTCCATTTTACTATAAGCTGAGCCAAGCGGAGTGGAGCAGATCTAACTTGTCTAGAACAGCTCAACTTGAACTTGAAAATGCATTAAGGGTTTTGATTTAACTCTAGCCAGGCTTGTGTACACTAGCAACCTTGCAAAAAATTGACTCCCTCAATGCTTGGTTCAATTTGCATTCTTTTGCCTTTTTGGTTTTTCCATAATGATTGTATTAAGGTACTACAGAATCGCAAGCCTGAAGTAGTTGCATCACTACCCCCATGCCCATATTTGTTTGTATTTTCTTGCGTATTAATCATGTTTCTAGTCATAGAACAAGTGTTGGGGCTACATATATTTCTAGTAATTAACTTCCATTATCTGATATATTTTTTGGTACTTGATGCTATAAGTTTTTGAACACTTGGATAATTTGGTCACTTGAAAAGGTGGCAATTTGACTACATTGTTGGCCAATAAGCTTGAAATTTAAATTAAAAAAATGTAATAATAATAAAAATCTGAAATGCAAAAAGTATAATAGTAATGAAAAATCAGAAAGATTGAAATTTTTAAAAAATATTCAAATTGTTCTTGATAAAAAGCTTGAGTTTTCTGAGTGAAATTGCTATTTTGTCCTCGTCAAGAAGACAACCAAGTCAAGACTGAGACACATGAGGTGTGGTTGCTTCTGGTTGATCCCATTTAGAATTCCTCTTATTTAACTAATTTGGCCGATGTTTACGGCTTTGCCAAGAACTACCACATAGATGCTATAGCTCTCAAGTTATTTGATACCTTAAATTTAAATTCACTAGTTATGTGTGCACTTGTATGTACCATGGGCTTCATCTATTTTTTCCACATAATTTATATCCAGTGTGGTTCCTTTTGTTTTTTATTTTTATTTTTTATTTCATCATAAGGGAAACTTTTGATTTTCTATGATATATACCATAAACACCATATATGTGCTGCACGTTTTGCCCTCGATGGAGAATTTGTGTAACATAACATTATGTATCACTATCACACAACTTGAATTTCACATAAGACTACTGTAAAAGTTTTCAAATTATAAGACATCAATTATAGAAGAGCCTATTATATAAAGAATAGCATTTACTAAATTAAGATTCCTCTTGTACTAAACATTCTTGTCTTTTTGTTCATTTTCATGTAGTATTTACATGCTAGTTATACAATACTTATAGGCATATGTCGGAAGAAGATAAAAGGTGTGTAATTTTTTTGTGGTGGTGTAATTTTGACTAAATCTTTACTCGTGAATGCTTTTTTATCTAATAGATGGATACATAGTTTGATCCATTGTCTCAAATGACTATCAATTTGATTAGTAGAGATAATGAAGTGATTGAGGTTGGTAAAAATTACAAAAACATACGGAATGCCTCCAAAGAAGAGAAGTTTATCCAACTAATGGAGGAAGAAATAAAAAAAGGGGAATATACTTATGACTACATTTTTCAATTCTGGTTGGAATAACCTCGTCGTGAGAATGAAAAGTTTCAGTGATTATAGTTATGATAAACGTCAACTAAAAAACAAGTACAGTCAATTGAGGATTGCACAAAAGAATTCAAAAGATTGTTGCAAGAGACTGGAGCTGGGTATAACTCAACCATTGGGACAGTGATAATGGATGATGATAGGTGGGACAAATTGGAGAAGGTGTGTATAGTACAATATTTATTTACTTCTTTTAGTTCGCTTATGTTTAGTTTATCTTGACCCTTATAATTACATATTGTAGGTCATGCCAAGAGTGAAACGGTTCAAGAAAAAATGTTGCAAGCACTATGATAGGTTGTGTGAAATTTTTGATGGAACAAATACAACTGGTTCTAAGGCACATTCCTCCACCGTAAGCCCCTCGGATAGTGATGAAAATCCTTCGCCTAAGAAGGAAGTTAAGAGAGAACTTAGTAAAGAGCTGAGGGTGCCTCGTCGTAGTGTAAAGGAAGATAGTTTTGCATTGACAATGGATAGAGTTATGGATAGATTTTAAGCGAATTCAAAAAGGACTCCTGATAAACTTTTCAATGTAAGCACTTCCTCCATTACTCAGAAGAGCTTGCATAGAGAAACTAATGTATGTTGTTCTGGGTCTCCAAAAGTGAATAAGATGCATTTAGTTCAAGAGTGTATTGATGCTTTATAGGCTATTGAGGGCATTGACGATGTCCATATGGCAAAAGCTCTTAATAAGGTGTTTGAGAATATATAGTGGAGGGAGTTCTTCTCACACTTCAAGAACCAATGAGGAAGGCATTGGTATTGAACATGTGATGGCCTTGTTGTCTACTTGTAGTTGGTTGCTTGCACCTTGCGGTTGTAGTTTTTAGTTTGTAAACTCTAATATGGATTTAGATTTGGTAGTAGTTATGTCTTTCTAATTTGGATTTGATAATGTAATATGAAAACTGATGTCTTTCTATTTATTTTTTTATTTATGGTATCTATTTATTTTGAATTAATACTTATTATGTATTAATGCTTGTTTTATATTTAATTTTGGTTATTTATTAATAGATAGATATCCAGAGATATTATGTGATATCTAAAGCGGAAGAGGCACAATTCCATATTATAATTATATGCATGACAGAGGAGTATAAAATGTACTTGATATCTAATAGGCCATGTAGAAATAGTGTTTTACAAGGCCATGATTATATACTTGAAATAATTAATCGTCCTGACTCTAGATGCTAAGAAATGTTTAGAATGAAGAAACATGTATTCCTGAATTTATGTGATGAGTTAAAGAATGATGGAACGATAGACTCTAAGTATCTCTCAATTCAAGAACAAGTTGCAATGTTTCTTTATTTTTTAGCTCACAATGAGAGATACTGTGTTGTGACTGAGAGATTTCAGCACTCTAGATGGACAATGTCCAAGTATTTTCATACTATCCTAATGGCTATATGTAAGTTGGAGAAATGGATTATTACCCCACCAAATATTGACGTGGTTCCACCAGAGATCTTACATAATCCAAAAGTTTATCCTTTCTTTGAGATGAGACTCACATATTATCATTGTTTTAATATCTATAAGAATTTATATTACTAATGCGCTCATTTGTATACTCTTTTTATTTAGAATTGAGTTGGAGCTAATGATGAAACACACGTATCTGTATGGGTTCTCTCGAATCAGCAAATTCCTTATCATGGTACGAAATCAAACACTACTACGAATGTCATGGTTGCATGTTCATTTGACATGCAATTTACTTTTGTCATTGCAGATTCGGAAGGACTGCAAATGATGTTAGGGTATTTAGGGAGTGTGTAGAAAATGATGCTAATAATTTCTTACCACCACTTGAAGATATATAGATTATTTATGGAGTTTATTTTTGATTTTGTTTATGTCTGTTAGACGATAGAATGTTGACTTAATTACCTATTTACAGGGAAAAATTATCTTCTGGATTCTAGATACACAAACTTGCCTGGTTATTTGACCCCATACCTGGGTGAAAGATACCACATGCAAGAGTATAGACTCAGTCGAAGGCGGCCCCATGGTCGGGAGGAATTATTTAATTTTAGGCAACCCTCTTTAAGAAATGTGATTGAACGTTGTTTTGGAGTATTGATATGAGATAACCGATACTTAAACTGATGGCTCCTTTTGAGTTGGATATTCAAAAATATATTGTCATTGCTTATTGTACTCTCATTAATTTCATTAGAATGTAGGCACAACGAGATAAGAGATTTATGAAATATGGGAGAGATGGTTTTGTTGATGACGATCAAGAAGAAATTAGTACTCGCCGAAGAAGGCAAAGACTTGATCTTTTTCAAAATCGACTTCGTGAAGCAAATTAATTGCGTGATTTTATTGCCAATGCAATGTGGAATGATGTTAATGCGTGAAGATCATTTGTCGTAATTTTATTTAGGATATGTATGGCTTTTATTAAGAACGTGTGTTTTTACTAAGGACATGTATGTATAATGAATTTATTTTCTAATTAGACATTGATATTATGTATGATTGTATTTGGTATGTTTGATTATATCTTCTTTGTAGTGTAATATATTTTGTTTAATTGTTCATTTATTATCTTAGATTTATATAAGGTGCAGGATGTTTGGACCACAAAGAGGTGGACCTTCATGTGCATGTGGTAGAGGCTCAATGAAACTTTATATGACTAAAACTTTACAGAATTATGGTCGTTACTTTTATAGGTGTTTGACATGAAAGGTATTAACTATTTGTATTTTTTTTTCAGTAACCATTTAATAATGATTATATTCTATTTTGTAGAATCATGTCGATTCCTTTGTTGGATAATCAACAACATCAACAAAATGCTACTGAAGATTACGAGGATGAAGAGTTAAATTCAGTAGTTGCAAATTTACTAACAACACGACGCAGGGAAAGACTTATTTTTTGTGGTTGTTGTGGATGTGTTATTATAAGCATTTTATTTGTTCTGATCATTGTAATATTTTTTGTACTTATAATAGTGATTGCAAAATGAACTATGTAGTAGAATAATCAATGTAATATTTTAATTTGGATACTTACTAGAACACATGTTTTGTAAAAGATTAAACATATAATATTTAACATTATCATATGTTATATGATTTTGTAACGTAAAAATGTGAGGACAAATATGTACCGTTGTAATATTAAAACAAGGTTGTAATATGTATTGTTCATTTATGTAGTTTAAAATGACTTAGAACTATTTATTCAAACACAATTTATAACCAAAGATACTACTATTTTTTAAAAACAAATTTATTTTGGGTTACCAAACATATTTTCATATTTCAGTTTTTAAAATTTTGACAGCAGATAACATTAACAAACATATTTTGCTTTTGACAGAAATGGCAGCACAGTTGGTTTTCAGATTTCATTTTTCTAGAATTAGAAAATGGAATTCGACAGCTTTTCCAACATAAATTGCGTTCCATCTGTTGGCTCGTGAAGAGCATCAGCCAGGGACGAACCCACGTTGGGTCTAGTGGGGGCATCTGCTCCCACTCAATTTTTTTTCCTCTTTTATATACCCTTATTTTTTAAATTATATACTTATATATAACCCCTTGCCCCCCCTAAAATTACAAAAAAAACCCACTAGGCCCTCCTAATTTTTTTTTAATGTTTCTCTCTCTCTTTTCCCCTCTCTTCGTCCCCTCTCTCTCTTTCTCCCTTTCTTTCTTTGTCCCCTCTCTCTATCCAATCTATTGCTCTCTCTTTTTTACCCTCTCTCTTTGAGTCTTTGTCTCCTCTCTCTCTATATCTATAAAAACAATTTGAATTAATAAATTCATTTAATTTTTAATAGATAAATTAAAAAAATAATGAAGTAAATATTTTTTTTTGAAATTTTTTAATAATAAAGTAAAAATTATCAATGAACAATGATAAATTTATTCAATAGAATTATTACAATGACTTAAAAAAAAAATTAGTGTTAAAAGTTGCCCCCTCATAAAATTTTTTGGATCCGTCACTGGCATCAACGTTTAGGTTCTGCACTCTTCTTGGAGACATTTTGCTATATACACACCAAGAACTTCATTAACTAAGCGCATACCAGTTATTTGAAAGCGTTGTGATAATTTTTCTATAATGCTAGTAAGAGGAGAAAACAATACAATTTAGCAAAACAATTACATTTTGTGAATCTGAATCGAATCTATTGAATATACCAAATGTGTCCTACTTGAATACATGTGATACGCTTAAGAATTTTTTCAATTTAGCTGGAAGTGGAAACACATGTTCTCATGTCACGTAGGAGTAAATTTTTGATTTTTTGACTAGTTGGTCACACTAATAGACTACTGGTAGGTGAGGTTCAATTATTTTATGGGTAAGAGTGTTGTATTTAACTTTCTGACTGAAGTAAAGCTGTCATCATTATTATTAGTTTTGACAGTTTGACTGTTACGTTTCAGTTCTTATTGTGAAACTGTGAAACCTATTCCTCACAACTTGGGATATCTTATTTTTAGGGTTGGCATTCGGGCTTAAAAACTAGCAAGTAAAAGGTAAAGAAGGGTCAAGAAACATGCCTCCTCACTCCTCAGGTAACAAATTCGTACTCTTTCCTACTTTTTCGAAAATTTTAATTGGCGTTTTTAGGTATTGATTACGGTTTTTTTCCCCAGTTTTACATATTGATTTCGTCTTGTTAATGTTTTTATACACATAAGTATATATTTCTGATGTGATGCTCGAACAAGTTATTAGTGGAAAGACTTCAAAGTATTCGTTTTCAGCTTCAGAATATCTTTTTTTACAAGTTTGATAACATTTTAAAAAAATTCCCTCTTTTATCGTAATAATATAGGTTGCATTACGCAAACAAGACAGTTGAATGGGAATGAGTGGAGTAGGGAAAAAAAATAGGTATGTAATTTTAAGATATTATCATACTTGTCTGATTTTGAGATATTAGATGCTTCATTTTGTGCATCAAGGATGTGACATTAATTATTAATTGCTTTCTCATTCATTCTAAATTTTTTCTGTTCACCATGGCTGACATTTTCTTTATCTTCTTGTCTTTATTTTTTTCGAAAAAAAAAATAAGAATACCATTATGTTGCATCATTTTATCTACCCAACTGTGCCTAAAACTTTTAATTACACCCTTAAACAAAGGTAGAGTTAGAAATTTTTATTTAGGGGTTGTTTGGAAACCATTTCAATTTCGGATTTCAATTGTCAATTTTAAAATTTCGAAAGTTACACTCGGAAACACGTTTGGTAATCGGTTTTCGTTTTTAAAATTTTAAAATCCTATTCCAGATTTTTGGAAACCATTAGGTAAGACCTGAAAATTCCAAAACCTTGGACATTTTAGCAAAATAATCCAAAATTAATTAAGAAAACTCCAAAAATAGAAATAACAGCCTCTGGAGATAATTTATATATCACCAATAGAACCGAAGAAAAAGAAACTGAATCAGAATCACTCATCAGAAAAAATTCTCAATGGCAAAAAGAATTTCCATCAGATTTACAAAAACTTAATAGACAAATTTCTAACAAAGGAATTAGTTTTAGAGAACCTTGATTACCACCTCCTATTTTACCTCCACGATTTTCCTTAGACAAAGGAAAACAAATAGGGTCATCAGATAATCCTATCTTACCAGGGTCCTCTTCAAAGTATCATATAAATTTAGCTTTAATTTATCATTTCCAACTAGGAAAAGAAGAAATCATCTTTGCTCCAAAACATGGAATTAGAAAACATACATACTTGCTTGGAATTTTTAAATTCGTAGGTTATGAACCATATAGCCTAAGTGTTCTTGCAGATACAGGAGCAACAGTTTGCAGTTGCATATGGAACGCTTTGCTAGAAGAAAATTGGCAAAAAATGAAACATCCTATTCCGGTAACAGGAATTAATGACACTGAAACATTCATTCAATATAAAGCAAAGAATGTTTCAATTTGGTTAACAGATCAAAAATTTGTTATTCCAAAGATTTTATGTTTTCCTAATATGCATGGTGACTTCTTATTGGGAAACAATTTCTTAAATTCTTATCTTCCTATGCATATTTATCCAAACTCTATTACTTTAACTCTAAAATAATAGTTAATTCATATCCCTTTACTTGATAAATACACATATCTATGTGATAATAATTTCAGCCCTAAAAAGAGGAACGAAATTCAAATAATACAGAATACACACTGGCTTTATAAAATCCTTGAACCACAATTTAGTGAAAATCCACTAAAACTATGGTCAAGAAGCCCAAGATATTGTACTTTAAGATTGGTAAAATCAGAAGTTATTATTAGAGTTAAACCAATGATCTATCTTAAGAAAGATATAGAAGAATTTGATAAACAAATCCAAACTCTTTTGAATACTAAACTAATTGAAAATACAATTAGTCCCCACTCTAGTCCGGCCTTTATGGTAACAAACCATAATAAAATTGTGAGAAAATAACCTCGAATGGTTATAAACTATAAACGTTTAAATCAATACTTACAATTTGATGGTTATTTTATCCCTAAAAAAGAAGTCCTTATTAATCAAATAAGATATGCTACAATATTTAGTAAATTTGACTGTAAATTTGGATTTTGGCAAATCAAATTAACGAAACAATCTAAGCCATTAACAGCTTCCAGTACACCATCAGGACATTATCAATGGAAGGTAATACCTTTTGGACTCAATACGGCTCCACAAATTTTTCAAAGATGGATGGATTCTATTTTCCACACCTTCAATTCTTTTTGTGTAGTCTATATAGATGATATTCTGCTTTTCTCAATAACAAAAGCCGAACATCGAAGTCATCTAAAATTGTTTTGTAAAATAATCCAAAAACATGGAATTATTTTATCTCTAAGAAAATTGATCTAGAACAAACTAGAATTCATTTTCTAGGGTTAGAAATAACTTTTATAGGAATAAAGTTACAACAACATATTATCTCAAAAATCATAGATTTTTCTAACCATATTGAAGACAAAAAACAACTCCAAAGCTTTTTATGTCTTCTCAATTATGGAAGAAATTTTATAAAAAATCTCTTAAAAAAGGAAATCCCTCTTTTGAAAAAATTTCAAAAGGATCAAATTTTCGAATGGACAGAAAAAGACTCCAGTCTTGTCCAAGAAATCAAAAAAGATCTTGAAGATATTCCTGACGTTTATTTCCCACAAAATGGAGATAAACTTATTCTAGAGACAGATGCCTCTGATCTCTGCTGGGGATGTGTTCTAAAAGCCATAAGAAAAGACATATGGCCAGGTGATAATAATGATGAACCACATCATTTAATTAGACCTTTGAAAAAGCCACTTCCTAAAAAACTTCAATAAGAAGAATTAATTTGTGGATATAACTCGGGAAAATTTAAACCGAATGAACAAAATTATATTATATTTGAAAAAGAACTTTTGGCTATTAAATTAGCTCTAAAACGTTTTCATATCTATCTCACACCAGAAAATTTCATTGTTAGAACCGATAATCAATCAGTTCGAGATTTTCTCATCAATAAGAAAAACTGTCTTGATGGTAGAAGATTAAAGTGGTATAATAACATTTTCCTTTACTCTTTCGAAGTTGAACATCTCAAAGGTACTAATAATTTTCTTACTGATTTTCTTAGCAGGAACTTTCTCGATGGATAAAGATAAAGGCAAAGGGAAAACAAATGAATGGGTGACGATCGCCAAAAAGGCACCGCCAAAACAGTCAAAACCACCTACTTCCATAAATCAATGGTTTGTAATCTTCTCAGGATTCCAACCAGGAATCTATGCAACTTGGTTTGAATGTTTTAATCAGATCAATTGATTCAATGGAGCATGTTTTAAAACTTTCGAAACCTATGAAGAAGCTAAACAAGCTTTTTTCAATATTGGAATTGCATCCAAAATTTTTTTTCAAAAATAAGAAATTTCTAAAGTTTCTGACTTTTTTAATCCAGGAATCCCTCAAGATTTTTATGAAAATCTTAATCTAGTATGGAAATCCCATGTTACAGATCAAAGGAAAATTTTTCGTCATACTTTGAGTACTCTAGCTAAACAAATAGCTGATCTTCATACTTCATCTCTATCTTTCAATGATCTGTGCATCAAAATGGTCGCACAAGTTGATTGGACTCAAGATTTTTTATTAGAAAAAATTAACTGGTATTTGCAGCTTGCTGAACTTCTAAAAAATGATTTTCTAGCACCTCTTTTTGAAAAGTCAAACGAATCTGTCTTTTTGAAAAAGCAAGAGCCTTTTTTCCAACTCACATTTTTGTAAAAATCCAGTATCTTGTTGAAGATAATTATTTGTCACTACCAAATTTTTATCTTGATCATCATCTTCATATTAATATGGAAGATGGTTTTTCCAAGCTAAGTCTGGGAACTCACCTTCTATGGCCTATGGAAATGCTCGATTGGGGAATTATTATTAAACTAATTATCCAATCACATTACCCTGAAAAAGACTTACCAGCCATGATCAAATCCATGATCTTCAAGTGTACTAGTCATTGGATCTGTAATGGAGTTCTTTCTATTTGGATCTCTAGTTCAATTGGTTGGCGAGAAAAAATTCATTTTTATCAGCCATATCAAATTTGGTATTTAAAAACCATGACTGATGCAGAATATCTTGAGCAACCTTGAGAAGATTCTCTCCAATTCGCAAAAGGTTTCTTACCGAGAACCCTTGTTATTAAGAGCCTTTTTCATTTAAAAAATACAGCTGCCACCCTTCTTACCTTAATTATACCTTTAACCATGGTTACTGATGGAAGAAGAATTTTTGTCACAGAATTAAGTATTGATTTTCCAAATTATTCTGCTCAATATCTTGAAGAAGCAAAAAGTCTTCTTAGAAGCATCACTCAATTTGAATTGGATATTCCTCAAGAAATTCTTCACTCCGCTGAAATGGACGATTTTTATGCAAACCAGCATGACGCCCAAAGTCCAGAATCTCCTCTAGAGCTTGATGAACACGAGCTCCATAATATTCTCAATATTATGGAAGGATAAAACATGTCTTCTAAATAAGAACGGATCTCAAAACGACTGCAACCCATCCAGCACACGACAAGAGATCACTTCACAGTTAGAAGCAAAAACCAGACAAAAAGCAACATCGGTAGATATTAAAACAGTGTCGGCAAACATTTATCGACAAATTACAAACAGTACTTTGTCGGGGTAAAAGTCAAAAGGTCTACAGTAATGCTACAGTATCGCACAATCGATTACTGTAGAAGCCTCCAGTCATCAGTTATCCTGGGTCTATAAAAGAACAAGATTGCTGAAGACAGAGGACATCTTGTATCATACGCTCTCTTCTAATGCTTTTTATGTTTTTGTGTCAGTGCTTGTAATCGACATTTCGCATTTCGCTTTGTGTATTTCCATTATGTATATTTTGAAAGCTAGTATTTGTTGCTTTCAAAATTGGATTCTCTTGTTATGGTACAGTGCCACTTAAAATTACAGACCCAAAGTGCCGTAAATAATATCAGAAAACAAAACCAAACGAAACCTAAAATTGCATAACCAAACTTAGTCGCAACAACTAGATAACATCGTCTTCCTCAACTTCATAGCAACAGTGGTCGGTACTCTCTCTCTCTATTACAATATGTTTAGCAACATATTGTATATGGCCAGGTTTACAGTTAGTGCACAAAGTATTTGATTTTCTAGATCTGTAGTGAAAATGATATATATATGTGTGTGTGTGTGTGTCCATGTATCAATTTAAATGTTTATGCCTTCTATGTTGGATGAGATTCTGATTTTAGAAATTTTTTATACTCCTAAAAAATGAAAACAGTGAGAGAGTTTTCTGGATCTGTAGTGAAAATGATATATATATATATATATATATATGTGTGTGTGTGTGTGTGTGCGCGAGCGCGCGGGCGAAAGAGAGAGAGAGATGATGATGAAGAAACAGAGAGGAACAAAACAGAGATCTTGTTCTAAGAACCCATCTGGCTAATCTGATATCTTTAAAAGTTGATCCTTTAAAACTTGATCTACATCAGACAAGTGAACTTGTTCTAAGAACCCATCTCTGCCCTTGATTGCGACTAGGCTCTCCCTGTAGATCAAGAACCTTTGGCAACCATGGAATCCAAGATCTTTAATTTCATGAGTCTCTATATCATATAAGATAGCATGATGGTCATCACCATGGTACATAAAAATCTGACCATTCTTCGAAAACCCAAGCAGCATATGCATTGAGAACATAGTAAATTGTTTTGTCCAAAGCCACCCTTCTTCAACATTGAAGTTCTAAAACAAATCTATTGTGATGAATATAAAAATTATCTGAATGCTACAGCCTACAACAATCAGAATGCTCCACAACAAAAATAAATGATCAAAGTTGTTAACAGATGGAACAACTATGATTTTATAACTTGAGAAGGATTATAAGCAGAACAAAATAGTTCTGATATCACTATGAAAGCAGAGTGATTATCCCAAAATCTTCAATAGGGTGTTGCAAATGCTTTTGCCTCTAATAATAGATGGGAATAACCCCTTTTATGTTAAAACATAGGAAATTCTAGATTTCATTCCATAACTCAACATCCTAAGGAATGATTCCAAACAATAAAATTATTAATAACACTTCATAAATGTAGACACTTTGATATTTTCAAAATTAATATTCAAAAGATCTAATATATAATGCATCTACTGAGCATTCCACTATCCTGCATATTTAAGTCTGCCATGTTTCAAAAAATGACTTCTAATGCGACTCACAGTTCTCGCCCTTTGATTATGGGAGACCTTAGCACTTTAATGCATGTTTAATCTGTAATAACTGTGCTCGCAATACTGGTTATAAATGATAAACTATGTTGGGATTTGCTTCACTTCTGAGGAAAATCTTGAATTGGCTCCTTTCTGATTTGTGCTGGGCACCACACATCAATGTTGTGGAACCTATGTAGGAGATATGGACATTGGGCAAGTTTGAATTCTAGATGGAGGCAAACATTTTAGGAACAGATCATCTTTGCACTAAGAAATATGGTAATATAAAGAAAATTATTATTGGAATGCAAAAAATCTCTAAGATTTTTACTGGATAATAGTTAAATGGTTACTTGTGGAATGATGTTAGGTGGTAATAATGAATTTGAATAGGAGAAGATGAAATGCTCAAGCCAAGACTCAAATTCCAAACACAGATGAATTCAATGACTAATTAGAAACCTAGTGTATATTGTAGCCTTCTTATTTCATTTTAATTGTCATATGCCTTTCGTTTGTATGTGTATATGGGTGGTAACTAGGGACTTGGGTGCTAGATATTTGCTTCAGTTTACTCTATGTTTTATTGTTTTTTTCTTCTTTTTCGGCCTTCATTTTACTATAAGCTAACCCAAGTTGAGTGGAGCAGATCTAGATTGTCTAGAACAACTCAACTTGAACTTGAAAATGCATTTAAGGGTTTGATTTAACTCTAGCCAGGCTTGTGCACACTGGCAACCTAGCAAAAAACTGACTCCCTCAATACTTGGTTCAATTTGCATTCTATTACCTTTTTGGTTTTTCCGTAATGATTGTATTAAGCTACTACAGAATCGCAAGCCTAAAGTAGTTACATCACCACCCCCACGCCCCTATTTGTTTGTATTTTCTTGCGTATTAATCCTGTTTCTTGTCATAGAACAAGTGTTGGGGCTACTTAAATTTCCAGTAATTAACTTCCATTATCTGATATAATTTTTGGTACTAGATGTTATGAGTTTTTGAACACTTAGATAATTTGGTCACTTGAAAAGCTGGCAATTTGACTACATTATTGGCCAGTAAGCTTGTAATTTAAATTTAAAAATGTAATAATAATAAAAATCTAAAATCCAAGAAGTATAATAGTAATGAAAAATCAGAAAGATTGAAATTTTAAAAAAATATTCAAATTGTTTCTTGATAAAAAGCTTGAGTTATTTGAGTGAAATAAAGAAAACAACCAAGTCAAGACTGTGGCACATGAGGTGTGGTTGCTTCTTGTTGATCCCATTTAGAATTCCTCTTATTTAATGAATTTGGCTGATGGTTACAAGTTTGCCAAGAACTGCCACATGGATGCTATAGCTCTCAAGTTATTTGATACCTTAAATTTAAATTCATTGGTTGTGTGCGCTTGAATGTACCATGGGCTTCATCTATTTTTTCCATGTAATTTATATCCAGTGTGGTTCCTTTCATTTTTTATTTTTATTTTTATTTTTTATTTCATCATAAGTGAAACTTTTTGATTTTTTATTATATGTACTATAAACACCATATATGTGATGCACGTTTTGCCCTCGATGGAGAATTTGTGTAACATAACATTATGTATCACTATCACACAACTTGAATTTCACTGAAGACTATTGTAAAAGTTTTCAAATTATAAGGCATCAATTATAGAAGAGCCTATAATATAAAGAATAGCATTTACTAAATTAGGATTCCTCTTGTACTAAACATTCTTGTCTTTCTGTTCCTTTTCATGTAGTATTTACATGCTAGTTATATAATACTTATAGGCATATGTCGGAAGAAGATAAAAGGTGTGTAATTTTTTTGTGATGGTGTAATTTTGACTGAATCCTTACTCGTGAGTGTTGTTTTATCTAATAGATGGATACAGAGTTTGATCCATTATCTCAAATGACTACCAATTTGATTAGTAGAGATAATGAAGTGATTGAGGTTGGTAAAGATGACAAAAACATATGGAATGCCTCCAAAGAAGAGAAGTTTATCCAACTGATAGAGGAAGAAATAAAAAAAGGGAATAGACTTACGACTACATTTTCTAATTCTAGTTGGAATAACCTCATCGTGGGAATGAAAAGTTTTACTGACTATAGTTATGATAAACGTCAACTAAAAAACAGGTACAGTCAATTGAGGATTGCACAAAAAGAATTCAAAAAATTGTTGCAAGAGACTGGAGTTGGATATAACTCAACTACTAGGACAGTAATAATAGATGATGATAGGTGGAATAAATTGGAGAAGGTGTGTATAGTACCATATTTATTTACCTTTTTTAGTTTGCTTATGTTTAGTTTATCTTGACCCTAATAATTACTTATTGTAGGTCATACCAAGAGGGAAACGGTTCAAGAAAAAGGTTGTAAGCATTATGATAGGTTGTATGAAATTTTTGATAGAACAAATGCAACTGGCTCTAAGGCACATCCCTCCACCTTAAGCCCCTCGGATAGTGATGAAAATTCTTCGTCTAAGAATGAAGTTAAGAGAGAACGTAGTGAAGAGTTGAGGGTGCCTCATATTAGGGTAAAGGAAGATAGTTTTGCATTGACCATGGATAGAATTATGGATAGATTTTAAGTGAATTCAAAAAGGACTCGTGAGGAACTTTTCAATGTAGGCACTTCCTCCACTACTCAAAAGAGCTTGCATAGAGAAACTAATGTATGCTCTTCTTGGTCTCCAAAAGTGAATAAGATAAATTTGGTTCAAGAGTGTATTGATGCTTTACAGGCTATTAAGGGCATTGCCGATGTCCATATGGCAAAAGCTCTTAATAAGGTGTTTGAGAATATATAGTGGAGGGAGTTCTTCTCACACTTCAAGAACCAATGAGGAAGGCGTTGGTATTGAACATGTGATGGCCTTGTTTTCTACTTGTAGTTGGTTGCTTGCAACTTACGGTTGTAGTTTTTGATTTGTAAACTCTAATTTGGATTAGATTTGGTAGTAGTTATGTCCTTCTAATTTGAATTTGGTAATGTGATATGAAAACTTATGTCTTTCTATTTGTTTTTTATTTATGGTATCAATTTGTTTTGAATTAATGTTAATTATGTATTAATGCTTGTCTTATATTTAATTTTGGTCATTTATTAATAGATGGATATCCAGAGATATTATGTGATATTTAATTTTGGTCATTTATTAATAGATGGATATCCAGAGATATAGTGTGATATCTGAAGCGGAAGAGGCACAATTCCATATTATAATTATATACATGGCAGAGGAGTATAAAATGCACTTGATATCTAATAGGCTATGTAGGAATAGTGCTTTACAAGGCCATGATTATATACTTGAAATAATTAATAGTCATGACTCTAGATGCCAAGAAAGGTTTAGAATGGAGAAACATATATTCTTGAATTTTTGTAATGAGTTGAAGAATGATGGAACGATAAACTCTAAGTATCTCTCAATTCAAGAACAAGTTGCAATGTTTCTTTATATTTTAGCTCACAATGAGAAATACCGTGTTATAGCTAGGAGATTTCAACACTCTGGATGGACAGTGTCCAAGTATTTTTATACTATCCTAATGGCTATATGTAAGTTGGGGAAGCGGATTACTATCCTACCAAATCTTGACGTTGTTCCACTAGAGATCTTACATAATCCAAAAGCTTATCCATACTTAGAGGTGAGACTCACATGTTATCATTGTTTTAATATCTAAAAGAATTTATATTACTAATGCGTTCATTTGTATACTCTTTTTATTTAGAACTTGGAGCTATTGATGGAACGCACGTATCTGCATGGGTTTTCTCGGATCAACAAATTCCTTATCGTGGTAGGAAATCAAACACTACCACGAATGTCATGGCTGCATGTTCATTTAACATACAGTTTACTTTTGTCATGGCAGGTTAGGAAGGGACTATAAATGATGCCAGGGTATTTAGGGAGTGTGTAGAAAATGATGTTAATAAATTCCCACGACCACCTAAAGGTATATAGATTACTTATGGAGTTTATATTTGATTTTTTTTATGTCTGTTAGACGATATAATGTTGAGTTAGTTACCTATTTACATGAAAATATTATCTTGTGAATTCTAGATACACAAACTTGCTTGGTTATTTGACCCTATATTAATGTAAAAAATATCACATGCAAGAGTACAGACTCAGTCGAAGGCGGCCCTGGGTCGAGAGGAATTATTTAATTTTAGGCATTTCTCTCTATGAAATGTGATTGAACATTATTTTGGAGTATTGAAGATGAGATATTCGATACTTAAACTGATTATTCCTTTTGATTTGAATATTCAAAGATATATTGTAATTGCTTGTTGTACTCTTCATAATTTTGCTAAAATACAGGCACAACGAGATAAGATATTTATGAAATATGGGAGAGATGGTTTTGTTGATGATGATCAAGAAGAAGTTAGTACTCGCCGAAAAAGGCAAAGACTTGATCTTTCTCAAAATCGACTTTGTGAAGCAAATTAGTTACGTGATTCTATTGCTAATGCAATGTGGAATGATGTTAATGCGTGAAGATTATTTATTGTAATTTGATTTAGGATATGTATGACTTTTACTAAGGATGTGTGGTTTTTACTAAGGACATGTATGTATAATGAATTTATTTCTAACTAAACATTAATATTATGTATGATTGTATTTGGTATGTTTGATTATATCATCTTTGTAGTGTAGTGTATTTTGTTTAATTGTTCATTTATTATCTTAGATTTGCATAAGGTGCAGGATGTCTGGACCACAAAGAGGTGGACCTTCATGCATGTGCATGTGGTAGAGGCTCAATGAGACTTTATATGACTAAAACTTCACAAAATTATAGTCGTTACTTTTATAGGTGTCCGGCATGGAAGGTATTAACTATTTGTATTTTTTTTCATTAACCATTTAATAATGATTATGTTCTATTTTGTAGAATTGTGTCGATTCTTTTTATTGGTTGGATAATCAACAACATCAACAAAATACTACTGAAGATTACGATGATGAAGAGCTAAATTTAGTAGTTGCAAACTTACTAGCAACACGACACAGGGAAAGACTTATTTTTTGTGGCTGTTGTGGGTGCGCTATTATAAGCATTTTATTTGTTCTGATCATTGTAATGTTTTTTGTACTTATAATAGTGATTGCAAAATAAATTATGTAGTAGAATAATTAATGTAATATTTTAATTTGGATAATTACTAGAACACATATTTTGTATAAGATTAAACATATAATATTTAACATTATCATATGCTATATGATTTTGTAACGTAAAAATGTGAGGACAAATATGTACCTTTGCAATATTAAAATAAGGTTGTAATATGTATTGTTCATTTATGTAGTTTAAAATGAGTTGGAACTATATTACTCCAATACAATTTATAATAAAAGATATTACTATTTTTTTACAAAAAATTATTTTGGGTTACCAAACATATTTTCAGATTTCAGTTTTTAAAATTTTGACAGCAGATGACATTACCAAACAAATTTTGCTTTTGACAGAAATGGCAATACAACTGGTTTTCATAATCCATCTTTCTGGAATCAAAAAATGGAATCCGACAGCTTTTCCAAGCATAAATTGTGTTCCATCTGTTGGCTTCTGAGGAACATCAGCATCTAGGTTTCGTGTTCTTCTTAGAGGCATTTTGTTAAATGCATAACAAGAAAATTTTAAGTCCAAAAAATTTACACTTCTTACACTATACCCATCATCCTTGCACACGCCATATCAATTTAATCCATAAAGGCATGTTAAGAAACCGTAAGCATAAAATGATGTCACACGTAAGCAATCTCAACTTAAAGTCTAAACCCTTACATAATTCCAACCTTCTCAAATTCACATATAATGCGAATGTCACCCGTCGCCCCTAGGTATTCTAACCTTGTATTTTGATACCATTTTGTTAAGCCCTAATGAACACATTAACCTCTAATTATCACGGAAACTTAGTCACCCACTTGTATTTACCTATGCACAAGTCAATATCACCTAACCTCAATGGCTACAACCATACAACCCTTCAAATTGGTTCTATCCCACAACTACAGATATCAAACTCCTAGTAAGTTTTTGATCATGTCCTAAAAATGGAACCATTGGAAAGAGGGTTCAAAAATACTCGAATTAAAAAAAGAATCTTCTAATTTTGATTTGAAACGAAAAAGATATGCCCATTAGAAGTTAGGCAGAATTTTGTCAATGCATGCTGTAAAAGAGCTCGAGTGCTTTAAAAAAAGGGATCGAGCGCTTTCACTCCCGAGGCTAAGCCTTTGAATCTTTTACAATGGCGATTGAGCACCATAAAAAGTGATCGAGCACTATAAATATAGAAACTAAAATTCTGCAACCTATACTTGGCCAATTTTCAACCTGACTTCAAATTCAAATATCTCACGAACCGTAAGTCCATTTCACTTAAAATTTGGCATGGATCATCCTCAACATGTCTAGTTTTCAACCCAATTTGAATCACCTAATAATTCAACTCACAACCTATATTACACACAAATCAACGGGCTTAGGTTAGATTTTGAAGTCTTGTACTAAAACATGCATATCTTACTAAATTTAAATCCAAACAAGGTCTATGACTTATCAAATTGAAACTAATACAATTCTCCTTCTATAAATATAAATTCCATTCACACCTTGAATCTAAAATAGACACTTTTAGGCACGTGTCCCTCCTCCCCTAATGGCTACTCTGATGCCTCAATTGCCATCACATACATTCATATAACATGCATAACATATTTTTAGCATGGTCCTTTCAATTCTCATATTCCATACATCCTTTTTATTTCATTCCCAACTCACTTACTTGAGAAATTTCCATACATAAAGTTATAACATAAGAAGAGATCATAACTTTACATTCCATATATTCCAAAACTTAAGTTTGGTCCAAGAATAAATCCCAACACATATGGATTCCAAATTTATAATCATTATAAGGATTTCATGCATAAAGTCCAAAAATGCTAAAAATCCTACCATGACTACAAATACATAATCAACGTGGCACAAGTCAACACGAATAGCCAAATATACAATATCCAAGATATATCAAAATGCTACAAAGAGCTCTACTTGGACACTCAAGTCCCCCTTGTCATTAGCACCTTATTTGTAAAAGAATTTTGAAGAAAGGGGTGAGTACCACGATGACCCAATAGAGATACCCCAACCCACCTAAGTGTCGACCCGACACGACCTACATGAATGCATGTTACAACATTACACGTATCACTCAACACACATCATGTTTATTCGCAACAATGCATATATATAAGAAGGCATTAACACAATGCATGCTTCACAATTTAAAATGAAAGCATATCATATATTTATCTCCCTCTCGGACTTAACCCGATACCCTAGCATAATTTTTGACCAACCATGCAACCTGAGGCACTTCCCACACAATTGCAAAATCTGTCATCGAGTACCACACACTCCCAGGTGATCAGACCATTTCACAATTCTCACCAAGAACCACGCACTCCCAAGTGATTAGATAATTTCAGAATATGTCACCAAGTTTCACGCACTCCAAGGTGATTAGACCGATCGGAATTCATCACCAAGTACCACACACTCCCAGGTGGTCAGATTGTTGACCATCACCAAGCGTTTATTGCTCCAAGTGAACTAGTTATTCTACCACTTTTCCCCTTTCTCCCCACAACGATCCTAAACATGCACTTCGATCATATAACAACTAAGTATTTAAATTTCATGTCTCATAATATATATGCTAGTTATAAAGGAATATAACATGCATTTTATATTCACCAATCCACACATATAATCACATATATATGTAAACCTTAGCATAAGTTGCATATGCTCACGAAATTCACATAAACACATATTTGTCATGCTTCACCAATGCACACAATTTCTACACAAAGATAACATGCATTTAAATCACAAAGCATCACATAACACAATTATGCTCATTTTATACATTTCATAAAAGTGCACAAAACCCTAACATATTAGTGTACATACTTGTTTCTCCCCCTCATTCACCACTTCTATCATACGTACTACCATAAACACACTTATCACACTTAAGAAACTAAAGAGAGATAAAAATTCACTACATCCCACCCCTCTCACCATTCTTAAATATACAACACACAACCCTAGCTCTCACCATTTTTATTAGATGGTGTGAATCTGAATCGTATGTATTGAATATTCGAAATGTGTCTTAACGTGATGCACTTAAGAATTTTTTCAATTCAGCTGGAAGTGGAAACGCATATTCTCGTAGGAGTAAATTTTTGATTCTTTCAATTTCTTTGACTAGTTGGTCACACTAATAGACCACTGGTTGGTGAGGTTCAATTATTTTATGGGTAAGAGTGTTGTCTTTAACTTTTTGACTGAAGTAAAGCTGTCATCAATTATTAGTTTTGACAGAGTTTGACTGATGCGTTTCAGTTCTTATAGTGAAGGGCTATAGTAAAACTCTGATACCTATTCCTGGCAACTTGGGATTTCTTATTTTTAGGGTTGACATTCGGGCTTAACAACTAGCAAGTAAAAGGTAAAGAAGGGTCAAGAAACATGCCTCCTCACTCCTCGGGTAACAAACTCGTACTCTTTCCTACTTTTTCTAAAATTTTAATTGGCATTTTTAGGTATTGATTACGATTTTTTTCCCCAGTTTTACATATTGATTTCTTGTTTATGTTTTTATACACATAAATATATATTTCTGATGTGATGCTCGAACAAGTTATTAGTGGAAAGACTTCAAAGTATTCGTTTTCAGCTTCAGAATATATTTTTTTACAAGTTCGATAACATTTTAAAAATTTTCCTTCTTTTATCCTAATAATATAGGTTGCTTTTACGCAAAGAAGACAGTTGAATGGGAATGAGTGGAGTAGGGAAAAAATAGGTATGTAATTTTGAGATATTATCATACTCGTCTGATTTTGAGATATTAGATGCTCCATTTTGTGCATCAAGGATATGACATTAATTATTTATTGCTTTCTCATTCGTTCTAATTTTTTTCAGTTCACCATGGCTGACATTTTCTTTATCTTCTTGTCTTTATTTTTTTCTAAAAAAAATAAGACACCATTAATTTGCATCATTTTATCTACCCAACTGGGCCTAAAACTTTTAATTACACCCTTAAACAAGGGTAGAGTTAGAAATTTTTAATTAGGGGGCCAAATTTTAGAAATTAGAAAGTTTTATTTAGGGGCTGTTTGGAAGCCATTTCAATTTCGGATTTCAGTTGCCAATTTCAAAATTTTGAAAGTTATGCTCGGAAATGTGTTCGGTAATCGGTTTTCGTTTTTAAAATTTTAAAATCCTATTCCAGATTTTTGGAAACCATTAGGTATTTTTTGAAAGCTAGTATTTGTTTCCTTCAAAATTGGATTATCTTGTTACGGTACAATGCCACTTAAAATTATGAACCCAAAGTGTTGTAAATAGCATCAGAAAACGAAACCAAACGAAACCTAAAATTGCATAACCAAACTCAGTTGCGACAGCTAGATTGCATTGTCTTCTTCAACTTCGCAGCAACAGTGGTCAGTACTCTCTCTCTGTTACAATATGTTTAGCAGCATATTGTATATGGCCAGGTTTATAGTCAGTGCACAAAGTATTTGATTTTCTAGTTCTGTAATGAAAATGATATATATATATATATATATGTGTGTGTGTGTGTGTGTGTGTGTGTGTGTATGTGTGTCAGAGAGAATTTAAATGTTTATGCCAATATGTTGGATGAGATTCTGATTTTAGAAATTTTTTCTACTCCTAAAATATGAAAACAGTGAGGGTTTTCTAAATCTGCAGTGAAAATGATATATATATATGTGTGTGTGTGTGTGTGTGCGCGCGCGCGAGATAGAGAGAGATGGTGATGATGATGAAGAAATAGAGAGGAACAAAATAGAGATCTTGTTCTAAGAATCCATCTGGCTGATTTGCTATCTTTAAAAGTCCATTCTTTAAAACTTGATCTACATCAGACAAGTGATCTTGTTCTAAGAACCCATTTTCGCCCTTGATTACGACTAGGCTCTCCCTGTAGATCAAGAACTTTTGGCAACCATGGAATCCAAGATCCTTAATTTCATGAGTCTCTATATCATATAAGACAGCATGATGGTCCTCACTATGGTACATAAAAATCTAACCATTCTTCCAAAACCCGAGCGGCATATGCATTGAGAACATAGTAAATTGTTCTGTCCAATACTACCCTTCTTCGACATTGAAGTTCTACAAAAAATCTATTGCGACGAATATAAAAATCATCTGAATGCTACAACCTACAGCAATTAGAATGCTCCACAACAAAAATGAATGATCAAAGTTGTTAACAGATGGAACAACCATGATTTTATAACTTGAGAAGGATTAAAAGCAGAACAAAAGGGCTCTGATATCACTATGAAAGCAGAGTGATTATCCCAAAATCTTCAACAGGGTGCTGCAAATGGATAATTTACTTTTTTTAATTTTCTTATGTTTAGTTTATCTTGACCCTAATAATTACATATTATAGGTCACGCTAAGAGTGAAATGGTTCAAGAAAAAAAGTTGTAAGCACTATGATAGGTTATGTGAAATTTTTGATGGAACAAATACAACTGACTCTAACGTACATCCCTCCACCTTAAGCCCCTCGGATAGTGATGAAAATCTTGCGTCTAAGAACAAAGTTAAGAGGGAACGTATTGAAGAGCTGATGGTGCCTCGTCGTAGGGTAAATAAAGATAGTTTTGCATTGACCATTGATAGAGTTATGAATAGATTTGAAAGGTATTCAAAAAGGACGCACTTCTTCCACTACTCAAAAGAGCCTGCATGGAGAAACTGATGTATGCTCTTCTGGGTCTCCAAAAGTGAATACAATGCATTTGGTTCAAGAGTGTATTGATGCTTTATAGGTTATGGAGGGCATTGACGATGTCCATATGGCAAAAGCTCTTAATAAGGTGTTTGAGAATATATCATGGAGGGAGTTCTTTCTCACACTTCCTGAACCAATGAGGAAGACGTTGGTATTGAACATGTGATGGCCTTGTTGTCTACTTGTAGTTGGTTGATTGCAACTTGCGGTTGTAGTTTTTGGTTTGTGAACTCTAATTTGGATTTAGATTTGGTAGTAGTTATGTCTTTCTAATTTAGATTTGGTAATGTAATATGAAAACTTATGTCTTTCTATTTGTTTTTTATTTATGGTATCTATTTGTTTTGAATTAATACTTATTATGAATTAATGCTTGTCTTATATTTAATTTTGGTCATTTATTAATAGATAGATATTCAGATATATTATGTAATATCTGAAGCGGAAGAGGCATAATTCCATATTATAATTATATGCATGACAGAGGAGTATAAAAGGCACTTGATATCTAATAGGCCATGTAAGAATAGTGATTTACAAGGTCATGATTATATACTTGAAATAATTAATGATCATGGCTCTAGATGCCAAGAAATGTTTAGAATGGAGAAACATGTATTCTTGAATTTATGTGATGAATTGAAGAATGATGGAATGATAAACTTTAAGTATCTCTCAATTCAAGAACAAGTTACAATGTTTCTTTATATTTTAGCTCACAATGAGAGATACCATGTTGTGGCTGAAAGATTTCAACACTCTGGATGGATAGTGTCCAACTATTTTCATGTTATCCTAATGGCTATATGTAAGTTGGAGAAGCGGATTATTACCCCACCAAATCTTGACGTGGTTCCAGTAGAGATCTTACATATCCAAAAGTTTATCCTTACTTTGAGGTGAGATTCACATATTATTATTATTTTAATATCTATAAGAATTTATATTACTAATGCTCTCATTTGTATACTCTTTTTATTTAGAATTGCGTTGGACCTATTGATGGAACACACGTATCTGCATGGGTTCCCTCGGATCAACAAATTTCTTATCGTGGTAGGAAATCAAACACTACCATGAATGTCATGGCAACATGTTCATTTGACATGCAGTTATTTTTGTCATGGCAGGTTGGGAAGGGACAACAAATGATGTCAGGGTATTTAGAGAGTGTAGAAAATGACATTAATAATTTCTCACCACCACCTGAAGGTATATAGATTATTTATAAAGTTTATATTTGATTTTGTTTATATCTGTTAGACGATAGAATGTTGAGTTAGTTACCTATTTACAGAGAAATATTATCTTGTAGATTTTGGATATACAAACTTGTGTTGTTATTTGACCCCATATCGGGGTGAAAGATACCACATGCAAGAGTACAAACTCAGTCGAAAGTGGCCCCGTGGTCGAGTGAAATTATTTAATTTTAGGCATTCTTTTTTAAGAAATGTGATTGAACGTTGTTTTGGAGTATTGAAGATGAGATATCCGATATTTAAATTGATGACTCCTTTTGATTTGGATATTCAAAAATATATTGTCATTACTTGTTGTACTCTTCAAAATTTCATTACAATGCAGGCACAACGAGATAAGATATTTATGAAATATGGGAGAGATTGTTTTGTTGATGACGATCAATAAGAAGTTAGTACTCGCCGAAAAAGACAAAGACTTGATCTTTCTCAAAATAGATTTCGTGAAGCAAATGAGTTACGTGATTCTATTGCCAATGCAATATGGAATGATGCTAATGCATGAAGATCATCTGTTATAATTTTATTTAGGATATGTATGACTTTTATTAAGGATGTGTGGTTTTTACTAAGGACATGTATGTATAATGAATTTATTTTCTAACTAGACATTGATATTATGTGTGATTGTATTTGGTATGTTTGATTATATCTTCTTTGTAGTGTAGTGTATTTTGTTTAATTGTTCATTTATTATCTTAGATTTGTATAAGGTGCCGGATGTCTGGACTACAAAGAGGTGGACCTCCATGTACATGTGGTAGAGGCTCAATGAGACTTTATATAACTAAAATTTCACAGAATTATGGTCGTTACTTTTATAGGTGTTCGACATGAAAGGTATTAACTATTTGTATTATTTTTTTCATTAACCATTTAATAATGATTATGTTTAATTTTGTAGAATCATGTCGATTCCTTTTATTGGTTGGATAATCAACAACATCAACAAAATGCTACTAAAGATTACGAGGATGAAGAGTTAAATTCAGTAGTTGCAAATTTACTAGCAACACGACGTAGGAAAAACTTATTTTTTGTGGTTGTTGTGGGTGTGTTATTATAAGCATTTTATTTGTTCTGATCATTGTAATATTTTTTGTACTTATAATAGTGATTGCAAAATGAACTATGTAGTAGAATAATCAATGTAATATTTTAATTTGGATACTTACTAGAACACATGTTTTGTAAAAGATTAAACATATAATATTTAACATTATCATATGTTATATGATTTTGTCACGTAAAAATGTGAGGACAAATATGTACCTTTGTAATATTAAAACAAGGTTGTAATATGTATTGTTCATTTATGTAGTTTAAAATGACTTAGAACTATTTATTCAAACACAATTTATAACCAAAGATACTACAATTTTTTTAAAACAAATTTATTTTGGGTTACCAAACATATTTTCAGATTTCAGTTTTTAAAATTTTGACAGCAGATGACATTAACAAATATATGTTGCTTTTGATAGAAATGGCAGCACAGTTGGTTTTCAGATTCCTTTTTTCTAAAATTAGAAAATGAAATTCGACAACTTTTCCAACATAAATTGCGTTCCATCTGTTGGCTCGTGAAGAGCATCAGCCAGGGATGAACCCACGTTGGGTCCAGTTGGGGCATCTGCTCCCACTCAATTTTTTTTCCTCTTTTATATACCCTTATTTTTTAAATTATATACTAATATATAACCCCTTGCCCCCCCTAAAATTACAAAAAAAAAAACCCACTAGGCCCTCCTAATTTTTTTTTAATCTTTCTCTCTCTTTTCCCCTCTCTTTCTCTCTCTTCGTCCCCTCTCTCTCTTTCTCCCTTTCTTTCTTTGTCCCCTCGCTCTATCCAATCTATTGCTCTCTCTTTTTTACCCTCTCTCTTTGAGTCTTTGTCTCCTCTCTCTCTATATCTATAAAAACAATTTGAATTAATAAATTCATTTAATTTTTAATAGATAAATTAAAAAAATAATGAAGTAAATATTTTTTTTTGAAATTTTTTAATAATAAAGTAAAAATTATCAATGAACAATGATAAATTTATTCAATAAAATTATTACAATGACTTAAAAAAAAAAATAGTGTTAAAAGTTGCCCCCTCATAAAAATTTTTGGGTCCGTCACTGGCATCAACGTTTAGGTTCTGCACTCTTCTTGGAGACATTTTCCTATATACACACCAAGAACTTCATTAACTAAGCGCATACCAGTTATTTGAAAGCGTTGTGATAATTTTTCTATAATGCTAGTAAGAGGAGAAAACAGTACAATTTAGCAAAACAATTACATTTTGTGAATCTTAATCGAATCTATTGAATATATCAAATGTGTCCTACTTGGATACATGTGATACGCTTAAGAATTTTTTCAATTTAGCTGGAAGTGGAAACACAAGTTCTCATGTCACGTAGGAATAAATTTTTGATTTTTTGACTAGTTGGTCACACTAATTGACTACTGGTGGGTGAGGTTCAATTATTTTATGGGTAAGAGTGTTGTATTTAACTTTCTGACTGAAGTAAAGCTGTCATCATTATTATTAGTTTTGACAGTTTGACTGTTTCGTTTCAGTTCTTATTGTGAAACTGTGAAACCAATTCCTCACAACTTGGGATTTCTTATTTTTAGGGTTGGCATTCGGGCTTAAAAACTAGCAAGTAAAAGGTAAAGGGTCAAGAAACATGCCTCCTCACTCCTCAGGTAACAAATTCGTACTCTTTCCTACTTTTTCGAAAATTTTAATTGGCGTTTTTAGGTATTGATTACGGTTTTTTTCCCCAGTTTTACATATTGATTTCGTCTTGTTAATGTTTTTATACACATAAGTATATATTTCTGATGTGATGCTCGAACAAGTTATTAGTGGAAAGACTTCAAAGTATTCGTTTTCAGCTTCAGAATATCTTTTTTTACAAGTTTGATAACATTTTAAAAAAATTCCCTCTTTTATCGTAATAATATAGGTTGCATTACGCAAACAAGACAGTTGAATGGGAATGAGTGGAGTAGGGAAAAAAAATAGGTATGTAATTTTGAGATATTATCATACTTGTCTGATTTTGAGATATTAGATGCTTCATTTTGTGCATCAAGGATGTGACATTAGTTATTAATTGCTTTCTCATTCATTCTAATTTTTTTCTGTTCACCATGGCTGACATTTTCTTTATCTTCTTGTCTTTATTTTTTTCGAAAAAAAAAATAAGAACACCATTAAGTTGCATCATTTTATCTACCCAACTGTGCCTAAAACTTTTAATTACACCCTTAAACAAGGGTAGAGTTAGAAATTTTTATTTAGGGGGCCAAAATTTAGAAATTAGAAATTTTTATTTAGGGGTTGTTTGGAAACCATTTCAATTTTGGATTTCAATTGTCAATTTTAAAATTTTGAAAGTTACACTCCGAAACGCGTTTGGTAATCGGTTTTCGTTTTTAAAATTTTAAAATCCTATTCCAAATTTTTGGAAACCATTAGGTAAGACCTGAAAATTCCAAAACCTTGGACATTTTAGCAAAATAATCCAAAATTATTTAAGAAAACTCCAAAAATAGAAATAACAGCCTCTGGAAATAATTTATATATCACCAATAGAACCGAAGAAAAAGAAACTGAATCATAACCACTCATCAGATAAAATTCTCAATGGCAAAAAGAATTTCCATCAGATTTACAAAAACTTAATAGACAAATTTCTAACAAAGGAATTAGTTTTAGAGAACCTTGATTACCACCTCCTATTTTACCTCCACGATTTTCCTTAGACAAAAGAAAACAAATAGGGTCCTCTTCAAAGTATCATATAAATTTAGCTTTAATTTATCATTTCCAACTAGAAAAAGAAGAAATCATCTTTGCTCCAAAACATGGAATTAGAAAACATACATACTTGCTTGGAATTTTTAAATTCGTAGGTTATGCACCATATAGCCTAAGTGTTCTTGCAGATACAGGAGCAACAGTTTGCAGTTGCATACGGAACGATTTGCCAGAAGAAAATTGGCAAAAAATGAAACATCTTGTTCCGGTAACAGGAATTAATGACACTGAAACATTCATTCAATATAAAGCAAAGAATGTTTCAATTTGGTTAACAGATCAAAAATTTGTTATTTCAAAGATTTTATGTTTTCCTAATATGCATGGTGACTTCTTATTGGGAAACAATTTCTTAAATTCTTATCTTCCTATGCATATTTATCCAAACTCTATTACTTTAACTCTAAAACAATAGTTAATTCATATCCCTTTACTTGATAAATACACATATCTATGTGATAATAATTTCAGCCCTAAAAAGAGGAACGAAATTCAAATAATACAGAATACACACTGGCTTTATAAAATCCTTGAACCACAATTTAGTGAAAATCCACTAAAACTATGGTCAAGAAGCCCAAGATATTGTACTTTAAGATTGGTAAAATCAGAAGTTATTATTAGAGTTAAACCAATGATCTATCTTAAGAAAGATATAGAAGAATTTGATAAACAAATCCAAACTCTTCTGAATACTAAACTAATCGAAAATACAATTAGTCCCCACTCAAGTCCGGCCTTTATGGTAACAAACCATAATGAAATTGTGAGAAAACAACCTCGAATGGTTATAAACTATAAACGTTTAAATCAATACTTACAATTTGATGGTTATTTTATCCCTAAAAAAGAAGTCCTTATTAATCAAATAAGATATGCTACAATATTTAGTAAATTTGACTGTAAATCTGGATTTTGGCAAATCAAATTAATGAAACAATCTAAGCCATTAACAACTTCCAGTACACCATCAGGACATTATCAATGGAAGGTAATGCCTTTTGGACTCAATACGGCTCCACAAATTTTTCAAAGATGGATGGATTCTATTTTCCACACCTTCAATTCTTTTTGTGTAGTCTATATAGATGATATTCTGCTTTTCTCAATAACAAAAGCCGAACATCGAAGTCATCTAAAATTGTTTTGTAAAATAATCCAAAAACATGGAATTATTTTATCTATAAGAAAATTGATCTAGAACAAACTAGAATTCATTTTCTAGGGTTAGAAATAACTTTTACAGGAATAAAGTTACAACAACATATTATCTCAAAAATCATAGATTTTCCTAACCATATTGAAAACAAAAAACAACTCCAAAGCTTTTTATGTCTTCTCAATTATGGAAGAAATTTTATAAAAAATCTCTTAAAAAAGGAAATCCCTCTTTTGAAAAAATTTCAAAAGGATCAAATTTTTGAATGGACAGAAAAAGACTCCAGTCTTGTCCAAGAAATCAAAAACGATCTTGAAGATATTCCTAATGTTTATTTCCCACAAAATGGAGATAAACTTATTCTAGAGACAGATGCCTCTGATCTCTGCTAGGGATGTGTTCTAAAAACCATAAGAAAAGACATATGGCTAGGTGACAATAATGTGAACCACATCATTTAATTAGACCTTTGGAAAAGCTACTTCCTAAAAAATTTCAAAAAGAAGAATTAATTTGTGGATATAACTCGGGAAAATTTAAACCGAATGAACAAAATTATATTATATTTGAAAAAGAACTTTTGGCTATTAAATTAGCTCTAAAACGTTTTCATATCTATCTCACACCAGAAAATTTCATTGTTAGAACCGATAATCAATCAGTTCGAGATTTTCTCATCAATAAGAAAAATTGTCTTGATGGTAGAAGATTAAAGTGGTATAATAATATTTTCCTTTACTCTTTCGAAGTTGAACATCTCAAAGGTACTAATAATTTTCTTGCTGATTTTCTTAGCAGGAACTTTCTCGATGGATAAAGATAAAGGCAAAGGGAAAACAAATGAATGGGTGACGATCGCCAAAAAGGCACCGCCAAAACAGTCAAAACCACCTACTTCCATAAATCAATGGTTTGTAATCTTCTCAGGATTCCAACCAGGAATCTATGCAACTTGGTTTGAATGTTTTAATCAGATCAATTGATTCAATGGAGCATGTTTTAAAACTTTCGAAACCTATGAAGAAGCTAAACAAGCTTTTTTCAATATTGGAATTGCATCCAAAAAAAATTTCAAAAATAAGAAATTTCTGAAGGTTCTGACTTTTTTAATCGAGGAATCCCCCAGTATATTTATGAAAATCTTAATCTAGTATGGAAATCCCATGTTACAGATCAAAGGAAAATTTTTCGTCATACTTTGAGTTCTCTGGCTAAACAAATAGCTGATCTTCATACTTCATCTCTATCTTTCAATGATCTGTGCATCAAAATGGTCGCACAAGTTGATTGGACTGAAGATTTTTCATTAGAAAAAATTAACTGGTATTTGCAGCTTGCTGAACTTCTAAAAAATGATTTTCTAGCACCTCTTTTTGAAAAAGTCAAACGAATCTGTCTTTTTGAAAAAGCAAGAGCCTTTTTTCCATCTCACATTTTTGTAAAAATCCAGTATCTAGTTGAAGATAATTATTTGTCACTACCAAATTTTTATCTTGATCACCATCTTCATATTAATATGGAAGATGGTTTTTCCAAGCTAAGTCTGGGAACTCACCTTCTATGGCCTATGGAAATGCTCGATTGGGGAATTATTATTAAACTAATTATCCAATCACATTACCCTGAAAAAGACTTACCAGCCATGATCAAATTCATGATCTTCAAGTGTACTAGTCATTGGATCTGTAATGGAGTTCTTTCTATTTGGATCTCTAGTTCAATTGGTTGGCGAGAAAAAACTCATTTTTATCAACCATATCAGATTTGATATTTAAAAACCATGACTGATGCTAAATATCTTGAGCAACCTCGAGAAGATTCTCTCCAATTCGCAAAAGGTTTCTTACCAAGAACCCTTGCTATTAAGAGCCTTTTTCATCTCAAAAATACAGCTGCCACCCTTCTTACCTCAATTATACCTTTAACCATGGTTACTGATGGAAGAAGAATTTTTGTCACAAAATTAAGTATTGATTTGCCAAATTATTCTACTCAACATCTTGAAGAAGCAAAAAGTCTTCTTAGAAGCATCACTCAATTCGAATTGGATCTTCCTCAAGAAATTCTTCACTCCGCTGAAATGGATGATTTTTATGCAAACCAGCATGACGCCCAAAGTCCAGAATCTCCTCCAGAGCTTGATGAACACGAGCTCCATAATATTCTCAATATTATGGAAGGATAAAACATGTCTTCCAAATAAGAACGGATCTCAAAACGATTGCAACTCATCTAGCACACGACAAGAGATCACTTCACAGTTAGAAGCAAAAAGCAGACAAAAAGCAACGTCGGTAGATATTAAAATAGTGTCGGCAGACATTTATCGACAAATTACAAACAGTACTTTGTCGGGGTAAAAGTCAAAAGGTCTACAGTAATGCTACAGTATCGCACAACCGATTACTGTAGAAGCCTCCAGTCATTAGTTATCCTGGGTCCATAAAAGAACAAGATTGCTGAAGACAGATGACATCTTGTATCATACGCTCTCTTCTAATACTTTTTATGTTTTTGTATCAGTGCTTGTAATCGACATTTCGCATTTCGCTTTGTGTGCTTCCATTATGTATATTTTGACAGCTAGTATTTGTTGCTTTCAAATTTGGATTCTCCTGTTACGGTACAGTGCCCTTAAAATTACAGACCCAAAGTGCCATAAATAATATCAGAAAACAAAACCAAACGAAACCTAAAATTGCATAACCAAACTCAGTCGCAACAACTAGATAACATCGTCTTCCTCAACTTCACAGCAACAGTGGTCGGTACTCTCTCTCTCTATTACAATATGTTTAGCAACATATTGTATAGGACCAGGTTTACAGTTAGTGCACAAAGTATTTGATTTTCTAGATCTATAGTGAAAATGATATATATATATGTGTGTGTGTGTGTGTGTGTGTGTGTGTGTATCAATTTAAATGTTTATGCCTTCTATGTTGGATGAGATTCTAATTTTAGAAATTTTTTATACTCCTAAAAAATGAAAACAGTGAGAGAGTTTTCTGGATCTGTAGTGAAAATGATATATATATATATATGTGTGTGTGTGTGTGTGTGTGCGCTCGCGCAAAAGAGAGAGAGAGATGATGATGAAGAAACAGGGAGGAACAAAACAGAGATATTGTTCTAAGAACCCATCTGGCTGATCTGATATCTTTAAAAGTTCATCCTTTAAAACTTGATCTACATCAGACAAGTGATCTTGTTCTAAGAACCCATCTCTGCCCTTGATTGCGACTAGGCTCTCCTTGTAGATCAAGAACCTTTGGCAACCATGGAATCCAAGATCCTTAATTTCATGAGTCTCTATATCATATAAGACAGCATGATGGTCAACACCATGGTACATAAAAATCTAACCATTCTTCCAAAACCCAAGCGGCATATGCATTGAGAACATAGTAAATTGTTTTGTCCAACGCCACCCTTCTTCAACATTGAAGTTCTAAAGCAAATCTATTGTGATGAATACAAAAATCATCTGAATGCTACAGCCTACAACAATCAGAATGCTCCACAACAAAAATAAATGATCAAAGTTGTTAACAGATGGAACAACTATGATTTTATAACTTGAGAAGGATTATAAGCAGAACAAAATAGCTGTGATATCACTATGAAAGCAGAGTGATTATCCCAAAATCTTCAACAGGGTGCTGCAAATGCTTTTGCCTCTAATAATAGATGGGAATAACCCCTTTTATGTTGAAACATAGGAAATTCTAGATTTCATTCCATAACTCAACATCCTAAGGAATGATTCCAAACAATAAAATTATTAATAACACTTCATAAATGTAGACACTTTGATATTTTCAAAATTAATATTCAAAAGATCTAATATATAATGCATCTACTAAGCATTCCACTATCCTGCATATTTAAGTCTGCCATGCTTCAAAAAATGACTTCTAATGCGACTGACAGTTCTCGCCCTTTGATTATGGGAGACCTTAGCACTTTAATGCATGTTTAATCTGTAATAACTGTGCTCGCAATACTGGTTATAAATGATAAACTATGTTGGGATTTGCTTCACTTCTGAGGAAAATCTTGAATTGGCTCCTTTCTGATTTGTGCTGGGCACCACACATCAATGTTGTGGAACCTATGTAGGAGATATGGACACTGGGCAAGTTTGAATTCTAGATGGAGGCAAACATTTTAGGAACAGATCATCTGTGCACTAAGCAATATGGTAATATAAAGAAAATTATTATTGGAATGCAAAAAATCTCTGAGATTTTTACTGGATAATAATTAAATGGTTACTTGTGGAATGATGTTGGATGGTAATAATGAATTTGAATTGGAGAAGATGAAATGCTCAAGCCAAGACTCAAATTCCAAACACAGATGAATTCAATGACTAATTAGAAACCCAGTGTATATTGTAGCCTTCTTATTTCATTTTAATTGTCATATGCCTTTCGTTTGTATGTGTATATGGGTGGTAACTAGGGACTTGGGTGCTAGATATTTGCTTCAGTTTACTCTATGTTTTATTGTTTTTTTCTTCTTTTTCGGCCTTCATTTTACTATAAGCTAACCCAAGCTGAGTGGAGCAGATCTAGATTGTCTAGAGCAACTCAACTTGAACTTGAAAATGCATTTAAGGGTTTGATTTAACTCTAGCCAGGCTTGTGCACACTGGCAACCTGGCAAAAAACTGACTCCCTCAATACTTGGTTCAATTTGCATTCTATTGCCTTTTTGGTTTTTCCATAATGATTGTATTAAGCTACTACAGAATCGCAAGCCTAAAGTAGTTACATCACCACCCCCACACCCCTATTTGTTTGTATTTTCTTGCGTATTAATCCTGTTTCTTGTCATAGAACAAGTGTTGGGGCTACATAAATTTCCAGTAATTAACTTCCATTATCTGATATAATTTTTGGTACTAGATGTTATGAGTTTTTGAACACTTAGATAATTTGGTCACTTGAAAAGCTGGCAATTTGACTACATTATTGGCCAGTAAGCTTGTAATTTAAATTTAAAAAATGTAATAATAATAAAAATCTAAAATCCAAGAAGTATAATAGTAATGAAAAATCAGAAAGATTGAAATTTTAAAAAAATATTCAAATTGTGTCTTGATAAAAAGCTTGAGTTATTTGAGTGAAATAAAGAAAACAACCAAGTCAAGACTGTGGCACATGAGGTGTGGTTGCTTCTTGTTGATCCCATTTAGAATTCCTCTTATTTAATGAATTTGGCTGATGTTTATGAGTTTGCCAAGAACTGCCACATGGATGCTATAGCTCTCAAGTTATTTGATACCTTAAATTTAAATTCATTGGTTGTGTGTGCGCTTGTATGTACCATGGGCTTCATCTATTTTTTCCATGTAATTTATATCCAGTGTGGTTCCTTTCATTTTTTATTTTTATTTTTTATTTCATCATAAGTGAAACTTTTGATTTTTTATGATATGTACTATAAACACCATATATGTGATGCACGTTTTGCCCTCGATGGAGAATTTGTGTAACATAACATTATGTATCACTATCACACAACTTGAATTTCACTGAAGACTATTGTAAAAGTTTTCAAATTATAAGGCATCAATTATAGAAGAGCCTATTATATAAAGAATAGCATTTACTAAATTAGGATTCCTCTTGTACTAAACATTCTTGTCTTTCTGTTCCTTTTCATGTAGTATTTACATGCTAGTTATATAATACTTATAGGCATATGTCGGAAGAAGATAAAAGGTGTGTAATTTTTTGGTGATGGTGTAATTTTGACTGAATCCTTACTCGTGAGTGTTGTTTTATCTAATAGATGGATACAGAGTTTGATCCATTGTCTCAAATGACTACCAATTTGATTAGTAGAGATAATGAAGTGATTGAGGTTGGTAAAGATGATAAAAACATATGGAATGCCTCCAAAGAAGAGAAGTTTATCTAACTGATGGAGGAAGAAATAAAAAAAGGGAATAGACTTACGACTATATTTTCTAATTCTGGTTGGAATAACCTCATCGTGGGAATGAAAAGTTTTACTGACTATAGTTATGATAAACGTCAACTAAAAAACAGGTACAGTCAATTGAGGATTGCACAAAAAGAATTCTAAAAATTATTTCAAGAGACTGGAGTTGGATATAACTCAACTACTAGGACAGTAATAATAGATGATGATAGGTGGGACAAATTGGAGAAGGTGTGTATAGTACCATATTTATTTACCTTTTTTAGTTTGCTTATGTTTAGTTTATCTTGACCCTAACAATTACTTATTGTAGGTCATACCAAGAGGGAAACGGTTCAAGAAAAAGGTTGTAAACATTATGATAGGTTGTGTGAAATTTTTGATAGAACAAATGCAACTGGCTCTAAGGCACATCCCTCTACCTTAAGCCCCTCGGATAGTGATGAAAATTCTTTGTCTAAGAATGAAGTTAAGAGAGAACGTAGTGAAGAGTTGAGGGTGCCTCAGATTAGGGTAAAGGAAGATAGTTTTGCATTGACCATGGATAGAATTATGGATAGATTTTAAGTGAATTCAAAAAGGACTCGTGAGGAACTTTTCAATGTAGGCACTTCCTCCACTACTCAAAAGAGCTTGCATAGATGGCAGAGGAGTATAAAATGCACTTGATATCTAATAGGCTATGTAGAAATAGTGCTTTACAAGGCCATGATTATATACTTGAAATAATTAATAGTCATGACTCTAGATGCCAAGAAAGGTTTAGAATGGAGAAACATATATTCTTGAATTTTTGTAATGAGTTGAAGAATGATGGAACGATAAACTCTAAGTATCTCTCAATTCAAGAACTAGTTGCAATGTTTCTTTATATTTTAGCTCACAATGAGAAATACCGTGTTATAGCTAGGAGATTTCAGCACTCTGGATGGACAGTGTCCAAGTATTTTTATACTATCCTAATGGCTATATGTAAGTTGGGGAAGCGGATTACTATCCTACCAAATCTTGACGTTGTTCCACTAGAGATCTTACATAATCCAAAAGCTTATCCATACTTAGAGGTGAGACTCACATATTATCATTGTTTTAATATCTATAAGAATTTATATTACTAATGCGTTCATTTGTATACTCTTTTTATTTAGAACTTGGAGCTATTGATGGAACGCACGTATCTGCATGGGTTTTCTCAGATCAACAAATTCCTTATCGTGGTAGGAATCAAACACTACCACGAATGTCATGGTTGCATGTTCATTTAACATACAGTTTACTTTTGTCATGGCAGGTTAGGAAGGGACTATAAATGATGTCAGGGTATTTAGGGAGTGTGTAGAAAATGATGTTAATAAATTCCCACGACCACCTAAAGGTATATAGATTACTTATGGAGTTTATATTTGATTTTTTTTATGTCTGTTAGACGATATAATGTTGAGTTAGTTACCTATTTACATGAAAATATTATCTTGTGAATTCTGGATACACAAACTTGCTTGGTTATTTGACCCTATATTAATGTGAAAAATACCACATGCAAGAGTACAGACTCAGTCGAAGGCGGCCCTGGGTCGAGAGGAATTATTTAATTTTAGGCATTTCTCTCTATGAAATGTGATTGAACATTATTTTGGAGTATTGAAGATGAGATATTCGATACTTAAACTGATTATTCCTTTTGATTTGAATATTCAAAGATATATTGTAATTGTTTGTTGTACTCTTCATAATTTTGCTAAAATACAGGCACAACGAGATAAGATATTTATGAAATATGGGAGAGATGGTTTTGTTGATGATGATCAAGAAGAAGTTAGTACTCACCGAAAAAGGCAAAGACTTGATCTTTCTCAAAATCGACTTTGTGAAGCAAATTAGTTACGTGATTCTATTGCTAATGCAATGTGGAATGATGTTAATGCGTGAAGATTATTTATTGTAATTTGATTTAGGATATGTATGACTTTTACTAAGGATGTGTGGTTTTTACTAAGGACATGTATGTATAATGAATTTATTTCTAACTAAACATTAATATTATGTATGATTGTATTTGGTATGTTTGATTATATCATCTTTGTAGTGTAGTGTATTTTGTTTAATTGTTCATTTATTATCTTAGATTTGCATAAGGTGCAGGATGTCTGGACCACAAAGAGGTGGACCTTCATGCATGTGCATGTGGTAGAGGCTCAATGAGACTTTATATGACTAAAACTTCACAAAATTATAGTCGTTACTTTTATAGGTGTCCGGCATGGAAGGTATTAACTATTTGTATTTTTTTTCATTAACCATTTAATAATGATTATGTTCTATTTTGTAGAATTGTGTCGATTCTTTTTATTGGTTGGATAATCAACAACATCAACAAAATACTACTGAAGATTACGATGATGAAGAGCTAAATTTAGTAGTTGCAAACTTACTAGCAACACGACACAGGGAAAGACTTATTTTTTGTGGCTGTTGTGGGTGCGCTATTATAAGCATTTTATTTGTTCTGATCATTGTAATGTTTTTTGTACTTATAATAGTGATTGCAAAATAAATTATGTAGTAGAATAATTAATGTAATATTTTAATTTGGATAATTACTAGAACACATATTTTGTATAAGATTAAACATATAATATTTAACATTATCATATGCTATATGATTTTGTAACGTAAAAATGTGAGGACAAATATGTACCTTTGCAATATTAAAATAAGGTTGTAATATGTATTGTTCATTTATGTAGTTTAAAATGAGTTGGAACTATATTACTCCAATACAATTTATAATAAAAGATATTACTATTTTTTTACAAAAAATTATTTTGGGTTACCAAACATATTTTCAGATTTCAGTTTTTAAAATTTTGACAGCAGATGACATTACCAAACAAATTTTGCTTTTGACAGAAATGGCAATACAACTGGTTTTCATAATCCATCTTTCTGGAATCAAAAAATGGAATCCGACAGCTTTTCCAAGCATAAATTGTGTTCCATCTGTTGGCTTCTGAGGAACATCAGCATCTAGGTTTCGTGTTCTTCTTAGAGGCATTTTGTTAAATGCATAACAAGAAAATTTTAAGTCCAAAAAATTTACACTTCTTACACTATACCCATCATCCTTGCACACGCCATATCAATTTAATCCATAAAGGCATGTTAAGAAACCGTAAGCATAAAATGATGTCACACGTAAGCAATCTCAACTTAAAGTCTAAACCCTTACATAATTCCAACCTTCTCAAATTCACATATAATGCGAATGTCACCCGTCGCCCCTAGGTATTCTAACCTTGTATTTTGATACCATTTTGTTAAGCCCTAATGAACACATTAACCTCTAATTATCACGGAAACTTAGTCACCCACTTGTATTTACCTATGCACAAGTCAATATCACCTAACCTCAATGGCTACAACCATACAACCCTTCAAATTGGTTCTATCCCACAACTACAGATATCAAACTCCTAGTAAGTTTTTGATCATGTCCTAAAAATGGAACCATTGGAAAGAGGGTTCAAAAATACTCGAATTAAAAAAAGAATCTTCTAATTTTGATTTGAAACGAAAAAGATATGCCCATTAGAAGTTAGGCAGAATTTTGTCAATGCCTGCTGTAAAAGAGCTCGAGTGCTTTAAAAAAAGGGATCGAGCGCTTTCACTCCCGAGGCTAAGCCTTTGAATCTTTTACAATGGCGATTGAGCACCATAAAAAGTGATCGAGCACTATAAATATAGAAACTAAAATTCTGCAACCTATACTTGGCCAATTTTCAACCTGACTTCAAATTCAAATATCTCACGAACCGTAAGTCCATTTCACTTAAAATTTGGCATGGATCATCCTCAACATGTCTAGTTTTCAACCCAATTTGAATCACCTAATAATTCAACTCACAACCTATATTACACACAAATCAACGGGCTTAGGTTAGATTTTGAAGTCTTGTACTAAAACATGCATATCTTACTAAATTTAAATCCAAACAAGGTCTATGACTTATCAAATTGAAACTAATACAATTCTCCTTCTATAAATATAAATTCCATTCACACCTTGAATCTAAAATAGACACTTTTAGGCACGTGTCCCTCCTCCCCTAATGGCTACTCTGATGCCTCAATTGCCATCACATACATTCATATAACATGCATAACATATTTTTAGCATGGTCCTTTCAATTCTCATATTCCATACATCCTTTTTATTTCATTCCCAACTCACTTACTTGAGAAATTTCCATACATAAAGTTATAACATAAGAAGAGATCATAACTTTACATTCCATATATTCCAAAACTTAAGTTTGGTCCAAGAATAAATCCCAACACATATGGATTCCAAATTTATAATCATTATAAGGATTTCATGCATAAAGTCCAAAAATGCTAAAAATCCTACCATGACTACAAATACATAATCAACGTGGCACAAGTCAACACGAATAGCCAAATATACAATATCCAAGATATATCAAAATGCTACAAAGAGCTCTACTTGGACACTCAAGTCCCCCTTGTCATTAGCACCTTATTTGTAAAAGAATTTTGAAGAAAGGGGTGAGTACCACGATGACCCAATAGAGATACCCCAACCCACCTAAGTGTCGACCCGACACGACCTACATGAATGCATGTTACAACATTACACGTATCACTCAACACACATCATGTTTATTCGCAACAATGCATATATATAAGAAGGCATTAACACAATGCATGCTTCACAATTTAAAATGAAAGCATATCATATATTTATCTCCCTCTCGGACTTAACCCGATACCCTAGCATAATTTTTGACCAACCATGCAACCTGAGGCACTTCCCACACAATTGCAAAATCTGTCATCGAGTACCACACACTCCCAGGTGATCAGACCATTTCACAATTCTCACCAAGAACCACGCACTCCCAAGTGATTAGATAATTTCAGAATATGTCACCAAGTTCCACGCACTCCAAGGTGATTAGACCGATCGGAATTCATCACCAAGTACCACACACTCCCAGGTGGTCAGATTGTTGACCATCACCAAGCGTTTATTGCTCCAAGTGAACTAGTTATTCTACCACTTTTCCCCTTTCTCCCCACAACGATCCTAAACATGCACTTCGATCATATAACGACTAAGTATTTAAATTTCATGTCTCATAATATATATACTAGTTATAAAGGAATATAACATGCATTTTATATTCACCAATCCACACATATAATCACATATATATGTAAACCTTAGCATAAGTTGCATATGCTCACGAAATTCACATAAACACATATTTGTCATGCTTCACCAATGCACACAATTTCTACACAAAGATAACATGCATTTAAATCACAAAGCATCACATAACACAATTATGCTCATTTTATACATTTCATAAAAGTGCACAAAACCCTAACATATTAGTGTACATACTTGTTTCTCCCCCTCATTCACCACTTCTATCATACGTACTACCATAAACACACTTATCACACTTAAGAAACTAAAGAGAGATAAAAATTCACTACATCCCACCCCTCTCACCATTCTTAAATATGCAACACACAACCTTAGCTCTCACCATTTTTCCGGAACACTAGAATCGACAATTAAATGAGAAGAGAAACCCTTACCTCAAAATCCAAGCTTAGAAGTGGAAGACCCAAATTTCACCAGGTTTCAAACTCCTCCAATTGCGAATTTTCACTAATCAAATCGAAGAGGAGAGTGAGGAGAATAACTCTTGTTCTTGGCTTTACCCTCAAATCTCACTTCTTGACCCCCATATTGTAGAGAGAAGGAGAAAGAGAGAACTTATAGAGAGAGAGAGAGTAAGAGCTGGGTGTAGAGAGAGAGAGAAGTGAAAATCTGATCTCTTTTTCCCCTTTACACACACACACACACACACATATATATATATATATATATATATCATATATATCCCCTTTTGCAACTAAACCCTCCATCTCTTTATAATTAGCTCATTGTTATGGTCTATTTGCACTTATTCCCAAATTAACTTTTCCTCTCTTTTCAAAACTTCACTTTTACCCTTGAACTTACATCGATACCCCCCCACACCCCTATCTAGATTCCATATTAAGTTCTCGGGTTATCTGAACCCCTTCCGGTCCCTCACCCATAATCGAAAAACATAAAAAGACAATTTAAGTTCACCAAGCACATTATTAAGCAACTAATCATGCTTAAAATTCACTTAACCCTTAAAACACCTCCCAAACATGTTCCCCACACTTAAAACATGTTAAACACTACTCAAAATGTATTTATAGCAATTATAATGCGAAAATGCAAAACTGGCCAAAATTGGTCACAGTCTCTACAAAATTTATCCTTTTCAATGTGTTTATAACCATTTTTTGAAATAAAATTATGTCAAAATTGCAATAAAGTACCTAGTTTGAAACATGTCACATTAAAATTACAATGGACTTAATTTTTTTTTTTTTTAAATTTTTTTATTTTCGAACAAAAAAAAATGCTTGTTATCGATCACAAGGTGGTGAAGTTGCAAGTTTGGGACACTGCTTATGGTGTATAAATGATTATTGCATGCATGCACGCACACATATATATATACTTGGTGGTGGACAGAGGGAAGAAGAGAGATGTAGTATTGGTGGCAACGGTGGTGGAAAGTGGTGAGAAGAGATGAGAGAGAAGAAAAAAGATGGTGTGTTGGTGGCAATGGTGGTGGAAGTTGTGATAAGAGGTGGTCATGGTAAGAGGTTGAGAGAAGAGAGAGAATGCAGAGAGGGGAGAAGGGAGAGTAGAGCAGAAAATAATTATAATGATGGGCAAAAATTGATTTTTCAATTATCATTTTTTTTATAATAACCAGGGGGTATAATAGTAATTTTACTTGTATTTTTTACTTTGTTTAAGTGGTCAAATGTTAATTAAGAATAAGTGTTAACTCTTTTTTTCTTTAAAATATAAAAATTGCAAATAATCATTGTTTATCTAAGTTAATTAAGAATAAGTGTTCTCTAAATCTAGAAGAGAACAATTTATTTTATCCAAATTAATCATTGTTTAGTTGCATTGTCGAATCCAATTTTCAGTTTATGTAATATTGCCATTGAGGTATGCCAAATGTTCCTATTATAAATTTAGCCTCTCATACATTTAATTCTCGTGCACTCTGCAAGTAACTTCATCATCCGAGCGCATGCTAGTCACTTGAAAGTGTTGTGATAATATTTCGGTAATGTTAGCAAGAGGAGAAAACAACATAATTTAACAAAAAATTTATATTAGATGGTGTGAATCTAAATCGTATGTATTGAATATTCGAAATGTGTCTTAACGTGATGCACTTAAGAATTTTTTCAATTCAGCTGGAAGTGGAAACGCATGTTCTCATGTCACGTAGGAGTAAATTTTTGATTCTTTCAATTTCTTTGACTAGTTGGTCACACTAATAGACCACTGGTAGGTGAGGTTCAATTATTTTATGGGTAAGAGTGTTGTCTTTAACTTTTTGACTGAAGTAAAGCTGTCATCAATTATTAGTTTTGACAGAGTTTGACTGATGCGTTTCAGTTCTTATAGTGAAGGGCTATAGTAAAACTCTGATACCTATTCCTGGCAACTTGGGATTCTTATTTTTAGGGTTGACATTCGGGCTTAACAACTAGCAAGTAAAAGGTAAAGAAGGGTCAAGAAACATGCCTCCTCACTCCTCGGGTAACAAACTCGTACTCTTTCCTACTTTTTCTAAAATTTTAATTGGCATTTTTAGGTATTGATTACGATGTTTTTCCCCAGTTTTACATATTGATTTCGTGTTTATGTTTTTATACACATAAATATATATTTCTGATGTGATGCTCGAACAAGTTATTAGTGGAAAGACTTCAAAGTATTCGTTTCCAGCTTCAGAATATATTTTTTTACAAGTCCGATAACATTTTAAAATTTTTCCCTCTTTTATCCTAATAATATAGGTTGCTTTTACGCAAAGAAGACAGTTGAATGGGAATGAGTGGAGTAGGAAAAAAATAGGTATGTAATTTTGAGATATTATCATACTCATCTGATTTTGAGATATTAGATGCTCCATTTTGTGCATCAAGGATATGACATTAATTATTTATTGCTTTCTCATTCGTTCTAATTTTTTTCAGTTCACCATGGCTGACATTTTCTTTATCTTCTTGTCTTTATTTTTTTCTAAAAAAATAAGACACCATTAATTTGCATCATTTTATCTACCCAACTGGGCCTAAAACTTTTAATTACACCCTTAAACAAGGGTAGAGTTAGAAAATTTTAATTAGGGGGCCAAATTTTAGAAATTAGAAAGTTTTATTTAGGGGCTGTTTGGAAGCCATTTCAATTTCGGATTTCAGTTGCCAATTTCAAAATTTTGAAAGTTACGCTCAGAAACGTGTTTGGTAATCGGTTTTCGTTTTTAAAATTTTAAAATCCTATTCCAGATTTTTGGAAACCATTAGGTATTTTTTGAAAGCTAGTATTTGTTTCTTTCAAAATTGGATTATCTTGTTACGGTACAATGCCACTTAAAATTACGGACCCAAAGTGTTGTAAATAGCATCAGAAAACGAAACCAAACGAAACCTAAAATTGCATAACCAAACTCAGTTGCGACAGCTAGATTGCATCGTCTTCTTCAACTTCGCAGCAACAGTGGTCAGTACTCTCCCTCTGTTACAATATGTTTAGCAGCATATTGTATATGGCCAGGTTTACAGTCAGTGCACAAAGTATTTGATTTTCTAGTTCTGTAATGAAAATGATATATATATGTGTGTGTGTGTGTGTGTGTGTGAGAGAATTTAAATGTTTATGCCAATATGTTGGATGAGATTCTGATTTTAGAAATTTTTTCTACTCCTAAAAAATGAAAACAGTGAGGGTTTTCTAAATCTGCAGTGAAAATGATATATATATGTGTGTGTGTGTGTGCGCGCGCGCGCGCGAGAGAGAGAGAGAGATGGTGATGATGATGAAGAAACAGAGAGGAACAAAACAGAGATCTTGTTCTAAGAATCCATCTGGCTGATTTGCTATCTTTAAAAGTCCATTCTTTAAAACTTGATCTACATCAGACAAGTGATCTTGTTCTAAGAACCCATTTCCGCCCTTGATTACGACTAGGCTCTCCCTGTAGATCAAGAACTTTGGGCAACCATGGAATCCAAGATCCTTAATTTCATGAGTCTCTATATCATATAAGACAGCATGATGGTCCTCACTATGGTACATAAAAATCTAACCATTCTTCCAAAACCTGAGCGGCATATGCATTGAGAACATAGTAAATTGTTTTGTCCAACACTACCCTTCTTCGACATTGAAGTTCTACAAAAAATCTATTGCGACGAATATAAAAATCATCTGAATGCTACAACCTACAGCAATTAGAATGCTCCACAACAAAAATGAATGATCAAAGTTGTTAACAGATGGAACAACCATGATTTTATAACTTGAGAAGGATTAAAAGAAGAACAAAAGGGCTCTGATATCACTATGAAAGCAGAGTGATTATCCCAAAATCTTCAACAGGGTGCTGCAAATGGATAATTTACTTTTTTTAATTTTCTTATGTTTAGTTTATCTTAACCCTAATAATTACATATTGTAGGTCACGCTAAGAGTGAAATGGTTCAAGAAAAAAGGTTGTAAGCACTATGATAGGTTATGTGAAATTTTTGATGGAACAAATACAACTGACTCTAACGTACATCCCTCCACCTTAAGCCCCTCGGATAGTGATGAAAATCTTGCGCCTAAGAAGGAAGTTAAGAGGGAACGTATTGAAGAGCTGATGGTGCCTCGTCGTAGGGTAAATAAAGATAGTTTTGCATTGACCATTGATAGAGTTATGGATAGATTTGAAAGGTATTAAAAAAGGACGCACTTCTTCCACTACTCAAAATAGCCTGCATGGAGAAACTGATGTATGCTCTTCTGGGTCTCCAAAAGTGAATAAGATGCATTTGGTTCAAGAGTGTATTGATGCTTTATAGGTTATGGAGGGTATTGACGATGTCCATATGACAAAAGCTCTTAATAAGGTGTTTGAGAATATATCGTGGAGGGAGTTCTTTCTCACACTTCCTGAACCAATGAGAAAGATGTTGGTATTGAACATGTGATGGCCTTGTTGTCTACTTGTAATTGGTTGATTGCAACTTGCGGTTGTAGTTTTTGGTTTGTAAACTCTAATTTGGATTTAGATTTGGTAGTAGTTATGTCTTTCTAATTTAGATTTGGTAATGTAATATGAAAACTTATGTCTTTCTATTTGTTTTTTATTTATGGTATCTATTTGTTTTGAATTAATACTTATTATGTATTAATGCTTGTCTTATATTTAATTTTGGTCATTTATTAATAGATGGATATTCAGATATAGTATGTAATATCTGAAGCGGAAGAGGCATAATTCCATATTATAATTATATGCATGACAGAGGAGTATAAAAGACACTTGATATCTAATAGGCCATGTAAGAATAGTGATTTACAAGGTCATGATTATATACTTGAAATAATTAATGATCATGGCTCTAGATGCCAAGAAATGTTTAGAATGGAGAAACATGTATTCTTGAATTTATGTGATGAATTGAAGAATGATGGAATGATAAACTTTAAGTATCTCTTAATTCAAGAACAAGTTACAATGTTTCTTTATATTTTAGCTCACAATGAGAGATACCATGTTGTGGCTGAGAGATTTCAACACTCTGGATGGATAGTGTCCAACTATTTTCATGTTATCCTAATGGCTATATGTAAGTTGGAGAAGCGGATTATTACCCCACCAAATCTTGACGTGGTTCCAGTAGAGATCTTACATATCCAAAAGTTTATCCTTACTTTGAGGTGAGATTCACATATTATTATTATTTTAATATCTATAAGAATTTATATTACTAATGCTCTCATTTGTATACTCTTTTTATTTAGAATTGCGTTGGACCTATTGATGGAACACACGAATCTGCATGGGTTCCCTCGGATCAACAAATTTCTTATCGTGGTAGGAAATCAAACACTACCACGAATGTTATGGTTGCATGTTCATTTGATATGCAGTTATTTTTGTCATGGCAGGTTGGGAAGGGACTGCAAATGATGTCAGGGTATTTAGAGAGTGTGTAGAAAATGACGTTAATAATTTCTCACCACCACCTGAAGGTATATAGATTATTTATGGAGTTTATATTTGATTTTGTTTATGTCTGTTAGACGATAGAATGTTGAGTTAGTTACCTATTTACAGAGAAATATTATCTTGTAGATTTTGGATATACAAACTTGTGTTGTTATTTGACCCCATATCGGGGTGAAAGATACCACATGCAAGAGTACAAACTCAGTCGAAGGTGGCCCCGTGGTCAAGTGGAATTATTTAATTTTAGGCATTCTTCTTTAAGAAATGTGATTGAACGTTGTTATGGAGTATTGAAGATGAGATATCCGATACTTAAATTGATGACTCCTTTTGATTTGGATATTCAAAAATATATTGTCATTGTTTGTCATACTCTTCATAATTTCATTACAATGCAGGCACAACGAGATAAGATATTTATGAAATATGGGAGAGATTGTTTTGTTGATGACGATCAATAAGAAGTTAGTACTTGCCGAAAAAGACAAAGACTTGATCTTTCTCAAAATAGATTTCGTGAAGCAAATGAGTTACGTGATTCTATTGCCAATGCAATATGGAATGATGCTAATGCGTGAAGATCATCTGTTATAATTTTATTTAGGATATGTATGACTTTTATTAAGGATGTGTGGTTTTTACTAAGGACATGTATGTATAATGAATTTATTTTTTAACTAGACATTGATATTATGTGTGATTGTATTTGGTATGTTTGATTATATCTTCTTTGTAGTGTAGTGTATTTTGTTTAATTGTTCATTTATTATCTTAGATTTGTATAAGGTGCCGGATGTCTGGACTACAAAGAGGTGGACCTCCATGTACATGTGGTAGAGGCTCAATGAGACTTTATATAACTAAAATTTCACAGAATTATGGTCGTTACTTTTATAGGTGTTCGACATAAAAGGTATTAACTATTTGTATTATTTTTTTCATTAACCATTTAATAATGATTATGTTCTATTTTGTAGAATCATGTCGATTCCTTTTATTGGTTGGATAATCAACAACATCAACAAAATGCTACTGAAAATTACGAGGTTGAAGTGTTAAATTCAGTAGTTGCAAATTTATTAGCAACACGACGTAGGAAAGACTTATTTTTTGTGGTTGTTGTGGGTGTGTTATTTATAAGCATTTTATTTGTTCTGATCATTGTAATATTTTTTGTACTTATAATAGTGATTGCAAAATGAACTATGTAGTAGAATAATCAATGTAATATTTTAATTTGGATACTTACTAGAACACATGTTTTGTAAAAGATTAAACATATAATACTTAACATTATCATATGTTATATGATATTGTAACGTAAAAATGTTGGGACAAATATGTACCTTTGTAATATTAAAACAAGGTTGTAATATGTATTGTTCATTTATGTAGTTTAAAATGACTTAGAACTATTTATTCAAACACAATTTATAACCAAAGATACTACAATTTTTTAAAACAAATTTATTTTGGGTTACCAAACATATTTTCAGATTTCAGTTTTTAAAATTTTGACAGCAGATGACATTAACAAATATATGTTGCTTTTGATAGAAATGGCAGCACAGTTGGTTTTCAAATTCCTTTTTTCTAGAATTAGAAAATGAAATTCGACAGCTTTTCCAACATAAATTGCGTTCCATCTGTTGGCTCGTGAAGAGCATCAGCCAGGGACGGACCCACGTTGGGTCCAGTGGGGGCATCTGCTCCCACTCAATTTTTTTCCTCTTTTATATACCCTTATTTTTTAAATTATATACTTATATATAACCCCTTGCCCCCCCTAAAATTACAAAAAAAAACCCACTAGGCCCTCCTAATTTTTTTTTAATCTCTCTCTCTCTCTTTTCCCCTCTCTTTCTCTCTCTTCGTCCCCTCTCTCTCTTTCTCCCTTTCTTTCTTTGTCCCCTCTCTCTATCCAATCTATTGCTCTCTCTTTTTTACCCTCTCTCTTTGAGTCTTTGTCTCCTCTCTCTCTATATCTATAAAAACAATTTGAATTAATAAATTCATTTAATTTTTAATAGATAAATTAAAAAAATAATGAAGTAAATATATATTTTTTAAATTTTTTAATAATAAAGTAAAAATTATCGATGAACAATGATAAATTTATTCAATAGAATTATTACAATGACTTAAAAAAAAAATAGTGTTAAAAGTTGTCCCCTCATAAAAATTTTTGGGTCCGTCACTAGCATCAACGTTTAGGTTCTGCACTCTTCTTAGAGACATTTTGCTATATACACACCAAGAACTTCATTAACTAAGCGCATACCAGTTATTTGAAAGCGTTGTGATAATTTTTCTATAATGCTAGTAAGAGGAGAAAACAATACAATTTAGCAAAATAATTACATTTTGTGAATCTGAATCGAATCTATTGAATATACCAAATGTGTCTTACTTGAATACATGTGATACGCTTAAGAATTTTTTCAATTTAGCTGGAAGTGGAAACACATGTTCTCATGTCACGTAGGAATAAATTTTTGATTCTTTGACTAGTTGGCCACACTAATAGACTACTGGTAGGTGAGGTTCAATTATTTTATGGGTAAGAGTGTTGTATTTAACTCTCTGACTGAAGTAAAGCTGTCATCATTATTATTAGTTTTGACAAGTTTGACTGTTGCGTTCCAGTTCTTATTGTGAAACTGTGAAACCTATTACTCACAACTTGGGATTTCTTATTTTTAGGGTTGGCATTCGGGCTTAACAACTAGCAAGTAAAAGGTAAAGAAGGGTCAAGAAACATGCCTCCTCACTCCTCAGGTAACAAATTCGTACTCTTTCCTACTTTTTATAAAATTTTAATTGGCGTTTTTAGGTATTGATTACGGTTTTTTTCCCCAGTTTTACATATTGATTTCGTCTTGTTAATGCTTTTATACACATAAGTATATATTTCTGATGTGATGCTCGAACAAGTTATTAGTCGAAAGACTTCAAAGTATTCGTTTTCAGCTTCAGAATATATGTCTTTACAAGTTTGATAACATTTTAAAATTTTTCCCTCTTTTATCCTAATAATATAGGTTGCTTTTACGCAAAGAAGAATGGGAATGAGTGGAGTAGGGAAAAAAATAGGTATGTAAGTTTGAGATATTATCATACTCGTCTGATTTTTAGATATTAGATGCTCCATTTTGTGCATCAAGGATGTGACATTAATTATTTATTGCTTTCTCATTCATTCTAAATTTTTTCTGTTCACCATGGCTGACATTTTCTTTATCTTCTTGTCTTTATTTTCTTTAGCAAAAAATAAAACACCATTAATTTGCATCATTTTATCTGCCCAACTGTGCCTAAAACTTTTAATTACACCTTTAAACGGGGGTAGAGTTAGAAATTTTTATTTAGGGGGCCAAAATTTAGAAATCAATTGTAGGGTATTTTTTTTTTTGTATTATTACTTTTAGTATATATATTGAGAAAATATAATTCAAAATATGATACGAATGAAGCCCAACTAAATAGAGAGAAAGTTGATATGAGAGAGAAAAGATATAGGGCTTGTTTGGATGGGTTGTTTTTATATTGTTTTAGTGTTATGTTATCAGATTTTATATCCAAAACACATTTGGGGTGTGTGATTTGATTTGCAAAAGTTTAAAACTATTATGTATTTTGGTCCAATTCTTATATCACCAAAATGATGATATTGTTATGTTTTTGACCCAATTACATAAAACAATACTGTAGCGGAGGAAATGGTGGTTTCACTTAAATCACCTAACCATATCAAATATAAAACTATTTTGAAAACACTTTTGGTCCATTTTACTCGATATTTTCTCTCTCCTCTCTCGCATTCTTCTTTGGCGATTTGAAGGCGACAGGTTTGGAGTACTAGATCTGAAGGTTATTCAACTTGACCGACACCATTGTGCTATCTTCTCTCTATTGTATCGCACGGACAACCTAGTCATTGTCTTCTTATTTATGTGTAAGAGAATACTTGAATTGATTGATAGAGGAAATGCTTGTGCTCGCAACTTTAATTTGGTTTCTGTATCTATATTTCTAAATAAAGCCACTTAATCCCATTAGATCACACTACCTACACCAAACATACAAGCATGACTTTGGATCTCGTATCGCAGGTACAACATTACTGTAGAAATACTAGAGGACCACGTTGTAATGATCGGACCATTTATCAGGTTGGATCCGGTTCGGGTTGATTTTATTTATATATGGTTGTTTTTCTTTAAATTTTGAAAATTCGTAATTCACCCATCTTAAATCCGATTTGGGTGATTTTTTTTTTTAAATCGAGTGTTTTAAAATTTTCTTTTCATTGGAATTGATTTCATTTAGAGATTCCAAAGGAACTGAGCCCAGCTATTTTAAAATTGAGAAAAACGAAATTTTTTCCTATGTTGGAAGAAAGAAATGTTCAAATCTGTCGGGTTTCTTTTTATTGTTTCTTGGTGATTATCTTATGTATGGACTTACATTTAAAGGTTTGAAATATTTCGTGTCCATTCAGAATCATTTTTCGAGTTTGCTTCGGTGAAATTGGCATTTTGGGCTCGGGCGCCGTTTTAGGGCTTTGAGATCGATTTGGTGGGCTTATTTTGGATTTCAATGCCGAATAAACATTTTTATTTATATTGTGACATTTTTGAATGACATTTATAATTTTAGAATTTTAGAAAGAAATCGGGACGCATTTGAACACCGTATGAGACATATACGATAGATATACACATAAAGGGGCCAAATTGTGACTTGTGGGGCCCACATGACCCAAAAGTCCATAATTTTTCAAGTGGGCTGAACCCTTGGTCGGTAGCCTTATCTTCCTCCTTCATTTCATTTTCTCTCTCTTTAAGACTCTATTAAAGAACCTTTGAGATCTACTTTCTTTATTTAGATTTTGGATCCCTTCAAGATTGTTTTGGCTCAAGTGTCTAAGAGAAAAGTTGTAGAGCTCGGCTAAGGCTATCTATTGATAAGAAAATTATCCATTTTGGGACTCATTCGGAAGATGTAAGACTTACACAACTTCTCTTCTTCACCCCATTTTCGCATAGGTGCTCCATTGAGGTAGGGGGTTTTAATTTTAAGTTTTATTTGGCTAAAATTTACATATATTTACTCATGGAGTGTTTAGGATTTTATTTCGATCTTACTCCATTTTAAATCTCATGAATATTGATATTGTCTCAAGTTTTTAATGATGATTATGTAACTATAATGTTTTGTTTTTGTATTTATAAGATGTATGTAAGATGAGCTAATTATATGTTGAATAAAATGCTGATTTTTGGGTTGTGGATGTATGTATAATTTTGTGATGTTATAGTAGTTGGTGATGTATAGAGAATGAGTTGAATTTTGTTGGAGTACATGTTGATTTTGTTTTTCTTTTGTTGTTGTAGTACTTTATGCCCCTCTTTAAACTTTTAAATGACTAAGAATGACTTGTTGAATATGTGTTTAAATTTGTAGTCAAGAATATGTATTTCATATTGTGTATTGCCTATATTAATGAGATTGGTTATGTCTAGAATAATGAAATTATGTCATGCTAGGTGAAATCCTAGGACATGAATTGAATGCAATTGCATTGTTTATGTGTGTGTGAATATTGCATATGTATTAATTTGATTGATCATGCCACAATGTGTTTGGATGATGATTTTGGGATTTAATGTCACGTTTAAAGGTATTGTCTTTTGAGGGAAATCCTTATATATTGGCCAATTTGGGTGGTCACCAGCAGGCTAGTATTCCAGAAAAAACCACTAGGAACGTCGTCAATGACACGTGTCCTGCTTGATGCCTAGTGCGTGCCACAAACACATGACTTGAAGGGTGACTTGCAAGTCAATCCCACTTTGATAATTTTGAAATTTTCGTTTATATACTTTGATATTTGAATTGCACACTTGCTTCAAATGTTTTATGTATGTTAATATTATCATTGATTAAATTATGGAGGTTGTCATTGCAACGTCATTCCATGTTTAAAACTATTTTAAAGAATTAGGTATTTGGGAAGCATGAACCCTAGTTGCATCATTCACTTAATGGTTTGATATATGGTATAGTTGGTAATATAAAGCTTTTAACTTGCCTTCTATTGAGTTATGAGAGGATAAGCTTACCCCCTAAAGGAGTCGACACCGGGGATATTTGAGCCTCTATTGGTGCAACAGACTCCAATGAATTTCTTTTTGATGTTAAGGCGTCATGTGGCCTTCATTTTGTTATATGTATGATGAAATTTGTTTAGAAGCATTCTTGTGGCCTTTTGTGCACCTAGCCACTAACATCATGTTTAGGATTGCTTCTTCTTGAATTTCATTTATTTTGACTCTTTTGAAAATGTGTATGTAAGAACACCTAATTGTCACGTTGTATGTACAAGTTTATGATCTTGACTCATGTTGTACCATATTTCATTTTTGAATTTTGATATCTTGAATTGGGACTTGCCATGGATGATTTTATGTTCATATTCATGCTCATATCTTACGTTAGGTTCAGTTTGGAGCAGGTTAATGGGAGAAATGGGAAGGAAACATTTTCTTGACAGATTGTTCACGAAAGGACCCCTTTCTGTCCAAATTTTTCAAAATTTTTTTGATAGGCCTAAACTATTCCAAATGAGTTGAGATTTTTACCATGTCTTCTCTTAGATGTCTAGTACTTCCAAATTAAATTTTGTGAATTTTGGGAAGCTACAGATTTTTATAAAAAATCGACAGTGTCCTGCTGTTAGATTTTGAAATCACTGTTGTGTGCTGATTTGGAAAAATCATTTGACCCATTTTTGAAACTCAATAAAATTTGAAAATTTTCAGGATGGCAGTACTTTGTCTATTTTCCAAATACCAAATCTCAGAATTTTATAAATTCTTTACGGCATTCAAATGAGTCCATCCTTGACGAATGTCTATTTTTAGCTTGTACCATGTGAGCTGTTTTAACCGGTAAAACTGATTTCATTGGCATATTTTCAACTATTGATATTTGGTTATCCATGTTTTTCGTTTAGTCTAGTTTTCATAGAATTTTAGTTTGCTCCATTTCGAGTTAAAATGAATTTGTTATAATTTTTTTTTGTAACGAGTGTTTAGATTTTCTATCAGCCAAGGGCTGATTTTTCATTTTTGATTCTAGTTTTATACTTTGGGCTCAGTTTGAGTTCGACAATTTTCTTTTCACCCATGGATCTCGAGTCTCGAGCTTCAAGGCATGAAAGATTGGTATTAGAGCTTTAGGCTCAAAAACTTGAGGATGACGGGTTGGGTTGGTTCATTTGAGTTCATGCATATAATCTCTTATGTATACAGTACTTGGTTTTAATATGTGCTCACATACAATGTGCTTATGTGCTTACATGATAACATGCTACTTGACTTGTATATCCTATTTATGTGTTTCATCTCCGTATAATAGCATAAGTTAAAATAGTGTTATACATGTTGGAGTTATAGCATTTTATTGTCATTGACATTCATGTTGATTCTTTTAGAACAATGCCACCTAGACAACGTCCAGCCTAGGATGCAACTGCATTTGTGAGAGTGATGGCTACGACATTGAGAGACATGGCTAGAACTGCTGCACAAGGAGCTCAAAACGAAGCTCAAGGTAGGGATTTTCGTAGGTTGAATTCACCTTTTTATGCTGGTGGATCGGATTCCATGGTAGTCGAGGATTGGCTAGAACAAGTCTCTAAAATCTTAGATGCCCTGGCAATACATAAAGACATTATTCGCATTCGGTTAGCATCAATTCAATTGACGGGTAATGCAAAGCTTTGGTGGAAGTCGACTCTCAACATTCATGTGTTGGAGAAAATGACATGGGAGACCTTTAGGGGTCTTTTCTATGCTAAGTACTTCCCAGAATCTGTTCAGGAAACATATAGGGATGAGTTTGAGACATTAATTCAGGGCAATGAGCAGAGTGCTATGGAGTATGAGACAATTTACTTCCTTGTCTCGCTTTGCACCGGAGTTGGTGGCGACTGAGGAATTGAAGGTCAAAAGATTCATCAAAGGGCTAAGATTTGGGATAAGGCACGAGATGACGATCTTGAACCTCAAGACTTATGCTGAAGTGGTAGAGAGGGCTTTGATGTCAAAAAGGGAGACTCAAGATGTTCAGAGGATCAGGGACTTTAAGAGGCAGGTCAGGATGTCAGGCTCTTTTTTAGAGGGGCAATTCAAAAAGAAACACAAGAGTGGTTCCAGTAGTTCACAGGGACGGCAGCAGTCGGTCCGTTCCACACATTCTATATCCACTGGATCTACCCGAGGTAGGGAGGTCACTTGTTATTACTGTCACCAGCCTGGACATATCAGGATAGAGTGCCCACTCCGTCAGGATGTATCTGCAGGTAAACCCAACACATATTTTGAATATGGCCAACCAGGACATTTTCATAGGGACTATCCTCAGAAGAGAAGTGGTACACGGAGTGAGACTGGGACACAGCAGCGCCTAACACAGTCTTCATGAGCACAGTCAGGGTTTAGGGCACTACTGCCACCAAATCTTTCTATCTTTCAAGAGTTCTCGTCCAGCTAAGGGATCTACCCATAGTGTGGACAGCCAGCAGTCAAATTATCAGGGTGGAAGACGTCAGGGTACACAGGGTCGTGTCTTTAATTTGGCTCTAGTTCCTGAGGGGCAGACGGAGGGGTCATCCAGCGTGGTCAAAGGTACATTTCTTATGTTTAATTCATAAACTAGAGTGTTGGTTGACTCAAGTGCTTCACATTCCATTATCTCTTCATCTTTCGCATCTGCACTGGGTGTACATATCACTCCTTTAGACAGAGTTCTTTGTGTTGACACGCCAGTTGGTGTCATAGTGAGCCTAGACAAGGTGTGTAGGGGATGTGAGATAGAGATAGCAGAACGATAGTTGGTCTTTGATTTAATTATCATAGACATGTCTAGTTTTTATGTCATCTTAGGGATGGACTGGTTGTTGACTTTTCGGGCCAACATTGACTGCTATCGGGGTAGGGTGACTGTTTATACACTAAAAGATGATTATTTTTGCTTCGTGGGAGATCTTAGTGATTTCCACAATCCCTCACTATGTGTTATAGGCAGACGAACGAGTTCAATTTTCTTCTTAGCTAGCCTTTTAGCTAATGAGGACATTGAAACACGACTAGAGTCTCCAGATGTGATTCATGAGTTTATAGATGTTTTCCGGAAAAGTTGATGAAATTACCTCCTCAACGCAAAGTTAAGTTTGCCATTGATGTCATACCCGGTACGACTCTCATTTTCATGGCCCCGTATCGCATGGCACCGGTGGAGTTAAAAGAGTTGAAGGAGTAGTTAGAGGACTTACTCACGAGAGGCTTTATTAGGCTTAGTGTTTCACCTTAGGGTGCATCGGTTCTTTTTGAGAAAAAGAAGGATGGTTCACTCAGGTTGTGTATCAACTACCGGAAGTTAAATAGGGTGACTATCAAAAATAAGTACCCATTGCCAAGGATTGATGATTAATTTGATCAGTTGAAGAGAGCATGGTGTTTTTCCAAAATTGATTTAAGATCGAGATATCATCAATTGAGGGTTAAAGAAAAAGACATTCCTCAAACAGTTTTTCGTACCCAATATGGCCATTATGAGTTGCTAGTAATGCCATTTGGGTTGACGAATGCACCAGTGACATTTATGGACTTAATGAATAGAGTGTTTAGCGCCTATTTAGACGCTTTTGTAGTGGTATTTGTGGATGACATCCTTGTGTACTCTCAGTCGGAAGAGGAGCATGAAAGACACCTACGAATTACATTGCAGACTTTAAGCCACTTTCTAAAAAGCTTCAAAAGGAAGAATTAATTTGTGGTTATAATTCTGGAAAATTCAAACCAAATGAACAGAATTATATTATTTTTGAAAAAGAACTTCTAGCCATTAAATTAGCTTTAAAACGTTTTCATATCTGTCTTGCTCCTGAAAACTTTATTGTTAGAACTGATAATCAATCAGTTCGAGATTTTCTTATCAATAAGAGAAACTGTCTTGATGGAAGAAGATTAAAATGGTATAATAACATATCACTTTATTCTTTTGAAGTAGAACATCTTAAAGGAACTAATAATTTTCTTGCTGATTTTCTTAGCAGGAATTTTCAAGATGGACAAAGATAATGGCAAAGGAAAAGCAAATGAATGGGTGACGATAGCTAAAAAGGCGCCAAAACAGTCCAAAACTCCTACATCCATAAACCAATGGTTTGTAGTTTTCTCAGGATTTTAACCCAGAATTTATGCAACTTGATTTGAATGTTTTAACCAGATCAATTGATTCAATGGATCATGTTTTAAAACTTTCGAAACCTATGAAGAAGCTAAACAAACTTTTTTCAATATTGGAATTGTATCCAAATTTGTTTTTCAAAAAACATGACTCTTTTGAGGTCTTAAGGGAACACAAGTTGTATGCTAAATACGGAAAGTGTGAGTTTTGGCTACCGGAGGTAAAGTTCTGAGGGCACGTAGTTTTTGGTGGAGGTGTGTCGGTTGATCCTTTGAAGGTTGAGGTTGTTATGAGTTAGGAGAGGCAAAAAAATGTGTTTGAGATTCAAAGTTTTTTGGGGTTAGCAAGTTATTATTGATGATTCGTAAAGGATTTCTCACGGTTAGCTGCTTCTATGACCCGACTTACTCATAAGGGAGTTAAGTTCATTTGGAACGAGGCTTGTGAGCTTGCCTTTACGAAGTTAAAGGAAAGCTTGACCGCATCTCTAGTGTTAGTGATTCCCGAGCGTGGCTTGGGGTATGCCATTTAATTTCGATACTCCACGGGATGGTTTAGGTTGTGTTTTAATGCAAAGGGGCAGGGTAGTTGCTTACGGGTCTAGGTAGTTGAAGACTCATGAGCAAAACTATCCGACACATGATTTGGAGTTAGCGGCAGTGATCTTTGCTTTGAGGGGTTGGAGGCATTACTTGTATGAAAAAAAGTTTGAGGTATCTCCAATCACAAGATTCTCAAGTACCTCTTTTCACAAAAGGATTTGAATCTCATGGAGCGTAGATGGATGGAATACATGGAAGATTATGACTTTGATTTGCAGTACCATCCCGAGAAGGCCAATGTTGTGGTTGATGCCTTAAGTAGGAAAACAAGGGGAACGATGGCTAGCATTGCTATTCGAGAATGGAAGATGATGGAGGACTTTGCTGAGTTTGGGTTATATTTTAGTGATGATGATGGAGAACTGGCCATGTTGTTTACACTTGTGGCATAACCAGCTCTAGTAGGTAGGGTCATTGAGTCACAAAGGGAAGATGAAGAGGTGGATGCCATTCACACACATATTTCAGATGGTGAGACAGTGGATGGTTGGACTCTTCACACGGATGGTGGTTTGAGATTTAAGGGACCGATGTTGGTACCAGAATCTTGTAGGGAGGATGTTTTTCAGGAGTTTCATAGTTCACATTTGGAGGTACATCCTGGTGGTACCAAAATGTATCACAATTTAATAGGGTAGTATTGGTGGAAGAGCATGAAGGGTGATGTGGCACGCTTTGTGACTAGATGCCTTACTTGCCAACAAGTAAAGGCCAAACACCAGAGACCAACGGGGTTATTGCAATCGATTCCAATTGGAGAGTGGAAATGAGATCATATTGCTATGAACTTTATGACGAGATTGCCAAAGTCTAAGGAGGGATATGACACAATTTGGGTCATTATTGACCGGTTGACCAAATCGGCCCATTTTCTTCCTATTCAGATGACGGAGAAGATAGAGAAACTTGCGAAACTTTATGTTGAGGAGATTGTCCGGTTACATGGGGCACCAATCTCCATTATTTTGGATAGGGATCATTGGTTTACTTCACATTTTTGGAGGAATTTTCAAGAGGCCCTTGATACTGAGTTGTGGTTTAGCATCGCATTCTATCCTCAGACATATGGTCAGTCGGAGAAGACGATTCAGATTTTGGAGGATATGCTTTGGGCATATGTTCTTGACTTTAAAGGCAGTTGGGATCATCTGGCATTGGTAGAGTTTGCTACAACAATAGGTTTCAAGCTAGTATCAGAATGGCACCGTTCGAGGCATTGTATGGTAGACCTTGTAGGTCACCTATTTGCTGGGTGGAAGCAGGTGAGAGAACTACCTTGGGTCTAGCATTGATTTCAGAGGTGGTTGAAAAAGTGAAGATAATTAGGCAACGATTAATTACAGTCCAAAGTCAGCAAAAGAGCTATGCCGACAAAAGGAGGAGACCTTTAGAGTTTGAAGTGGGAGACCACGTGTTTCTTAAGATTAGTCCACGCAAGGGATTGTTACGATTTGGGCGGACTGGCAAGTTGTCCCCACGTTTGTTGGACCATTCAAGATCCTTCAGAGGATTGGAGAGGTTGCTTACCGGCTTTCACTGCCACCACAATTGGACAAGGTGCATGATGTCTTCCATGTCTTCATGTTGAGACGTTATGAGCCGAATCCATCACACGTGTTAGATTGGTCAGACTTAGAGTTAGAGGAGGACGTCTCCTATGAGGAAAAGCTAATTCAGATTCTCGATGCACGGGAACAAGTTCTTCGGGGCAAGGCCATTCCATTGGTCAAGGTTTTATGGCGACACCACGGGCTAGAGGAGGCTACTTGGGAACAGGAGGATGAGCTCCATTCCAAGCATCCAAATTTGTTTGCTTCTTAAGGTACGTTTGATTTTGCGGACGAAATCCCCTAAGGTGGGGAGGTTGTAATGACTGGATCATTTATCGGGTCGGATCTGGGTCGGGTTGATTTTATTTATATATAATTGTTTTTCTTTAAACTTTAAAAATTCGTAATTACTCATCTTAAATCTGATTTAGGTGATTTTTTTTTTGACATTGAGTGTTTTGAAATTTTTTTTTCATTGAAATTAGTTTCATTTAGAGATTCCAAAGGAACTGGACCCAGTTATTTCAAAGTTGAGAAAAATGAAATTTTTTCCTATGTTGGAAAGAAAGAAATGTTCAAATCTTCGGGTTTTTTTTTTATTGTTTCTTGGTGATTATTTTATGTATGGACTCACATTTAGAGGTTTGAAATATTTTGTGTTCATCCAGAATCATTTTTCGAGTTCGTTTGGTGAAATGGGCATTTTGGGCCCGGGCGTCGTTTTAGGGCTTCGGTTAGGGCTGTCCATTGATCAGAAAATTATCCCTTTCGGGGCTCATTTGGAAGGTGTAAGACATATAATTTTATTCTTCACCCCATTTTCATATAGGTTGTTCCATTGAGGTAGGGAGTTTTAGTTTTAAGTTTTATTTAGCTAAAATTTACATATAAATACTCATGGAGTGTTTAGGATTTTGTTTCATTGATTCGTGTGTGAGTGTGACTCAAAAAGTATATCAATTAAAAATTATCACACTTCGCAATAGAACGAATTCCTTGTAGAATAGGGCTATCGAAAGGAATGGGTGTTGAACCTCAGGGACTGTGGTCTGATTGAGTTGAATTGTTAGGACTAATTCTAATTAAATTTAAAAGAAATAAATTCTGATTTTTAATTCTAAATTAACTAATGAAGCAATTGAACAAAAGCAAGAAAAACTAAGGAGTGTAGAGAATATAAGATAAGTCTAGGGTAATTGATTTCACCACTAACTTCACAATCAATGGTCAATTGAACTAACTATGGGGCATCATATCATGCATAAGTGGTGTCGGTGGCTACAAGCTCACCTTCATCCGTCAAGAAGATAACATATGATTAAGGCTAAGTCATGGACTATCTTCGATTGGCATGGGCCATCTGCCTAACTACTCTACTCTAGGGTGACGTATGGTTCATCTTCTCTAGGCATAATCCATCAAAGCTTTTAATGATATATTCAGTGAAAACCATTGTGTAATAATCACTCTCATGATCACAGAAAACAAGAGGGACGAGTTCAATAACAACAATCAAGTATCAAAGACAAGATAAGAAATCATTGAAACTGAATTTATAAGACTTTTATTGCTCAATTCAATAATAAGAATCCTCTAAATTACACAATCTATGAATGAATACAAAAATCCCCAATAATTAGAACAATCAAACCAGTGATGTTTAGTTAGGGCTCCATCAAAACCCTGGTGGCTGAACTAGCCGCTCATGATACGCCTTGTTCTCCAATGATTCTCTATTCCAAAAGCTCTTCAAAGCTGCTGCCAAGCCTCCTCAATACAGCCCTAATTTGTCACTTTAAATAGCCAAGAGAATACATCAAAGTCCTAATCCAATTAGGAATTAATTAGGTTTTTCCGCAGCACTAATCAGGTGGGTTTTTTCTGCTGACTTCGGCCTAACTTTTGACCCACTAGAAGTCCGATTTACGGAATTTTTGTGAAATACAAAAGTGTGCAGAATCCAATTTCGTTTAACCCTACGCGAGAATTATGTCGATTTGAGGCTCGGAAATAAGACTTCTGGTCCATTTTCCAAAATGGGATTAAGACTGTATTATGCGCAGATTTGGGCTTCAGGCCCGAAACCTTCTTAAGCAGTTGTAATTCTCTTGGACCTCTATCTTGGGCTGATTTGAGTTAAAATATGGAGTTCAATGGATCCCTTTGATGTAGGCTTCATCTAACCACCTTGCATGTAATCTTTAAAAGTCCAAAATCACGATTTTAACTGAAATAATCATTAAGGCACTGAAAATACAGAAAACACTAAAACAAAGTAAAATAACAAAATAATCTATCACTAAGAGAATAAAATACATAAGTTAAGAGGCTAGAATGCGTAACATTCAACACCGATCATTCATCTTACTCCGTTTTAAATCTCATGAATATATTGATAGTCTCATGTTTTTAATGATGATTATGTAAGTATAATGTTTTGTTTTTGTATTTATGAGATATATAGAAGATGAGCTAATTATATGTTGAATAAAATGCTAATTTTTGGGTTGTGAATGTATGTGTTACTTTGTGATGTTATAGTAGTTGGTGATGTATAAAGAATGGGTTGAATTGTTGATAAAGTGCATGCTAATTTTTTTTTTTTTTTTGTTGTAGTACTTTCTGCTCCTCTTTAAACTTTTAAATGACTAAGAATGACTTGTTGAATATGTGTTTAAATTTGTGGTCAAGAATATGCATTTCATATTGTGTATTGCCTATATTAATGAGATTGGTTATGTCTAGAATAATAAAATTATGTGATGCTAGGTGAAATCCTAGGACATGAATTGAATGCAATTGCATTGTTTATGTGCGTGTGAATATTGCATATGTATTAATTTGATTGATCATGCCACAATGTGTTTGGATAATGATTTTGGGATTTAATGTCACGTTTAAAGGTATTGTCTCTTGAGGGAAATCCTCATATATTGGCCAATTTGGGTGGTCACCGGCGGGCTAGTATTCCGAAAAAAACCATTAGGAACGTCGTCAATGACACGTGTCCTATTTGATGCCTAGTGCGTGCCACAAACACGTGACTTGAAGGGTATCTTACGAGTCAATCCCACCTTGATGATTTCAAAATTTTTGTTTGTATACTTTGGTATTTGAATTGCACACTTGCTTCACATGTTTTATTTATGTTAATATTATCCTTGATTAAATTGTGGAAGTTATTGTTGCAACATCATTCCATGTTTAAAATTATTCCAAAGAATTAGGCATTTAGGGAGCATGAATACTAGGTGCATTATTGATCACTTAATGGTTTGATATATGTTATAGTTGGCAATATAAAGCTTTTAACTTCTCCTACTGAGTTATTAGAGGATAAGCTCACCCCCTAAACATTTCAGGTAATGAAGTCGATACCGGAGAGAGTTGAGCCTCCATTTGTGCAACAAGCTCTAAGGAATTTCTTTTTGGTGTTAAGGCGTCATGTGGCATTCATTTTGTTATATGTATGATGAAATTTGTTTAGAAGCATTCTTGTGGCATTTGTGTACCTAGCCACTAACTTCATGTTTAGGATTACTTCTTCTTGAATTTCATTTATTTTGACTCTTTTGAAAATGTGTATGTAATGACACCTAAATGTCACGTTGTATGTACAAGTTTATGATCTTGACTTATGTTGCATCATATTTCATTTTTGGATTTTGATATTGTGAGTTGGGACTTGCCATGGATGATTTTAGGTTCATATTCATGCTCATATCTTGCATTAAGTTCAATTTGGAGCAGGTTAATGGGAGAAATGGAAAGAAAAAATTTTCATGACAGATTGTTCACGAAAGGACCCTTTTCTGTCCAGGTTTTGCAAATATCTTTTGATAGGCCTAAACTATTCCAAATGATTTAAAATATTTACCATGTCTTCTACTAGATGTCTAGTACTTCCAGATTAAATTTCGTGAATTTTGGAAAGCTACAGATTTTTATAAAAACTCGACCGTGTTCTGCCTGTCAGATTTTGAAATCACTATTGTGTGCTGATTTGGAAAATTCATTTGACCCATTTTTGAAAGTCAATAAATTTTGAAAATTTTCAGGATGGTAGTACTTTATGTTTATTTGCTAAATACCAAAGCTCAAAATTTTATAAATTCTTTAAGGCATTCAAATGAGTCAATCCTTGAAGAAGGTTTGTTTTTAGGTCGCACAATGTGAGCTATTTTAACTTGTAAAACTAATTTCATTAGCATATTTTCAGCTGTACGTTTAGTCTAGTTTCCGTAGAATTTTAGTTTGCTCCATTTCGAGTTAAAATAAATTTGTTATGAATGTTTTTGTAATGGGTGTTTAGATTTTCTATCAGTTAAGTGCAAGTAAAGAAAAGAATGCACCAGATATACGTGGAAACCCAAGGTGGGAAAAACCACGGAGGGAGGTGGCAAGCCTCAGGAGACCAATCTACTATGATGAAGCAAAGTACAACAGATTCTGTCTCAGTCTCACACCCCTCTTCATTCTGTCAAGAATCTGATGCGGAACACCTCAGGCTTATGATTGTGACAACACGTCCAACTGCTGCAGACTTCCGGCTAACGTCACGATCCTTATAGAAAGGTTGTTGGAAGAACAAATATACTCAGCAAATATTTCATTCCCTTCGTAATGCAATCTGGTCACATTTCTTCCTCAGCAAGCAAGCGAAGAACTATCAATTCAATGTTTTGATCATCAAATAGATTTGATGCAGTCTCTGAGTAGCTAATCAGAAGTAGAATACCATCCTAAATATCACTCGTGAAGTATGGATGTGTGTTCTTAAAAGTATATAGCCTTAATTATACTGTATATACTTTCTCTTTCTAAAAATAATAATAGTCCAGGCTCCTTTGTAGAGAAAATATAGATGCATATATATAGGAAAGGGAGTTCTAATTCTACTTGGAAAAGAATTAAAATACCAAAATAGAACTCTCCTAGAAATTTCAAACCCAATAGGAATCACAATTTTCATCAAAAGTTGTTTCTTATTTGGAACATGCTAAATGGGACCGGTGCCAAAATAATGGGACCGGTGGGACTTTGTAAAAACCTGCAGAAATTAAACTGCCGAGAAAAGTTGGATCGGTCCTAAATATTGGGGACCTGTCCTACTTTGAAAAACTCTTAATTTTTCATTAATACCCTAGTTTTTCAAAATAGGCTCGGAAATAAAAAGTGCAAAGTGTCCTCACCATACTTACCTTTACTATATGGTGTTCTAACTAATTTATCGGCTTCCATGCACTTGAGTATCAGCTCGAAATTGTCGATGATCGATTACATAAAATAATACGAAAATTACAACTCAATCAATCAAGTTTTGATCACCAAAATATGCCAATTACAAATTTATATCTCATAATCTCCCCCTTTGGCAATTTCGTGACAAAACCACCTAGACAATTATAATCTAATCCATTGGAAAAACAAGATTACAATGTTGCCCAAAAATACATAGACATAAAGAACTGATCAACAGAAGTTTCACTTGTGTGTTCAAGACGGTTAGAATAAAAACCTGTTGTACTGTACCTGCACATCCCTTAAACAACACAAGCTATGAAAAACTTAATAAAGAAATATAATCATGAATATCAATATCTCCCCCTTAATCTCTAATATCTGATAAATATATCTCCCCCTTTTTGTAACAAATTAAAAAAGTATTACCCAAGAGATTTATATAAATAGATAAATCATAAAACACATAGAGAGAATAAGACAATAAGGAAGTAAAAATCATCATCGCTGATCAAATTAAATATCCAATCCATATCAGTTGATGAATTAAACAAAATATAACAAGATCAATTATCAAACCTAAATGAAATAGAGTTAGCTACTCAAAGTCTAGCAAAACATAACTAAGTCTATCATCAAGACCTAATCCTCATCATCATCATGAGCTCCAAAACTAGATATCAACATCTATCAAAAAGATATCCTTGAACATGTAACTTCATCCATTGAAATTTGTATCAAAGTCCACAAAAATATGATCCAAGCACAAGTATGGTATCCATAAAATAGACATTCAACCTAATCAAAGACACCGTGTGTTTCCGAAAATAAACAAGTCTAAGTTATAAACCTAGCAAACAAATGAACTAGTCTGAATCATCAAAGCATTAAAGCCTAAAAACTAGTTATCCTTAGTTATGTAGGAGAATGAATGATGTCCATTATCAAAGATACATTTGGTACTTATAAGGCTCGAATCATTATCCTCTATAGATGATCTTATTAATATTTGTCTTCAAATATTACAAAATAATATTACCTATTTAGATCAAGAATATCAACAATTGACTCATAACAATTGTATTCAGCTCAATGATAATAACAAACACTTTGATTATAAAAGATAAAACATCCAAATAAAATATTGCATCTAAATCTCATAAGAACTCTCAACCAAAGTATTTCAAATCAACATTCCTTTCACTTTTTAAAGCACTCCCCTAATTCTTTTAGACCTAATCATTAAAGTCATAATGGATGGAAGTATAAACAAGGTCACAAACTCCATTGAAGAACTCTGTCAAACACTTGGAGAGCAAGATTTAAAAAATTGAGCACAACTTGTTTGATCAATTACTTCAAAATTAACTCAAATTCTTCAAAGATAATTCCTTCCACCAATTTCAATCCAAAATCAATTACAAATATCAACCAAAATGATGTAGATTATGTAGCACAAGATAGGTTGAAGACTGATGCGATTTGAAGAAAAATAGAGTTAAAAGTTCCATTGAGACTTTTTGTCGAACACTTGGTGTGCAAGTCTAAAAGCCCCAAATTTTAAAGCTATTTGTTTGCACAAGATCACCCAAATCAGCAAACAATCAACACAATACTCCAATTATTCAATCCCAACCTTCAATAATCACAAATCTAAAAGAAATGAAGTAGAAGAATGTGCGTGAGTTGGAGTGTGTTTAAGAGAGCTAGAGAGATTGAGAGAGTGAGTTATGAGTGTGTGCGTGTGAGAGTGAGTGAGGAATTTTAAGTGAAGACGGTCGCGCGGATTTAGAAAATTTTGGGCATCCGCTAAGTGTGACCGGTCCTAATTTTTAGGGACCGGTCCAACTTCTTTCAGTTTCTCACAACCTGCAGAAGTGCGACCGGTGCTCAATATTTGGAACTGGTCCAACTTTGTGAATTATGAAAAATTACAATTTGGAGCATAATTCACCAAATACACCTCATCTCAACTTGATTTAGCAATTAAGCACGCAAAGTATGAAAAATAAACACAGAACCAAAATAAAAACATATTTTTGGATTTTTGAGAAATTTTCAAGAAAAATAAATAAAAAATAAATCATGAATAATCTCATGAGAATAATAAAAGCACATTTTTCAGATAATAATATAAGTTCTAAAATTTTTGAAAAAATTCAAACATTTATAAATGCAGACTTTTAAAACCCATAATTTATCTATAAAATTTATTCTCAAATTCATGATCATAACACAACTTCCAACACACAAATATTTATAAAAATTTAAAAATTTATCTAATAAATCCATGTGTGTGTGTGTAATCCAAGTTCATTAAAAATTAATCAAATCCCTTTAATTCATCTTCTAAAACATATTGGATAAACTACTCATGATCAATCATTCAAAATTTTTATTTATTTTTATTTTTCTAAGACGGTGGCTTTCACGCTTATGGGCAGCCAGCTATTTTCCTCAAAATAACTCTTTAATTTTTAAAGATATCTCATTGGAGATTTACATTGTAGTGGAAGCTTCGAACATATCCTGAAGGTAGCCTTTTCTTTTGTCTTACATATTAAACAATTTTTCATTTTTTTTCTATGCTGAATAAAAACCTAATTTTTTCATCATTTTTTTTCATTGATCATTTAAGCTTTTAATGCTACTCATACAATATATTCTAGTCAATTTCACATTAGTTTTCAATCAATTCTCTCAGAGTTGGACTAGTGCTCAAATTGTATGGACTCAGAAGATTTACCTCTAAAAAGAAATAAATACAGTACTTTGGTCATCAATATTTAGATCATAAAATCAAGTACTTCACTCATTGACAAACTAAGTGTCCCAATTAAGCATTCACAAATCAAAGTGAAATTAAAAATAAATATAAAGAATTCACATTATTTCTCATAAAAATATGATTCTCATAATCTCATATGATTATTACAAAAAAAACAAAAACAAAACATATCCTAACCTAAAAGATATGGTCCAATGGAAATCAAATAATGAATATAAGCTCAGTCCATTACCATCAAAATCCTAATGACCTAGTTAGGGGGTTTTGCACCCAAAGACCTATTAGGAATGAATCCCATAGTATCAAAAGGCACAAACTTCTCCAAAACTTTCTTTTTCATCCAGATAGTTTTAACATGCAATTTATGAGGAAAGAATTGTGGAAAAACAAAAATATTATTCTTTTTATTTAAATTCTTTTTACCTTGAGAATTTTTGGGTTTGTTCCAACAATGTGGCCTTTTAGCATGAACCCTATTCTTAGCAAAAGAATTATGCACATGAAAATCAGTATTAGAATGTCTTCGCTTTTTATAGCAATAGTGTTGACTATGTCTAGTCTTATCACAAAAAGAACAATAAAGCACATTGGACATAACTTTAACATACAAAGACTCAATTTGAGGTTTAGATTTGGATTCAGACACATTCAAGTTCTTGGGTTTAACAAAAACAGTTTTTTCCTTAGATGATGACCCAACAAAACCTAATCCAGTTTTATCTCCTACAGGCTTGCCAACACTGATCATGCTATCAAGCTTAATCTGTCCAGAAGTAAAAGAAATTAATTTCTCTTGTGATTTTCTCAATTTAGGCTCAAGAGAATTAATTCTAGCAATAAGAACATCTCTAGCAGAAATAGCTTGACTTACCTCACTTTTGAGAAACTTGACTTTGCCTTGAAGATTCAGAATTTCTGTTTTACTTTCTTCAACCAACTTCACTTGATCTTCATTCTTTTTCTTCAAAGTCTCTTTCTTAGATTTTTCTTGCTTCAGCTTCTCAGATTTTTTATTATAAGCTTCCAACAATTTCTGAAAAAGTTCTGACAGCTTGCTTTCACATGGTTCTACATCAAACTGCTCAACTTTTGAATCATCAGACCCTACTTGACTGAGTGTAGTGTACACCTCTGTTTCACCTACATTAGAAGAAGAATCATTAGCAGTATCACCATTCAATAAAGTTACAAAAGTAAGAGAATCATTCTCAACAGATGAATCACTATCAGGGTTAGAAGATTCAGACTCAGAAATAATAGCTTTCATGACTTTCTTCTTTAAACTTTTCTTTGCACTAAAGCTATTTTTCTTAGGACTTGGACATTGATTAGATATATGACCTTTACCACCACATGTCCAACAAGTAAGTTCAGTCTCCCTAGAGTCATCTTCTTTCTCTTTCCTTTCCTTACCTTTGGATGATGAGCTTTGGTTCTGAAATTTAGAAGGATTTCCTTTTCTCAAATTTTTACCTTTTTCATATTCAAGAATCCTTCTAAATTTCCTAGCAAGGAGTGTAACATCATTATCTGAATCATATTCAAACCTTTCAATTTTCTCAACTTCAGATTTTGAAGAATTTGAATCATTTGACAAACTTGAATACTTGGAAGTCTTTGAGGTTTTTAAAGTCAAATTTTTTTTATTTTTGAAGCTTTGGATATTTCATCTCAAAAGTTTGAATTGATCCAACTAACTCAGCCACCTCCATTGAATCTATATCTCTGCTCTCATCTAAGGCTTCCAACTTAACTTGGAACCTATCAGGCAATGATCTCATGATTTTTCTAATAATCTGAAAAGAAGGAATTTTCTCACCAAGGTTAGTACTACTTTGAACAATATCATTAAGTCTAGAATAAAAATCAGAAAACATCTCATCTTCATCCATTCTAACTATTTCAAATTTAGTATCAAGCATTTGTAACTTAGATCTCCTTACCTTGGTGGTACCCTCATGAGTTACCTATAAAATATCCTATGCTTCTTTCGAAGTGGAACATGCAAAAATTTTAGCAAATTCAGAAAGAACAACAGAATTAAATATAGCATATAAACCATTGTTGTTATTAGTATCTTCATGCTCAACATTAGACCATGTTATTTTATCCTTCTCTACAGTCACATCATCATGACCTTCACCAGAGGTAGTGGTAGGAATTTTATAGCCATTCTCTACAGCTATCCAAACTCTCTCTCCTTGAGATTTTAAAAAGCCTTTCATGCGAGACTTCTAGAAAGTATAATTTGAACCATCAAATAAAGGATTTCGCTGAATCGATCCACCCTCTTCCATACTAGATTCTATAATGATTTTTGACAATAAAAAAAATTAATTTTAAAAATACTTCGCAAGGAACTACTCACAAATTAGAGAATGCTATTCTGATACCAATTGTGAGTTACGCGGTGCGAAAGCGGTTGAGAAAAGTATTTTAGAACCTAGAGGGGGGGTGAATAGGATCACTTGCTCATTTGCTTAATTTTTAATTAATTCAATTTTAAGTCCAATTAACCAAACAATTAAAGCAAGTAACTAACTTAAAGTGCAAGTAAAGAAAAGAATGCATCAAATATACGTGAAAACCCAAGGCGGGAAAAATCACAGAGGGAGGCGGCAAGCCTCAGGAAACCAATCCACAATGATGAAGCAAAGTACAACCGACTCTGTCTCAGTCTCACACCCTCTTCACTCTATCAAGAATCTGATGCGGAACACCTCAAGCTTATGATTGCAACAACATGTCCAACTGCTGCAAACTTCTGACAAACATCACGATCGTTACAGAAAGGTTACTGGAAGAACAAATATACTCAGCAAGTATTTCATTCCCTTCGTAGTGCGATCTGGTCACCTTTCTTCCTCAGCAAGTAAGCAAAGAACCATTAATCTAATGTTTTGATCATCAAATAGATTTGATGTAGTCTCTGAGCAGCTAATTAGATGTAGAACACCATCCTAAATATCAGTCGTGAAGTATGGGTGTGTGTTCTTAAAAATATATAGCCACAATTATACTGTATATACTTTCTCTTTCTAAAAATAATAATAGTCCAGGCTCCCTTGTAGAGAAAATATAGATACATATATATAGGAAAGGGAGTTCTAATTCTACTTGGAAAAGAAGTTAAATACCAAAATAGAACTCTCCTAGAAGTTTCAAACCCAATAGGAATTAGAATTTCTATTTGGAGCAGGCTAAGTGGGACCGGTGCCAAAATAATAGAACGGTGGGACTTTGTAAAAACATGCAGAAACTAAACTGCCAGGAAAAGTTGGACCGGTCCTAGTTTGAAAAACTCTTAATTTTTCATTAAAACCTTAGTTTTTCAAAATAAGCTCAGAAATAAAAAGTGCAAAGTGTCATCACCATACTTACCTGTACTATATGGTGTTCTAACTGATTTATCGGCTTATATGCACTTGAGTATCAGCTCAAAGTTGTTAACGATCGATTACATAAAATAATACGAAAATTATAACTCAATCAATCAAGTTTTGATCACCGAAATATGCCAATTACAAATTTATATCTCACACTCAACTCTCATTCATGTTCTCTATCTGTCAAGTTGATAGTTATGCCCTCCCATATGGCTACTTTGTATTTGTTTGATATGGGGTTTCACATAGTTTTATTTTTTATCCTTGTGGTATGCCCCAAGTAAGGATATATGGCATTTTGCTAAACTTTTGGGACAAATATAACATCACTGTGTACCTATAAAAAAAATTAAAAATCTCCTTAATATTAAGTGGTAGAGGATCTATAAAGAGCGTTCACTTTATATTAACTTTTACCTTACTCCACATGGTGAAATTTTTTGGTCCTACCACATGCCTTAGTCTTTAAATTAGAGTAACTTCTTTTAATGTTAGCACTTTGAAATTGATGATTCTAACATACCAGGTTATGAAAAAGTTTGAACATATCTAGCAATCAAGCAAAGATTGAACAATGGATAAAGAATGGATTCATTTTAACAGGTCAACTTTAACTAAAGAATTATATATATAATTTTTAGACATTGTGCATTCGTTGTTGGAATATATAAAAGTTTGAGTTCTTATTTGTAGAGTTTCCGAGAATTATTTGAATAGAGCATGGAAATTTATCGATATGGCAAAAACAAACTCAGGGAATCTAGATAAGATAATATGTCCTTGCAAACGTTGTGCAAATGGTTCCAAATCAATTCGTCTGAGTCTAGTGACTTTTCTCAGAGCCATTCCCTTGATGTATCTAAATTTTTCCATTGAGTTGAGTTCGATCATTTGAACCTATTGTTATGACTCGTCCCTATTGATCAACATCTAGGCCCGTGGTTCTTAATTTTTGTGCACTAGAGAAGCAGGTTGGGTGGAAAAAAATGTTGTTTGTTTCTTGTCACTTGTCATGACCCATTTTCTGATACCAGAACTCTTCCCATGACCCCCACCAGTTCCCTTTGGAACTTTAACCATATAACTCAATTCGGTTCCCTATCAACTTGCTTAACTCCTTTAACCATCTCATATAGAAAGCATTTTTGCAATTCTGTATCATCTTTGCCAGAGGAATATAGTGCAACAACATATTTATAGTCATCTATACGCGAACTTGCACATTCTTCTTTGCTAACATTTACCTTATTAGGAATACTCTTCAATACACAGCTAACACCTTGTAACCCAACCAATTCCATTTAATTTTTGACTAAAACTAGATTCCCCATACATAATAAGTGTAGCCTCTGTAGTAATGAAAGATCACATCTCAAAATATTTGAGGCCTAATATTGACAAATTATAAAACAGGGTTCAAGTACTAGTTACGCTTCAAATTATCCCCACACCTTGTCCAGAAGTACCTGTTCGCCATCCAAGTTGTTCTTTCTGACTACCCTTCAATCGTAAATCTTCATCCCGAGTTAGCTCTAGCACACAATTCTATGATGTGTAGAATGGTGATAAATGGTTAGAACTCCACACTTTTACATCTCCAAGAAAAATATCCAGGAACATGAGTATTTCTAGTTCAAAGCTTTGACACTCAAAGTGGCTTTAAAGATGGGTACCATTTGGTTAGTCTCCATCAGAAAAGTCGTCCCTATGAAGCTCATGTTATATTCCACTAGAACTAGCAGAGTGACTCGGTAAGGGATATGAATGTCAGAGTCACAATGGCCATGAATGAATAAATGAATGAGAAAAACAAAGAAAGAGAGTTTTATCATTAAATTGGAATCTATATTTTCACATTTGGTACATATTTCTGGTTAGTTTCTTGGCATGTGGGTATGACCTCTGTAGGGTTTTTAGATTGGTTTCGAAACTTATAGTTTTCTTATTTGTTTTCATTATTCATAGTTTGGTAATGCAAGGGCTTCACCTCATGTCACTCCTACTACTAAGCCTCCTGAAAATTTAGAAGGATTGTATTGTGAATTGTTAGATTGGAGTGAGTCAAATTCAGTTGTTGCTATTGGAGAAATTGATTCAACGGAGCCAACTGCATTTGTGGATGGTATTCCTATTGGAAGCGAATGTTGGAAAATCCGGGTCAATGATGTATATGATGCTGATGTAACATTGTATAGGGCAAGCAAAAATTACTTTTACCTTCGAGAAACTTAGGGAGGATTAGTTGCATGGCCTGCCAAGTTCATTAGAAGAACTTACACTCAAGGGTAATTTTTTATATTATATATATATTATGTGTGTGGATTTACAAATTTATAAATAGATGGAAATATATATAATTTTATGTGTAAGAGTTTGAAATCTGTTCGTCTTCTTCTTTGTTTTCAATTATAGATTATTTCCTTCGTTTTTTCTTTCCCTTTAACTCTTTAAGACTGGTTAATTTTTTTGGTTAATGTGATACAATTAAAGGTAGTAACTTGCTTTCTTTTCTTTCTTTTTATTGGCAGAATGTGATTAAAGAAGCGATTTTTGCCGTCAAGACTTTGTATAGACCAGTGACGAAGAAGCGATTTTGCCGTCAAGACTTTGTATGGACGAGTGATGACTAATATATGTTCAAAATTGATGGTTATGTTGTTATTTTGCAAGAGATGACTGTTTTTCTTTCAATTTAATGGTTTAGTTTTCTCAATCATCTTGTTGATTTTGGTGACTTTAATATTTTGAAGTAGATATGGTCCTAAACTTATGTTTTTTGTTCTAATGAAAAGTAATGGATTTTAGTTATTCTCCTTGTATATGTTTAAATGTGATGGCCCTATATAGCTAATTAATGTAATATGATGTGGATTATTTTTTCACAATGAAGACAAGGATAACTTGTGACAGGAGCAGGACTGAGACTAATGTTTCCATTAGAAACACAGGGAATCCACCCCCCCCCCAACCCCCACCCAAAAAAAAAAAAAAACCATTGACGACTCTCAAAGCATTTTGTCAAAAATAAGAAATGACAACTTCCATTGCACGTTGTTAATATATGATATCAACAACAAGTTACAAATCACGCCGTTAATCAAATCTAAATAACGACATGCCAATTGTGTCGTTCAAAGGTTCACACAAGTACAACATGCACGGGATGTTGACAAAATGAGATATTCACAGCGTGCCGAGGATGTTGATTAAATGGTCCACACAAGTACGACATGCACGAGATGCCAACCAAAAGAGGTTTTCACAACGTTCGGAGGACTTTAATAACATGGTCCACACAAGTACGACATGCACGGGATGTGGACAAAATGTGATTTTCACAATGTGCCGAGGACATTGATAAAATTATGATGTATTGACGACATGCAAAAAATGTCATAAAAGTTCGAAAGCAACGGTTATTTGGCTGCACCACGACGTCATATTTAAATATTAACAACACACGTTGCACGCCATTAATAAAAAAAGACTTTTCACGGCATGGTCAGTAACGGCATAAGCGTGTATGTTGTGAAAATCCTTTAACGACATGCACTGCACGTTGTTGGGTATTCTGTTTGAATGATTTTAGATAAACCCTAGTTTTGATATATATTTTTTTATCAAAATGAACCAAAGGCTTCTTCCTTGTTCTGTTTTGGTCTTGAAATGAGTTATGTTCATAGTTTATTTTTCTCTTTACATGTATCTTTTTACTGTGGAAACAATGTTTCTCAAACAAATTTTTTTTTGTTGTCAATGAGCATATATTGTTCATCTTTGGATATTAAAATGGTATTGTAAATCTTCACTTTATCCAAAACAAGTCAAATGGTATTGAAGAAACCATCCTACCTTTTAATTCACTTTTTTAGGCATTCTGCATTGAATTCCTGACTGTTTTTCCAAGAAAAACAACTCAAACCCTGGTAGGTAAAGTTGAATTTTTCTCATTTTTTCCTTCTATTTTTAATGAAAATCACAATATTTGAATTTATATGATCAAATGGAAAAGTCACTCTCTCTGTCTCTTTCTCTTCCATTCCTGTTTTACCAAGTACTACTTTATTTTATAATTCACAAACTGGGATCATACAGAGAGTAAAATATTTGGATGATCATCATCTAATTTCTGTCTTTAGAAAGAAAAGAAAAAAAGGCCAACAATACTTCTCATTTTCTGCTAATAAACTGACCTACTTTATCAATAAACAAAGCATTTTTCTGCTAATAAACTGAACTACTTTACCTGCATGGTCAATAAACAAAACATAAAGAGGAGATAAAATATGAAACTCAACTAATTACAACTTACTGTAATGATTTCAGTAATATATATCCCCCCCAAGGAATCAACCCAAATAAATCCGTTTATGAGAAAAAGATAGTTCTGACAGCGTATCAATCTCATTTAAGAGATCAACATCAGGAAATAGGATAATACATAAATAGTTGAAAATTATTTTAATGAGTTGAATCACATTTATCTTTTTTCCTTCTTTCTTATCCGAATTTGGTTTAGTGAAAAGGAAAGATTGTTGAGGTTTAGGTTGGTGTATTTTTCTAGGTATAACTAATGTGGGGGGTGTATTAGTTTTTCAGATATTCAGTTGGCTCTATAAGATGAACATGAATAATAAAAATGATGATCAATACCTTAACCCAATTGAATTGGAACAAGAGGACATAGGTCGTAAAACTAAAAAGACCGAAGAGGACAAGGTAGTTTGGGATAAGGCCTTTTAAGAGACATTCATTCTTTTGATGGAGGAAGAGGTTAGGCAAGAAAATTATATTAGCAGCACTTTTAATTCAATTGGGTGTAGATATATTGTAAATGGAATATTCGTAGAAGCTAAAAAGAAGTACACAAAGAACTAATTGAGAAATAAATTCAACACTATGAGGGAAGTGTACAAAGACTTCAAAAAATTGTTTTATAAAACTGATGTAGGGTACAACTCTGAGACAGACATATGGTTGTAATTAAAAATGAAAGATGCGAACGGTTGTACAAGGTTAGTAACAAAATTATAATTTAATCTATTAACCTAGAAATCATTTTCATCACGTTGTATAATTTGTAGGCTTTTATTATATTAATGATAAGATAATTATTTGTAGGTCATCACTAGTGCAAAAAGGTTTCGAAGAAAGGGTTGGAAGCATTTCGACAAGATGACCACCGTCTTTGAGGATTCATATGCTTCTGGTAGTCATGTCCACCTTTCCACTAGAGCTCCCACAACCACGCAATTGCCCACACATCATGCTGCCATGCCTAGCATTGGGGGCAATGTTGATGTGGGTGAAGAAGAAGGTGTTCATATGAGTCCCTCCCCTCAGCTTCAAGTAATAAATCCAAAAAAGATAATTTTGCCTCCACAATGTCTCAAGTCATGGCAACCATGATTGCAACCATGATAGCACCCCGTGTGTGGAAAGATCAAGAAGTAGTTTCTCCCACTAAATATGATATGGTGTTTGAAAATGCATTAGGACCTTTAATGCATTAGAGGGGATTGATGTTCTTCAGTATGCTAAGGCTCTAGGGATGCTATATGATAATGAATGTGGAGGAAGTTCTTACTTCGCATTCCTGATGAGAGAAAGGTTGGGTGAGTGATGAGTCTCTGAGTGCCAGTTGTTAGTTTCATTTGTCATTGCTACTTAACTATTTACATACTTTATTTACTTAGTGCTTCTGGATTTGGATAACAGTATTATAATTGTTTTACTTTTTATGTTGGATGACTGTAATAATTGATATATAACTGTTGTATTTACTTTCTAATTGTAATAACTATATTAATTGCTATGTTTATTGTCTTTTGGAAGATGGTATGCGAACACTCATTGCTTACTGAGGCAAGAGATCCGGTTACTCATGAAAAGGATCAAATTGATTTGCTATTCATCACATTTTTTTTCAATTGAAGTCAAGTAAAATATATCATCGGTACTCATTCTCAAGGGATACCAATTAATATCAAGTATATGTAACCCAACAACTCAGAGCCAAAGTTTATACCCCACAAGATTATGCTAATGTGCCTGTGCATGTGAGAAAACTAAAACCAATTGAAATATGTAATACCCCGTAATTTGAGGATATTTAAATTGGGTTTTTATTTAGTTGATGGAGTTTTTAATTATTTAAATACTTTAATTAATTTTGTCAATGCCCTTTTTTTTATGTTTAATGTGGATGTTTGAATTGTTACTAAGTGTTGATTGTGTGTTAAATATTTGTTTTAAATATAGTGTTTTTCTGTTAAATAAAAATATGTTGGTTTGGGCTGCATTTTCTTTATTCTTGTTTTATTATTATTATTATTATGTTGGGCTAGGCAGCTGGGCTGGGCTATATATATATATATATAGTTGGGCTAAATATTTTATATTTATTAGTTTCATTATTTAAGAATGTTAAATAAGAGAAAAGGAATTAGGGTTCAGTAGTTTCTACGTAGAGAGGATTCCTACGAACAGATAGGGAGAAAACGGTAGACGCCCGGAAAAGAGAAAAGAAGTGATTTTTGCTTAACATCACAAGGCAAGTTCGAACTCTTCTCTTCCCCTTTGAATCTGTATACATATATATTTTTGTATATACATGTTGCTGGAATATATATATAATATATATATTAATTGTATAGACATGTTAGAAATTTGTATGCAATTAATTATGAAACTAAATGATTTTTTCATGTTAAGAATTTCTGTAAATTAAACATGAATATTTTGGAGTTTTGGTACTGTTTTAGGGTATTTTTGCATATATATATACATGTATATATGACTGTATAGGCGTGTATGTATATATATATATACATGAAATTGGGTTTACTGTATTCATCATTTTTGAACGTTTTTGTTCCGATTAAAAGGTAGATCTTACTTTCTAGAACAATCCTTGAAAGTTTGGTTGTGAACCGTTGGGTAGATTGACGGGAAATTGAGTTTGAAATTTTAGATTTTTGAAACTTGAAATTGGGCGTTTTTAATTTAGGCCGCAAGAGGTGATAATTTTGGTACCAATGCGTAGCTTAAATCGATACGAGTTCAATGGTATATTTATATACGCGATTCGGTGCCCGGAAGTGATCGGAAAGTGATCGGGAAGTTTTCCACCATTGTTGGGAGCGTGAAGCTTCAGGTGGGGAAGAAGAAGAAGGAAAGAAAAAGAAAAAGAAAAAAAAAAGAAAAAGAAAAAGAAAAGGGGACCACCCGGCCGCCGGCGCGTGGGGGCGCGTGCCGCCGGAGCCGGTGGCCGGAAAAGTATTTTTGGGGCCCACTCTCGGGGGCCCACCTCTGGGTCCGATATGGGCCCATTCCGAATAATTTTATTATTTGTTTTGAATTTTTAAAATTTTTGGAAAAACTTAAAAATTAGGGAAATCATTTTTTAAAAATACTTTTAGAATTCTAAAAATTCCCAAATTTTTATGTCAACTTTCTGGGAGCTTAAGGAGCTTGGGGTTTAAATTTCATGTAGAAATGATTTACCATTGTCTTTAAATTAATTTTTAAAGTGTCTAAAAACTGAGTTTTTCAGCTTCTTTAATTTTAGAAAATATTTAAAAATTTTCAAAAATTCCGAAATTTTTATTGTAACTTTCTGGAGGCTAAATTCACTTGGGTTTAAATTTTCAACTCAAAATGATCTTCCCTTGTTGTTCAATTGATTTTTAAAGTGTCCAAAAGTTGGGTTTTTCACTTTCTATAATTTTAGAAAATACTTTTGTAATTCCAAAAATTCCCAAATTTTTGTGGTAACATTCTGGAGGTTAAATAAACTTGTTTTTAAATTTTCAACTTGAAAAGAGCTTCCCTTAGTGTTCAATGAATTTTTAAAGTGTTTAAAAGTTGGATTTTCACCTTCTTTTATTTGTTGAAAATATTTTGTAAAATTCTAGAAAATTCCAGAATGATTTAATAGGGTTATTAGAAGTAGAAAAGACCCAAAAACCTAGATAAGATTTTGGTTTAGATTCCCTCATAGATTTGAGTGCATTGGGGGTTGGATTGGGTGTTTGCTTCTAAAGTGGTTAAATTGTGTTGTTTGATTTACTTGAATGTATTTTCATTTAAGGATATAAACGCCCATTAAATACTTGATTATAGCTTACTTGTGAACGATTTGTCTTATGGTGATAATTTCATGTCGGATAATTTGAATTACTTTGTTTGTGCAAATTAAGATCATAATGCACCTTGTTTATTTTATGTTTCATATTGGGAATGCATCTATGCATTTTATTTTGGCATGTAAGGATTGCCCGGCGTGTCAGGATCGCCCATACCTAATAAGGTATCTATGCATTTTATTTTGGCATGTAAGGATTGCCCGGCGTGTCAGGATCGCCCATACCTAATAAGGTATCTATGCATTTTATTTTGGCATGTAAGGATTGCCCGGCGTGTCAGGATCGCCCATACCTAATAAGGTATCTATGCATTTTATTTTGGCATGTAAGGATTGCCCGGCGTGTCAGGATCGCCCATACCTAATAAGGTATTTATGCATTTTATTTTGGCATGTAAGGATTGCCCGGCGTGTCAGGATCGCCCATACCTAATAAGGTATCTATGCATTTTATTTTGGCATGTAAGGATTGCCAGGCGTGTCAGGATCGCCCATACCTAATAAGGTATCTATGCATTTTATTTTGGCATGTAAAGATTGCCCGGCGTGTCAGGATCGCCCATACCTAATAAGGTATTTATGCATTTTATTTTGGCATGTAAGGATTGCCAGGCGTGTCAGGATCGCCCATACCTAATAAGGTATCTATGCATTTTATTTTGGCATGTAAGGATTGCCCGGCGTGTCAGGATCGCCCATACCTAATAAGGTATATATGCATTATATTTGGCATGTTGGGATTGCCAAGGCGTGTCAGGATCGCCTAATACCTAATAAGGTATCTATGCATTATATTTGGCATGTTGGGATTGCCAAGGCGTGTCGGGATCGCCAAACAATTTATATGATATCTTTATATTTTATTTGGAGCATGTCAGGATTGCCTAATATCTAGTAAGAACGTTTCTCGTTATGTATTCGAGCATATTACGATTATTTCTTGTGTAAACTTAAAACTAGTCTGCACTTACATTAAGATAACTGATGTGTTAGTGTAGGGTGTGGGGCGGCTCTATTCTTGGGTCACAGGATTAATTGGGGATATATACTTATGAGCTGGTGGGCTATCTTTAATTGTAAGTAAACATAAATTTGTTGTCCTGGAAAAGAATTATTGGTGGAGGCAGGATAGGTATACCTAATACCTTGTAAGGCATTTGTAGAATACAGGGAAGAAGGCATGTTTGGATTGTCTATGATTTGAACTTAGAAATTTGTTTTATCTGTATTGTGATAATGGATGGGTTAGTTCAGAACATAGTTCTAGTTACTTCTAAGATAGGAGATTTAATAACTAAACGGTATAATTATATCTATATGTCTTTACTGTCCTCATATAGAGGGTATGTTTACCGGTTCTCTGATTGGGTTGTAGTAGAGAGGATTTGCTCGTGGGTTTAACCCACTTTGTTGATATTTCAGGTTCCAGACAGTTTTCACCTGGAGATTTGCGTGTGGAGTTCGTAGAGCTTGACAATCATCCATTCCTTACCATACTTTAGTGTAGGGACTTAAATCTGTTCATAAAGTTTTACTTTTATGTTTTTTGGTTAAGGGGTCCGTGGGGTTACCGGACTTCCAAGTTGTATCAATCAGAATAATACAATGTTATTTAACATGATTATTCATTTCAGTTAGACTTTCCTTTCAGCATTTATAATTCTTTTTCTTTTGTCATTGTATTCTATGCTTGTTTGCTATCAGTTGTTAGTATCCCTCAGGTTTTGTGTATGAGACTGGCCACCTCATGCGCGAAATTTTCTGGGGGGTATTTCATTTGGTATCAGAGCATTCCAGGTTCAAGTATTCTCGGGTCTGTAGGGTCCGTCGTAGGGTATCTTCCGCGTTGCGTATCTTGATAAATAGAATCTAAGTATAGGATTCAGTGTACTCTATATATCTTAGTCTACTATTGGGGTCTTATGTAGATGTCACCCCGTAAGAGGGGGAAAGCGAACCACAACTACGGTCAGGATAATGTTCAGGATGGAAATGTTGAACTTCCTCTCGATTTGGTAGCCATGATCGCTTAGGCTGTAGCTATAGGAGTGGCGACTGCTCTTTAGAAACCACAACCACTACAAATGGCGCATGTTCCATTACCAGTGGATCAACCTAACAAGTGGGAAGGATTCAAAACTCTTTCGCATGAGGAATTCCTGGACTTACAGAAGAAGGACAGGACAATCGTAGGGTCGGAGCCGGAGTTCACCAATTTATCTTTGTTGCACCTGAGGAGGTGAACACTGAAGAGAAAAAGGTGAGCTGTTTTGTGAAAGGATTGATTTAAACTATTCGACAGGTCATTGTGGGTAATATAGTTTATTCCACTTACACTCAGGTGGTTGATGCTGCATTGCAGCACTATCAAACAATGAGGGATTATAGGAAAAGATAAGGGGAAAAACGAAATGATAGATACTTCGTTAGCCAGATAGTGGAAAATAGAAAAATATATAGAAATAGCAGGGCAATCTGTTCAATAGATGAACTATGGGAGGGTTTACAATGTCATGCCAGATCATGTGCAGGCTCCACCGCAATGAGGCGGAGTCCACTTGGATGAGGAAGGATGAAATAAAGTCAAAATATCCCGATCTTTTATTTTAGGTATGAGGCGAATTCCGAGGACGGAATTCCTTTGCTAGGGGGGAAGAATGTAATACCCCGTAATTTGAGGATATTTAAATTGGGTTTTTATTTAGTTGATGGAGTTTTTAATTATTTAAATACTTTAATTAATTTTGTCAATGCCTTTTTTTTTATGTTTAATGTGGATGTTTGAATTGTTACTAAGTGTTGATTGTGTGTTAAATATTTGTTTTAAATATAGTGTTTTTCTGTTAAATAAAAATATGTTGGTTTGGGCTGCATTTTCTTTATTCTTGTTTTATTATTATTATTATTATGTTGGGCTAGGCAGCTGGGCTGGGCTATATATATATATATATAGTTGGGCTAAATATTTTATATTTATTAGTTTCATTATTTAAGAATGTTAAATAAGAGAAAAGGAATTAGGGTTCAGTAGTTTCTACGTAGAGAGGATTCCTACGAACAGATAGGGAGAAAACGGTAGACGCCCGGAAAAGAGAAAAGAAGTGATTTTTGCTTAACATCACAAGGCAAGTTCGAACTCTTCTCTTCCCCTTTGAATCTGTATACATATATATTTTTGTATATACATGTTGCTGGAATATATATATAATATATATATTAATTGTATAGACATGTTAGAAATTTGTATGCAATTAATTATGAAACTAAATGATTTTTTCATGTTAAGAATTTCTGTAAATTAAACATGAATATTTTGGAGTTTTGGTACTGTTTTAGGGTATTTTTGCATATATATATACATGTATATATGACTGTATAGGCGTGTATGTATATATATATATACATGAAATTGGGTTTACTGTATTCATCATTTTTGAACGTTTTTGTTCCGATTAAAAGGTAGATCTTACTTTCTAGAACAATCCTTGAAAGTTTGGTTGTGAACCGTTGGGTAGATTGACGGGAAATTGAGTTTGAAATTTTAGATTTTTGAAACTTGAAATTGGGCGTTTTTAATTTAGGCCGCAAGAGGTGATAATTTTGGTACCAATGCGTAGCTTAAATCGATACGAGTTCAATGGTATATTTATATACGCGATTCGGTGCCCGGAAGTGATCGGAAAGTGATCGGGAAGTTTTCCACCATTGTTGGGAGCGTGAAGCTTCAGGTGGGGAAGAAGAAGAAGGAAAGAAAAAGAAAAAGAAAAAAAAAAGAAAAAGAAAAAGAAAAGGGGACCACCCGGCCGCCGGCGCGTGGGGGCGCGTGCCGCCGGAGCCGGTGGCCGGAAAAGTATTTTTGGGGCCCACTCTCGGGGGCCCACCTCTGGGTCCGATATGGGCCCATTCCGAATAATTTTATTATTTGTTTTGAATTTTTAAAATTTTTGGAAAAACTTAAAAATTAGGGAAATCATTTTTTAAAAATACTTTTAGAATTCTAAAAATTCCCAAATTTTTATGTCAACTTTCTGGGAGCTTAAGGAGCTTGGGGTTTAAATTTCATGTAGAAATGATTTACCATTGTCTTTAAATTAATTTTTAAAGTGTCTAAAAACTGAGTTTTTCAGCTTCTTTAATTTTAGAAAATATTTAAAAATTTTCAAAAATTCCGAAATTTTTATTGTAACTTTCTGGAGGCTAAATTCACTTGGGTTTAAATTTTCAACTCAAAATGATCTTCCCTTGTTGTTCAATTGATTTTTAAAGTGTCCAAAAGTTGGGTTTTTCACTTTCTATAATTTTAGAAAATACTTTTGTAATTCCAAAAATTCCCAAATTTTTGTGGTAACATTCTGGAGGTTAAATAAACTTGTTTTTAAATTTTCAACTTGAAAAGAGCTTCCCTTAGTGTTCAATGAATTTTTAAAGTGTTTAAAAGTTGGATTTTCACCTTCTTTTATTTGTTGAAAATATTTTGTAAAATTCTAGAAAATTCCAGAATGATTTAATAGGGTTATTAGAAGTAGAAAAGACCCAAAAACCTAGATAAGATTTTGGTTTAGATTCCCTCATAGATTTGAGTGCATTGGGGGTTGGATTGGGTGTTTGCTTCTAAAGTGGTTAAATTGTGTTGTTTGATTTACTTGAATGTATTTTCATTTAAGGATATAAACGCCCATTAAATACTTGATTATAGCTTACTTGTGAACGATTTGTCTTATGGTGATAATTTCATGTCGGATAATTTGAATTACTTTGTTTGTGCAAATTAAGATCATAATGCACCTTGTTTATTTTATGTTTCATATTGGGAATGCATCTATGCATTTTATTTTGGCATGTAAGGATTGCCCGGCGTGTCAGGATCGCCCATACCTAATAAGGTATCTATGCATTTTATTTTGGCATGTAAGGATTGCCCGGCGTGTCAGGATCGCCCATACCTAATAAGGTATCTATGCATTTTATTTTGGCATGTAAGGATTGCCCGGCGTGTCAGGATCGCCCATACCTAATAAGGTATCTATGCATTTTATTTTGGCATGTAAGGATTGCCCGGCGTGTCAGGATCGCCCATACCTAATAAGGTATTTATGCATTTTATTTTGGCATGTAAGGATTGCCCGGCGTGTCAGGATCGCCCATACCTAATAAGGTATCTATGCATTTTATTTTGGCATGTAAGGATTGCCAGGCGTGTCAGGATCGCCCATACCTAATAAGGTATCTATGCATTTTATTTTGGCATGTAAAGATTGCCCGGCGTGTCAGGATCGCCCATACCTAATAAGGTATTTATGCATTTTATTTTGGCATGTAAGGATTGCCAGGCGTGTCAGGATCGCCCATACCTAATAAGGTATCTATGCATTTTATTTTGGCATGTAAGGATTGCCCGGCGTGTCAGGATCGCCCATACCTAATAAGGTATATATGCATTATATTTGGCATGTTGGGATTGCCAAGGCGTGTCGGGATCGCCTAATACCTAATAAGGTATCTATGCATTATATTTGGCATGTTGGGATTGCCAAGGCGTGTCGGGATCGCCAAACAATTTATATGATATCTTTATATTTTATTTGGAGCATGTCAGGATTGCCTAATATCTAGTAAGAACGTTTCTCGTTATATATTCGAGCATATTACGATTATTTCTTGTGTAAACTTAAAACTAGTCTGCACTTACATTAAGATAACTGATGTGTTAGTGTAGGATGTGGGCCGGCTCTATTCTTGGGTCATAGGGTTAATTGGATATATATATTTATGAGCTGGTGGATTATCTTTAATTGTATATAAACATAAATTTGTTGTCTTGGGAAAGGATTATTAATGGAGGCAGGATAGGTATACCTAATACCTTGTAAGGCATTTGTAGAATACAGGGAAGAAGGCATGTTTGGATTGTCTATGATTTGAACTTAGAAATTTGTTTTATCTGTATTGTGATAATGGATGGGTTAGTTCAGAACATAGTTCTAGTTACTTCTAAGATAGGAGATTTAATAACTAAACGGTATAATTATATCTATATGTCTTTACTGTCCTCATATAGAGGGTATGTTTACCGGTTCTCTGATTGGGTTGTAGTAGAGAGGATTTGCTCGTGGGTTTAACCCACTTTGTTGATATTTCAGGTTCCAGACAGTTTTCACCTGGAGATTTGCGTGTGGAGTTCGTAGAGCTTGACAATCATCCATTCCTTACCATACTTTAGTGTAGGGACTTAAATCTGTTCATAAAGTTTTACTTTTATGTTTTTTGGTTAAGGGGTCCGTGGGGTTACCGGACTTCCAAGTTGTATCAATCAGAATAATACAATGTTATTTAACATGATTATTCATTTCAGTTAGACTTTCCTTTCAGCATTTATAATTCTTTTTCTTTTGTCATTGTATTCTATGCTTGTTTGCTATCAGTTGTTAGTATCCCTCAGGTTTTGTGTATGAGACTGGCCACCTCATGCGCGAAATTTTCTGGGGGGTATTTCAAAATACCCCCCCAAAATTCCGCGCATGAGGTGGCCAGTCTCATACACAAAACCTGGAAGATACATACAACTGATAGCAACAAGCATAGAATACAAAAGATATAATGAACAATTTTCTAATTGCAGAAAAGAAAGTTCCTCTGAGTTAAAAATAACTGTTAACTAAACAAGTATATGTCCGGTAATACAATTTGGAAGTCCTATAACCCAAGGACCCCTTAACCAGAATGAACCAAAGTCTTTAATTCTAAAATTAATACCAACAATCAAAGTCTCAAAAGGTCATAGTATGACTCTTGAAGAAGACAAGTTCCTACCCTGTGATGAGACGTCTGCTACAACCAAACCCTAAAACTCTATCCTCGCGGTGGAACCTGTCTGAAACCTGAAATATCAACAAAGTGGGTTAAACCCACGAGCAAGTTCTATCTACTACATCCCAATCAGAGAACCAATATACATACCCTCAGTATAAGGGACATAAAATAAGTCTATAGATTTAACCTACAAGTTATTCTTTTACCCAGTTTCGTGTTTCCAAAACAACAGTCAATATTTATAATATTCCACCCAAACCCTTATTATGCAAACGTGAACACGTTCCTTACGTTCAGCAGAAATAAACATAATATAAAATAATATCAAGTTTAAGCAATCCTAACATGCCATCATTAAATCTTTTGATACCTTAATAGGTATAGATATATACATACTAGTCATTTCCTATTTAGATCATATTTTCAGAAGTAAAATCATCTTATACATTGTTCCAACACACCCTTATCATCCAATAATGAACACATTCTTTAAGTTCAAAATAAAGAAAACATGTGCATACACATATAGATACCTTATTAGATATGGGCGATCGTGACTCAACTAGTTGACGATTATGGGGTGACAACCCCTCGTAAAAGAATTGAACTAATTGCTACTTGGCAAAGCCATGATGGGACACTTTAGGAGGAGATCATTAAATTTCTCCTAACACACGTAAAACTCTTCACCCCCTTTTTGAGTAAATTGCATGATATTTCGACGAAGGGAGTTAGTTTTGTGCATAGGAAAGAACTTGGTAAGGAATTTGGTGCATAACTCATTCCATGAATTGATGGACGCGGGTTCCAATGAGTATAACCAAGATTTTGCTTTCTCTTTTCAAAGAGAATGAAAATAACCATAATTTAATTGACTCAGAAATATTTTGAAATTTTAGTGTGGAACAAATCTCTAAAAATTCCTTGACATGGAGGTATAGGTCATCAGAGCTAAGACTTCTAAAAGTGGGCAGTAAATTAATTACCGACGCTCATATCTCAAAATGTCCCTGTTGGGTAGAAAGTAACACAATACAAGACGGGAATGCAATCTGCATGGGAGTGTAGTAGTCCTTAAAGGATTTAGTTTTCATAGGATCTGCCATCTTGGACAAAGAAGGATCTCTAAAACTAAAAAATTTCATACCCTTTCGAAAGGTTCTCTCAATCTCAAGATTTAATGGAAGCAACTCTAGATTCAGAGATCGATGACCTAACATACACTAAAAAAACTCAATGAAATGGATCATTAAGAACAATGTAATCTAAGATGACCTAATGCAAAAGAAAAAAGAAAAAAAAAATATAATCCTAAAATGACTCACAAAAACACCAACCAAATACACATGCAATTTTTTTTTTTGAAATTTAATTCATGGTTAGTGATTTCTATTTTAGTTTTTTTTTCCCTAAAGAATTATCTGGACTAGTTCCAAAATAATTCTTACCTAGTTAGACAGCTTCTACTCCATTTCAGAGGAACTAGATGATTAACAGTTAAGCTCCACCAACAATATAACCAGGAAAGTTTTTAAGAGTCACAAACGGTCCCACTTAAAACCCAATCTCCTTAGAACTTTCCTAGACATTGTGAAGTTGAAAGGTGCTCACTGGAGTTACCAAAAGTTAGCTCTGTCCAAGAGGGTCCTATAAGCTATGTGAATTCCTATGGCCAATGTCTACTTGATTTTAAATTTAAACTAAATTTGGCTTGGGATAGACAAATGCAAGGAGATTTTTAACCTAGGTGGGTAAGAAATTGGTGATGAAAACCAATCCTTATCTTGTTGGGGGTTTGTGACCTTACTAAAATATTAATGCAAGAATGTTAAATTAAAATGCACAAACAAAACACATAATAAAAACACAAATAAAATAAAAAGTGAGTGAGTGTGTGGTCTTTCTTCTTCTCTTGTTTTTTAAATAGATAAAAAAGAAACAAATAATATTAAATAAACTTGAAGAAAGTGTGACCCTAGGGTTATTTTAAGTTATTCTATCCTAGAGTTCTTATGCAAAAGTTATCAACCTAAAACAAAAATCTATATTTTCCTAATCTAAGAAAAGAAAAATATAAGTAAACGGGAAAAAAAATGCACTTACTTGGATTCCAAAGTAGTGCCCAAGAAAATACGAAAAAGGCAATTTTCAACAATACCACCTACAGAATTTAAGAAGTATCAAGTAAAACATTAATAATAAAATAAAACTAAAACTAAACTAAGAAAAATAATAATAATAATAAATTAATAAAACTAAAACTAAACTATAATAATAAAGAAAAAGTTTAAAAAAAAAAAACCTAAAACAGTGAACTTTTCAAAAATAAATAAAATTAAAAAAATACTAAATTATAACTAGTAGAAGAATTAAATCAATCAAAATTTGATTAGTTTCTTATTTGCGATTCCCCAACAACAGTGCCAAAAACATTATATTATTTTAGAACTGTAAAATAACTCGCAAGTGTACGAATCTATTAAAGTATAGATCGACAAAAATGAGGTCGAACCCAAGGGAATGCTTTGAGAAGAAAAACTAATACAAATTCAAGTTAATTTAAAACTAATCTAGTTTAAACAAAAGTTGGTGGATTTGATAGAGATTAAACTAACATGCAAATAAAATAACACAATTGAAATCAAATAGAAAAAATAACTAAGGTATCAGATTCCACCACCATTAAATCCATGAAACTCCTAATATTCATTTATTAATCCTCAAATTTAGAGTAGCAATCAAGAAATTAATCTATTACTTACTCAAGATTTAATAATAAAGTACTATGAAAAATATATTAAAAAGGTAGATTTTTCTTCGCTTCACTAGTGTAAATTTTTAAGCATCTTATGAATCCAATTTAATGAAAAACATAAGATCAAATATTATAACTTTTAAGAAATACAAACCCAAGCTTAGATTAATTATAATGCTTTCTAACTAATTCATATACATGATATAGATGGTGAAAGAACTATAAAATAATTAATCACAAGAAGCGAAAATCATAAGCAATTAAATCATACACATGGGAATCAATTAATGAACAAAATAACTTCACTTCATTAATGGAGGTTTGCTCCTCAACCTTAGTTGAGGAGTTTAGTTAAACATGGTAGAAGAAGAGAACAAATAAATAAAAGACATAATGAAATAAAATAAATAAAACACAGATTGTCTTTGTTTTGTCTGCCCTGGCCTCCACTTGTTTTCTCCTCTTTAACCCTACTCATCTCTGTCTCTTATATAGAGGTCCTCTAGGGTATTCTCCAAGTAAAAGAAAATATGAAAGTGTTTAAGAGAAAATTTACCACAATATTTTCTCTGAATTGAAATTCAATTTTGACCTTAAACTATTGCGATTCATGAAATTTCTGTGAAATACAAATATCTCCATAATCAAATTTCGTTTAACCCATAATTGAATTGAGTCAATTTGACACTCAAAAATAAAAGTTTCAAATCATTTTTCAAAATGGGATTAAAACTAGATTACGCGCAAAATTAGACTTCAGCCCAGAATCTCCTTATGCAATTATAATTCTCTTGGGCCACTTCCTTGGGCTATTATGATTTAACTGAAATAATCATTAAGGCCCTGAAAATATAGAAAACACAAAATAGAGTAAAATCACAAATAAACTATCACTAAGAGAATAAAATATGCAAATTAAGAGGTTAGAATGCGTAACATTCAACACCAATCATCCATCTAAATGGATAACCCAATCTTCCACCACTTCACTACCCGTAATCTGAATGCGAATACTCTCCAACTCACTGTCATGTCTCTGCTCCTCAATCACCCTACTCACTAGAGTTGGTTATGCTATGACTGTGAACAAAGTAGTCGGTTCCCCACCCTCACTAAATTACAATCCCATTTATGTGATGTCTTCCACCATCTTCCACTCTTGGATGGCAATACTAGCCAAAGTATCATGTGATTTTCTGTTCAAGGCATTAGCAACCACATTCGCCTTTCCCGGGTGATACTGAAGATCAAAGTTGTAATCTTTCATGTACTCAACGCATCTCCTTTGCCTTATATTCAAGTCCTTTGTGTGAAAAGGTACTGCAAACTCTTATGATCGGAGAAAACCTCAAAATTTTTCCTGTAAAGAGAGTGCCTCCACATTTTCAAAGCAAAAATTACTACCGCTAACTCCAAGTCATAAGTTGGGTAATTTTGTTCATGGATCTTCAACTGTCAGGAACCATATGCAACAACCCTCTCAATTTGCATCAATACACATCTCAAACCATCCATTGAAGCGTCACAGTAGATGACATAACCCAAACCACATTCGGGAATAATCAGTACAGGAGCACTAGTCAATCTACTCTTGAACTCTATAAAAGAATGCTCACAAGCATCATTCCACACAAACTTAACTCTTTTACGAGTAAGCTTGGTCATCAACCCCTCTAACTTCAAAAAGTCTTTCATGAAACGCCAGTAATATCCCATAAATCCCAAGAAGCTGTGTATCTCAAATACGTTCTTAGGTCTTTCCCAATTCATCACTGCTTCAATCTTAGAAGGGTTTACCGAGACTCATCTTTCCAACACCACGTGTCTTCGGAATTTTACTTCTGTTAGCAAAAATTCATATTTTTTAAATTTGACATACAAATGGTGCTCTCTCAAAGTTTGCAATACCATTCTCAATTGGATCTTATGCTCCTCTATAGAAGAAGAATACACAAGAATTTCGTCCACAAATACTACCATGAACCTTTGTAAGTACACACTGAATATCCTATTCATCAAGTCCATGAATGTCATCGGTGCATTCATCAATCCAAATGGCATCACTAGAAACTCATAGTGGCCATACCTAGTCCAAAAAAGTAGTCTTCAGAATGTACTATTCCCTTACCCTTAATTGGTAATACCCCGACCTCAAGTCGATCTTCAAAAAATAAGTCAAATCCTTAAGGTGATCAAACAAGTCATATATCATTGGCAAATGATTCTTGTTCTTAACCGTCGTTTGGTTTAATTTCTAGTAGTCTATACACAATCGTAAGGATCCATCCTTCTTTTTGAAAATAAGAATGGAGCTCCCCATGGTGATGTACTAGTTCATACAAATACCTTGTCCAACAATTCTTGTAATTGATCATTCATATAGCACACCAAATATAGCATAAAAGCATACATGCTCTCATTCTCTCGCATTATCACATACTTGTCCCTCATGTTATGCATATCACAAAGAACATCATAATTTCATAGAAGAGACTCTAGGGAAGGATAAAAATCAAACCCACACCTCTTACAACTCTCATTCATGCAATTCATGTCCTCACATCTCACCATTTCACCCGAAACCCTAGAATTGACAACTAAGCAAGAAGGAGAACCCCTACCTCAAATTTGGAAGACTTTCAAACAACTTTGGAGAATCTCACTGAGGTCCACCTTACTAGAACGCGAGATTGTTCAGTTCAAACTAAAGCCATAGTCGTCCCCTACACATTTTCCTTTTTTGACAAACCTCAAATCCAAGCCAAATACACCCGAAATGTAGAAAGAAGGTGGATGGATGAAGAGGGAGAGATTTAGAGAGAGAAAGTGGCATAAGAAATGGGCTGGAAGTCTCAGCCACTGATTTTTAAAATATCTAGGGTGCGTAAATGACTAAAACGCCCCCAGGCCACTAAACATACCATCCCGACCTCTGTTTTTAATTTCAAAAGCTTCTACGGGCTTTAAATTGCTTCCTTAACTCTGTAAACCTTTCATATAAGCCAAAATAAAAATAATTATTTTTCAAAATTTTTTGAGCTCCCGAGCCTACCTGGACAGCATTTCGGGTCCCTGTTTGACCAAAAAGTCAAACTTCTCCAAATGTCCTAAAAACTTTCAAAAATCTCTATACAACTTCCCAAACCTATTCCCCACACTTATAACATGTTAAACATATTCAAAATGCATTTATGACAATTATGATGATTAAAATAAAAATCATCCAAAATTAGTCCCGATCATTACAACTGTGGTCAAGTGGTGGTGGTGGTTGTGGTTGTGGTTGTGGCAGTGGTTGTTGTTGATGGCGGTGGTGGTTGGTTTTTTGGTTAGGGTTTTTGATTGTGTTTGAAGAAGGTAGAGAGAAAAATGGTGGGATATAATCATGAGGGCATTAGTCATTTTCCAATTCTAACATTTTTTATTAAAATTCATTTAAATAATCAGGGCCAATTAGGACATTTCACTTATTAAAAAATTGAAAATTCTGACAGGGGATGTTGATGAAGAAAAATCGTGAAATTATAGCCGCATGATAATACATGAAACCTCAGGGGGGTGTCAATGATATTTACCCAATCTTATTTGGACTTAAAATTGAATAATCTAAAAGATTAAGCAAAAAGCGAGTAAATTTTAAATCTAACTTTCACAGCCGCTTTCGCACCGCACAACTCACATGTATGATCTCCATCCTTTTCTACCTTGAACGGTTTATCAAATTTAAGCAAATTTAACATTGTTTCAATTGCTATTGTTCTCTTCCAGTTTGTCAAACATCTCACAAGCACTCTTGTCCCTCTATGGCTTGGGTGTGGAACAAATTAAAAAAATCATATTTGCATAGTAATAATCCACAAACTGGCAAATCGATCAGTAACTCAGGAATTAGTGTTAGTAGTGATTTGTCCAGTACGTGTCATACCAGCATGTTTTGTGCAAACAAATAAAATAGCTACACTACTAATTGTTGTTCTTTTGTAAAGAGAACTGAACTAATTCTTTTACAATTCTTTCTTTTTCTCTTTAGAATTTAATTTTGAATACAAATTAATTTGGTGAACTGGTTAATCTAGCTCACATTTCAAATAGAGACGTGGTCTTTGTTGAAGCAACTGCCTTACCCCATTCATGCATATTTGCTTTCACTAGCTCAGCATCAACTTATCAGATTTGATTTTTCTTACCTTCTATTACGATTAGTCTTTCTTCTTTCACCAACGCGTCTCTAGGCCTCTGATATATGTGTCCAAATTACATATCTTTAGGCCTTCGATATATGTGTCCAAACCACTTAACTCTACTTTTTCAAATTTTTTGCCAATGGGTGTTATACCTAATTTTTCTCTTACACTCTCATTAGTAACCTTATCCTTTCTAGTCACTCCACTCATCCACCTTAACATTCTTATTTCCGCTACATGAATGCGCTATTCTTGTCCCTTTTCTAGGGCCCAACACTCCACACCATAAAACATAGCTGGTCTAATATCGTTAGTACATAATTTCCCTTTTTATCGATGTGTTATTCTTTCATCACATAATATTCCACTAGCTTGCCTCTATTTTGCGCAACCCACACCAATTCTACTATATCGCTTCATCATTTTGTATTATCAATCCTAGTTACCGAAATTAGTTATTTTAATAACTTTTGATTTTGAAGTGCTATCATTATATTATCAATATCCGAATCTTCGTTAATGTTAGAATTATGATAGAAAACATATATCTTGGAAGTTAAGTAAACTTAGGTGACAAGAAATCCTATGTAATTCAGGAGAGGGATAATATTTAATATATTATCCAATAGTTAAATTTACATTCCATATACACAGTTTTAGTTTGATTAATTTTCAATCCTTTCGATACCCAAGCATTGTTCCACATTCTAGTTTGATTGCAAAGTTATTTTTAGAAGCTGATATCATCGGCAAATATCATACACCATGGAATTTCATTTTGGAAGTCTTTTGATCCTTGGCTCTAGACACCCAAATTTCTATAAGATTGTAGAAACTAACGCCTCAAATTAATCTCAAATTCCAGTACAATTGTAGAAACTGATGCCTCAAAATTAGACTATGGAGAAATGCTTAAATAAAGAATATTCTTGGACAAACAAAGGAAACTTTAATTAGATAAACACCCAGGGTATGAAAACATGCTCAAATGTATTATTCCGCGATTAAGAAGAAATTTTTTTCAGGATGATGTTTTGAATCAAGAATTCTTATTGATTGCGAAGCATCAAAAGAAGTCTTAGAAAGGATATGAAAAATCTGGCCATAAAACAGATATTTGCACTATGACATGCTCTCTTATCTGTATTTGATATCTGTATCTCATTTAAAATTGAATATATTAAGGCACTCAATCAAGAGCCTCCTTTCGTGCTCCTCCCCCATTAACAAATAAGAAGCTCTAATCCCTAGAATAAAGGAGAATCTTCTCTTCAAAAGAAGAGAATGACAGATATCTTAATAAAAGAAGCTCCAAAAAATGGTAGAAAATTGGCAATGGAACTAATTATATATCATGAATGGATAGTTGGTGCCTGATCCTTTTTATTTGGCTCAAAGATAGTTTAGGCCAATCAAACCTTTCTTGTAATGGATTGGAAATCTTGAATTTATTATAAAACAATCTTAACAGAGACTGAATATATTTCCTTCTCTCATGTTGAGAGAAATAAAGATCAAAGAGCATCTACTCTTGCTTATAGCAGGTTTGTTTTTCAAAAGGTCATAAATGTTCAAACGGTGCTTCACATCCAAATTGACAAAGGTGCTGCAATTTTCACACTAAGAGTTTAATTATTGGGACTACATTAAGTTCTAGGAATTCATTATCAATATCCTTAAACGAAACACTCGTGGTTTCTTAGATTTGATAATGAGGTATTAGCTTCGCATCTTCCAATTTGGTTTTACTTATATATGGTGGGACATGTTTGGTCCTTATTGACATTTTTTTATGCAATTTAATGTAATTGTTTCAATTCAAGAAGACCTGTTCCCAATCGAAAATGAACCGATAATTAATAAAACTAACTAGCTTTAGCTAGTGGCTTATGTTGTTGTTGTTGCTTCTTTTTTTTTTTTTTTTGGGGGGGGGGGGGGGGGGGGGGAGAATTCAATCAAATTGGACTATTTTTAGATTCCTTCCTTCTAAGCCATTACCGACCGCAACCTCACCAACAACTCGAACTAGTTTTCAATCGGCCGAGTATCCTACCGATCTCAAATCCCAATGAAACCCAATTCCAATTCCACTGGCATCTCTTTTTTTCTCCACTTCCTTTGTCTCTCACGCCATCTTTGTAATTTGTGATATAGAAAACAGACATAAGAAGAGCCGTTTCTTCTTTCGGGGTTGACTTCAATAGTTTACTGATATTGCATAGTGAATGCAATGGAGGTGATACACCTCTAGAATTTAAAAAAAAAAATCTCTCTCTAAGGTAATATACATGTGGGGAAAGAAAAATTCTCACCAATAGGAAGAAGACACCTGAGCATAAGAAAAGTTAACGTGGTACATATAGAGTAATCCAAGTCATTATTGAGAATGACATGTGACAAATAATTTTGCCAACATCAACATTATATGTGGCAACTATAGTCAACCAGAGATATCATCAAATCAGGATCAAATTATGAAAGATTAGATTCTTTCCTTGAGAGAAAGGATTAATACAAATCAGCCTCAAATCAAGGGTGAATCACTGAATAATCGAAATCAAATCAGCACTAAAATGGTAGCCCTTCTCGTATAAATATGTATAGAAAATCCCATGAAAGGGGGGAGGGGGAGATAAATACTTCTTGTATCCGGCGATGGCTAGGCCAGGGAGATTATGAGTGTGATCCTTGTAATATCTCATGAAATATAAAAGAAAGTCTCCTCTCATCCATGAATGTAAGCCGATTTATGTCAAACCATGTAAATCTTGTGTGTATATTATTCTCGCATTTATTTTCTTGAGTATTCTTTGTGTATTAATTGTTTGACTTTTCGTTAGACGACTTTTTGCACTTACACTTTGGCGCCATCTGTGGGAAGCTGGAATGACAATGTTGCATCAATCAATCACTGTACGTTCAACATCCTTCTCAAATAAGGGATCTGAGCAACCACCAAGACCAATTTATACTTCGTCGGACATACACCACTGACGATAGTGAACTTTAAGTTTCATTGCCGATCAACATACTTAATTGGATCTTTGCCCAAGCTATATATGATTCTCAACATCAATCTGCAAATCACAGATAAGTCATATTTGAATGCTGAAATTAATAATACTATTTTAGATTTCTTAAATAATTTGCAAATAGAAACTGATCCGTATACTATTCAGAGGAGACATAGATTATATATTCTGGCCATTTAAGTCTCGAACCGGCTCTGTCAGAAAAAAAGGTTTCCAGAAGATGCCGAAGGCGGTGAAGCAATGACAATGCGCTTAGAGACTGGTTCATGTTGGGCAAATATTGAGCTTCGATTATCTTTAGATCAAGAGGCAAAACTGTTGGAACCCAACATTCAATCGAGCATGAATTTCATCAAATCAAACCCCGCTAATAAGTGGTTCATGATCAAAGCCAATTGGTTGTTGACTAAAACCAAAAATAGTGTCGATTTCAACACAGAATAAGATTGATTGTTGGTGATGGTTTACTAGTTTGGTAGTGCTTGGCTTATCAAACCTATGGCAATGAATGCTGGCGATTAATTACACATAGCCTAATAGGTAAGGCTTATATATATAATATAGCCTCAAAATTCTCTCTCTATATGCATTTACATAACGGATGACTTCATAGAAAGATTCCAAATGTAGAAATTAAGAGAAAAAATATACGAGACTAGAATATATTCATGGAAGAAGTTGAAAAGAATGGAAATATAGAATAAATTCTTAACCACTTACAGTATGTCTCTACCAACAATTGAAATAACGTTCTTGGAAGCATGCCTTCTATCGTCATATATAATTACCCTCGCGTTCAAGGACTAGATATTTGATTCTATGGTATGAGTCAGGCAATCTCATCACTAGCTAGCCCTAAACCTCAGACAACAAGCAATACTTGGGGTTACACTGTCAGAGCCCTTTTCCTAGGTTAGGACAGAGTAAAATTCTCATAGTGAGAATGCAGAAATGTTCATTTATGATTGGTTAGTGCTTAACACAGAAGATGGTTGGTTTAAAAAACATAGATATGTTTTTCTCTAATTTCATTACCCTCTGTCATGAGTTAAATTACAACCACATTGTTTGAAGCACCATTAAACCTGCAAAGGTTGACATGTTATGTTGCAACAAAGATGGAAGGACAGTAATAGGACAAGGAGGGTTTCTGAGTGGGCTGGTCTCCTCAACCTAAGTTAAGCTCTTAGCCATAAGAGGAACACAAATTAATGTAGTGCTGGTAGTATTTCAAAAAAAAAAACTAGCTTATAAATCTCAGTGATCTACCGAACATGTTATATATGTCTTTTGTGTTTGACTACACATATATGTATACAAAATTCTTCTTGAGGTGTCATATATGGGTTGTTGGTTTTATACGTTTTATTAGCTTTTGAGATAAAAAAGAACAACTTGGTATCTTTTGAAAAAAATTCTCATTATCACCACTAGAAGATGCTACAAGATCAACCATCAATGGCCTTCACTAAATTAAATGAATGCATAATGTACTTTTCAGATTTGACTTGTTTTTCTGATTAAACAATAACTTATTTTCATGAAGTCTTTCAACAGCTTCAAAATTTTTCTGTTATAGTACAACCGAAGTTGTTCTTTTAGTATTAATCTTCTGTGAAAGTGGACAAAATTTTGTTGAAGTCTAATGACATAATCAAATTTTACTCTATTAATGATGGTGGCAGTTCATAGTTTGTATTTTACCCCACAAAAGCTACTTTGTGCTCTGAATCATAGAGGATTCACTTATATATATATATATATAGAAGGAGACTTAAAGTGAAAAATGAAAAAGAAAAATCTTCTTTGCATTTTGAATGTTATTTTGAATCATGATTGATTAGTTTCACAGTTTTGCCATGATGGGTTGGTAAACTATTGAAAGTTGCACGAAAGCAGTGAGAAAATATAAATGCATGTTACTGTTTTTAGTATTTGTTCTTTAATGCACTTCATATGGCGGATATCTATTCTTTGATTTAAATTTCTTATAGCATAATATTGCCTTGAATATGTAATATTCATAAAACCTGCTAAAGAGGAATGTGAAGCTGCAAAGAAAAAACTAGCAAGTTAGAAGGCTTCTAAAAATCCATGTCGAAATAACTATTTATATTTATAAATATATCTTGAAAGCATTGTGCTTATTGATTTAATTTTCTACACATAATTTGCCTCTAAAAATTCTGTTTAATATCTTCATCTATGAGCAAATTGAATGAAATGGTCTTAGAACCATATATGTGTATTTGAAAGCTCCTCCCAGAGGGGAGCCATAGTGACCATTTAACACTTCCAATTACCAGAGCAAGTGTAACTGTAGAAGCTTGAATGGAAGCCAACTTTATTACAGTAGGTTGTTTCCCCCACCTACATGGCATGGAATTAATTACTTTGTAGCCTAGCTTAGTCAAGGTACTTTTAAAAGATGCTTGACATGATCATGAATGGATTTTTTGTACCAGTAGGCCTGTAGAGTAATTGTATAAAGGTTTTTTGCATTGCAGAACAATTACTATATATTTTGACTAACATACTTCTTTAGGCTCATAGTCACAGTTAGATATATCATATATGGTAGAAAAAACCATCACTCTTTTATACTAGTTTGTGGAAAAGGCCATTAATTTGTAGTGTAGGTTTTTGGAAGAAACTATTGGTCTTAAAACTAATCAACTATTGAAGTTGTATTCTCGTCCCAAAGAGGCTTCAATTACAACTGAATAGTTTCATTCCAACCTCACCATTGGATGAACTCTATAAAGGTTTTTGCATTGCAGAACTATTACTATATATTTTGACTAACATACTTCTTCAGGCTCATAGTTGCAGTTATATATGGTAGAAAAAACCATCACTCTTTTATACTGGTTTGTGGAAAAGGCCATTAATTTTTACTGTAGGTTTTTGGAAAAGACCATTGGTCTTGAAACTAATCAACTATTGAAGTTGTATTCTCGTCCCAAAGACGCTTCAATTACAACTGAATAGCTTCATTCCAACCTCACCATTTGATGAACTAGAACCCATAAATCTCACTGATGAGTATAGCAACGAAAGAAAGCTCGAAACATGTGTCAGACCCAATTAATTGATCGGTCAAGAACATTAATCAGGCATAAAATTTATCAGAATGTGCTTTGCGGATCATTGATTCGGTTGGTCATATATGGAGCATCTCTATAAATCACAACTGATCGACTAGAGAGACTGGTTTGGTAATGAAACCAGAATCAATGGCTTAAATCAAACACAGCTATAACATTAGGAATATTTTTCTTCGCATCTGAGCTCACACAATTCGTCTGTAACTGACGAGCTCAGACTTAGTGTTTTAAACACACACATCCAACAAAATGAGAGCCAGCGTCTTAGCATACAAATTTGGACTTAAAAGTCCTAGACTTAACAGTTCTAGCATGCTCACACACGAATGACTAACCAGCTTCCTCCCACAAGCGAGGGAGGCCTGAGGAGTCACTACCATTGTAATATCCCGCTCTAACACATGGTATGATATTGTCCGTTTTGGGCCTGAACCTGCACGGTTTTGCTCTTGGGTTTTACCTCAAAAGGCCTCAAACCATTTGAAGAGAACATACTACATATAAGCACATCCCCTTCTCCATACCCAGGCAATGTGGAATTGAGCACCCTGTACCCAGTTAGTGTGGTAGCTCAGCTCAGTGTCTGTCTTCGCACCCGCCCACTCACACCTGTTCGCAAGGATTACTACAATCCACCCCCCTACGAGGCCCGACGTCCTCGTCGGCACACTTCTGACTGGGTTCAGGCTCTGATACCAACTATAATACCCCGCTCCAACACATGGTATGATTTTGTCCGCTTTAGGCCTGAACCCGCACGGTTTTGCTCTTGGATTTTACCCCAAAAGGCCTCATACCATTTGAAGAGAACATACTATATATAAGCACATCCCCTTCTCCATACCCAGGCGATGTGGGATTGAGCACCCTGTACCCTGTCAGTGTGGTAGCTCAGTCCAGTGTCTGTCTTCGCACCCGCCCACTCACACCCGTCCGCAAGGGTTACTACAACCATCGATCATTTTATTGCCAAACACTAACATCATGATAAACCAATTATAGTTGTTCGACCTTTGGACTCTAAATCATTTTCCTAGCAAACAAAATATAAAAATCCATGGAAATATTTAGATTCATCATGTTTTTAGCAAAGGCAAACACAAAGTAAAAAAGCACGGTACAAGTTGAGTTAATGCATAAAATCAACTTTTTTTTAATTTTTATTCCCAATGCTTACAAATAATTGTTGTTTTTCTAGAAAGTAACCAAGAAGAAGAGAATCCACGAGTCATGAGTATCTTCATTTTTACCAAATCAATACAATGGTCACACCCGTATATATCACACAAATAGTTAAAAAATTAATGTTGTATTTGTTTGATTCATGAAACCCTCATTAATATTACAATAACGGTTAGGAATTGTGGCTCATATTCCTAATATAACTAAGTTTCTATGTATAATTTGTATTTTAATAAGTAATTCTTGGAGAAGAAGTTGTCTTGGTCTCTGAGAAATTGTAATCATTGTGCAACAAGAAATGAGTTTTGAGGCTCTATAAATAGAGATGGGGTTGAGTGAGAAAAGATAGAGAGGAGAAAGATGTAAAAGGTTGGTGAGTGCTATGAGGAGAGGTGAAGTATATGTAATTCTGGAGGAAGATGTCAAGAGAAAGAGTGAAAGAATGTGTGTGGTAGGCATATTTTCTACGTGTTGTATATTATCTTCTCAATTGTAGTGAACTCTCTCTCCATGGACGTAGCACTATAGTTGAGTGAACCATATAAAATATTGTGTTGTGCGTGAATGTATTTGATTGTTATCTTTATATATGCTTGTATGATTGTGGTGATGATAAAGGAAAATAAGCGTAGAAGCTTGGAGAGTAGACACTAATTTTAATTTGAGGAAAGATAATGACATATATATTGAGAGAAATAACTATTTCTTTTATATTGTGTGTCAAATAATTATATACCTTGCACAATCTCAAATATATATATACTAGTATATGTCCGTGCCTATGACACTATTAATGTAAAAGAAATTAAGACCATTAAATAGATTAATTTTAGACCGTAGATAGAGAAAGACATTTTTGACTAAACTTAAATTTAATATAGATATATAATTTATTTTTTCATAAATATATAATAGTGAAAAAAATAACATTCCAAATTTAGTTCAAAGAACTGGTTGAATTATATTTCATTTGTAAAGATTGTGATCATTTTTGGTCGATTTTTTTTATTTTTATTTATTTATATATAAGTTATTTAAATGATTATATGCATGTTTTAAATGAAAAATACATGTTTGGAGACTAGTTTAAAAGTCTTAAGAAGTTTTGGGATCATTTGGTTCAAAATAGAATTTTCGGGTTAGTGGGGCCCGAGGCGCGGGTCGAGTGGGCCTGAAAAACTGGATAGTTTTTGAAAAATAAATATTTTTTATTTTGGACTATTTGAAATATTAGGAGAGTTAAGGAATTTATTTTGGGACCGTATATATATTTATATATTCTTAAGTTCTTAAGACCTTTAAACCTCTTCATCTTCATCTTCACTTCTCTCTAGATTTCGAAAGGCTTAAGGGGTGCTTTAGAAGACACCGAAGGAGAAAAGGTTGTTCTACACGTTGATGGCTTTCTTTTGAACCGAACAAAGTTTGTTTTGGGTGAGGTTGGTTCAGTGAGAATTGAAGGAATCATTTAAAATCTCTTCTAAACGAAGATAGGGATGCCTAAATCATGAAATTAGAGATTTGTGTGAGTATATTGGATGTCTATAGCATCCAATTGGCAATATATGTGTTTTTGTTGTATTTTCAAGGTCTAAGCATGTTATATTCTGAAATGGAATGATTTATTAGCATGACTGTATGTGGTTATGTGTTTTAAAAGGTTATATGTGACTATATAACATATTGTGTACAAATGTAGAGAATTATGTATGTTTTGTGTATACATGTGGAAATGACAACTATGTGTTTGTTAAATTGCCTCAAAGAGCATGATTAGTTGTAAATCATATTTTTATTGTTAAATGGATACTTTGACATGAAGGAATATGGATATGAACATGAAATATGAATTGTCGATGCATTACACATACATAGTTATGAAGGTGTATGTGAGATGGTTTAGGAACACCAGATAGACCGACAAAAGAGTTCGAGCATGAAATTGAATGGACCGACAATGGAGTTCGAGTGTTCAAGGAAAAAGGAATGGGATATCGGATGGACCTTCATTGGAGTCCGAATTCTTAGTTGAGTGTAAGACACAAGGAAGGAGCATAACATAGTGTATACAAAGCATATGGTTCATGACACGAATATTAGAGTATGATTTTGTGTCTAACATGATTACGTGATATGTGTATCATATGATTACGTGATATGTGTATCATATGATTACATGATATGTGGTATTCACGAAACTTTAAGAATTATGTTTTAACATTTTTATTGAACATGCAAGAGCTCATCCCACTTTCTTTTCAGGACATGGCAAGGAGGTTACAGAGTCTCCCCAACAATAAGTTGGTGTGGAGCACATATAGATATTTGGAAAGCATTGTAGGTACTATTTTTGGAATGCGTGTCCGAAATGTGGACTAGATGCATTTTTTTTATCATATGTGTAACTATTTACATTTGTAATTATAGTTATGGCATGTATGTTATGGAAACATATATAGTTAAAACCATGGACGAATATAATAAAGATGTTCCATTTTGTAAATACATAGATTAATGAATGACGTGAAATTGTGAAATACTTGTGAATGAATGTGTATCAATTGTAATTGAAATGGTCAAGTGAATGGAAGGTGTCAATGGGATGAAATGTAGGTGAAGTTGGAATTTTGTGAAAATTGAGGACTTCTGTAGGGAGGGCTTCAATTAATCGAAACCAATGTTTCGATTAATTGAAGGGGGTTCAATTAATTGAACATGGGATTTCAATTAATCGAATAATATGTCATTTTGGGTGTCAATTCTAGTGTGTTTTAGTGCTAATTTTGATAGAAGTTCGATTGAGCGTAGAACTTCAATTAATCAATCCCCTGATTTGATTAAGCGAAGAACTTCAATTAATCGAAGCCATTGTGTCGATTAATCAAAGCTTGTGGATGCTCTTTGAGTTGAGTTTGGTGAGTTTTCTAAAGATGATTGACTTGAAAGGAACCCATAGTGGGTAACTACCTAGATAATATTGTTTGATGAGAAAATGATTCCACAAATTTTGAGACCAAGACTTAGATTGACTAGTCTAAGGTGACGATCCAAGTTTGAGGGATGATTGAGATTATAGTGAAAGGCTTCTGTGATAATGTTGATCTCGACAGTCCGGGTGGGAGTCAAGGGTGTGGGTTGAGATTGAACTGTAATTGTTGCATTTAGTCCGGGGATATGGGATAGTGACCGGGTAAGCGTGACACCTCACGATCGGAGTTCGGGTTCGGACCGAGTGGTTTCGGTGGCTTGGATTTTGGGGCATGACATCATTGTTGACAATATATTTTAGGAACAAAAAACAACATTCAATAAAAAAAAGTAGACTCACTTCCTACAAATTAAGAGACCACACAGAAAAACTTTAGAGAGAATTTCATGGTATCAACAAATGTTTTGTCACGTATATATCTTTTATACAAAATAAAAAATAAAATTAAAAATATACAATAAATTTGCATATATCTATATAAGTATATATATTATATATATATATAGATATATAATTTTAAAGTAATGATATAGAATTCGAATCAGACCAGTACCAAAGTAATTTTATGTGAGAGGAGTGGTGAGTTCCATTACATGAATTCATGGTTATGTTATGTGGTAGAGCCCATTATCCCAATCACATAAAAATAGTTTTGAACTAGTTTAATCAGTTTCTAAATCATAATTCATAGTTTTATAACAAAAATGATTGTCCGACCAAGCATTTCAACCGAAATTGCCGAAGTAATACGAATCAAAGAATGCAATGGTACTCATGAAAAATGAGTTAGATCCAACATTCCAAAATGTCGGGCCTGTGTGATAAGACTTGTTTTATACTCGTAGATTACTAATATTTAAGGAGGACAACATCGACTTGATAGCAGGATCATCTATAGTATAGCAAGTGTGCATTACTAAGGCCTCCAATAAGTGGAATTAAGTCATTAACGAAACCGACAGTGGAATTAAACCATCCTTTCCCCAAGTGCTTTTGTATTCATGTGATTTTTTTGTCTTCGTGTGCGATTTTATATATATATATATATATATATATATATTTGTGTGTTTACTTCACTTATATGACTATAAGTTTTACTAAAAATTAAATTTTTTGATAAAATTATTTTTATTAAAAAGAAAATTTTGATAGTTTCAATTTGTACCTTTGAAGCAAAGTTCTGACTTGATACAAAAAAAAGTATGAGTTTTCAAAGTAAAAATTGGTATAAAAACTTTAATATGTATATAGCATTTGTTTAATTATGTGAAAAAATAATTTAATTGTGTAAAAATATAGTAAATTTTAATTATCAAAAATTAAATTAAATTAAATTTAAAGATTAAAATCTGAAGAAATTACAATAGAGCCAAAATTTTGACATTATGACATTTTGACGTGATGGACTAAAATGATGGTGGCCAGAATTTGAACAGGAGAAAACAAATCTGAAAAAGCAGAGATTCTCTCGATGGTTCAACGAATTGGCCAATAAGAAAGTCACATGAGAAACGGGTCGCATTGGGCAAACAGGTCTGCTGGGGATTAGCAAGTCGTGGACTTGACATAAAGCAACTGCACAAGAAATGCTTGCTTCAACTTTAACCCTTTTGGTACAAGATTCTTTTTTTGACTCTCGTGTTGGTTCAAGATTCTTACAGCAACATTGATGTGAGAGTATATAATTCATTATTAATTGCTTGTGCTTCAACTTTAACCCTTTTGGTATAAGATTTTTTTTTCCCTTGTAATACAGCTGGACTCTAGTGTTGGTCCAAGATTCTTACAGCAACATCGATGTGAGAGTAAAGAATTCATTATTAGTATTTCATCTGTTGAGCGCTATCATGAGCCTGAGCCACCTGACAGTCATGAGCCTCAGTCACCTGACCGTTGCGATCATTTTTCTCTAATACTAATATGGTTAAGTTCAAAACAAAAAAACAAAAAAAAACTCTCACTAATATGCTATGTAAAGTTTAATATGCTCCTATAATTCCTATTATTCCTATTAGTTATTTTGGATGAGCAAATATCTTTCTTTGATGAATTTTTATTTAAAAATAACAGTTGACCTTCATATTTGATTTTTTTTTTTTTTTTACATTTCGATATTATCTTTTGCATTTTAGAGTAAAAAAATTTCTCTCACTATACAAAAAACTCCTTTACTATATATAGAATATGCAAACACCCCTATGATGTTTAATTAAACCCTCATAATTTTCAAATTGTACAAATAAAGACAAATCTTCAATTTGCGTGTACCGAAATAAGAAAATAACAAAAATATCATTACATTATTATATATATATATATATATATATATATATATATATATATATATATATATATGAACAAAGGGTTTTTTGAACCACAAGAGAGTTATTTGCATATTTTCTATATAGTGAGGGGTTTTTTTTGCACTTCACCCTATAATTTGCAAAGCGTAATTTCGAAATTTTTTTAAAAAAAAGTCAAACATGACGGTCAACAATTATTTTTGAACAAAAATTCGTCAGAGGGGGATATTTTCTTATCAAATACAACTAGTGGGGTGTTACATGAGCACATTAAACTACATGGGTATTTTTTGTACATTCCGTATATAGCGAGGGTGTTTTTTGCACTTACATTTTCTCTTTTCTCTTTTTTTCATTTTTTAATACTGCAAAGGTATTTTTGTCATTTTCTAATTCAAGTATCGGTAAATTGATGATTTATCCTTATTTGCACAATTTAAAAACTATAGAGGGTTATTTGAACATTAGGGGGTATTTGCACATTCTGTATATAACGAGGGAGTTTTTTGCACTTAACTCATACCAAAGAAGCACGGACACGGGATACGGATACGACACAATACGGATACAGCGACATAGAAAATATCAAAAAATTATGATACAGACATAGTAAGGATATGTCAAATAAATAAATATATAATAGGGTAAATTACACCGACCTCTCCTGAGGTTTAGCTTAATTACACCCAATATCAGATTAATGAATTTTGTTACAATAACATTTCCTGTAATAGAAATGAATTAACCGATGTTAACTTTTGGGTGAAATGTCTATTACACCGTTAATATTATATTGATATAAAAATTAAAATATTTATATATATAAAATGACACTTTTGCCCATCTAATATAATAATATTTACTATATTATATATATAGTAAATATTATTGTATATATATGTAGATATATATGTGTGTGTGTGTGTGTGCGCGCGCCCGTGCGTGCACGCAAAGGAGCCGAGAAACTCCAAGTCTTCACGGCCATCATCGGAGCACCGGTTATCTTCTTCGTCCACACGACCATCGCCGGCAATCATTCAACATCAACCACCAACCAACTGCTCCAATATCTATGGCCACTGTAGGACCCGAGCTTCACCCTGCACTGTCGAATCTTCCACCCGAAAGACCCATCGTCACAAACAATTCCATGACAACCGAGCCAACCAGAGAAAACCCATAAGCAACGACAACTCTACCATGGAAGCTCCATCTCCGCTAAAATTAAAGCAAACACCAATGCTGGAACATCATTACTCGTCACTCCTGAGACTCCATTGAAACGAGTAGCCAAAAATTCAACTTCATTATCTAAGATCTACCCGAGAAGACCCGTTACAGCCAGCATCTTCACCGCTAAAATGCCACCACGAGAAGTCACACTAGCACCATCATGAACAGACCCATCATAACCCATGAATAACCAAGCTTTGCTAAATGGGTCTTCATCACCATGGCCATTTCGAGCACCGACCAACCTCTATCGTTCCTGAAACCATGGACAGTGCATCTTGCCCAAGTTCTATTACCAACCTCCGTTGAAGTAACACTAAAACTCAAACCATACTCGCTGGGACCGTTATATCCATTGCCAACCACCATGTCATTTTCTTCACCATGTCCAAGCTACCAACCACTGCCACCATGAAGACCCACCACTCAAGCTCCACCTTGAAGACAACCACTGCCACCATGAGAGTCACACTACACCACTGCATAACCGACCCACCATCATCCACTAGTTCCAAGCTTCACCACTGGAACTCCACCAACACAACCACCTAGAATTCACTGTTATTCTCATTACCGAATCAACGTCGACACCATTAAAGCACCTTCAACCGTCGACCTCTATCACCACATCACTGTAATATGAAATTCATATATATATATATATATATAAGTTGATGGGAATTTTGGTCCGTTCAACTAATTTTTTTGACAAAACTAACGAAATTTTAGATGGAGGGGGTCTTTGTCATAACGGAGCTAACCTCGGGGGAGTACGGTGCAACAAAATCCATTAGTTTGATGTTAGGTGTAATTAGGCCAAACCTCAGGAGAGGTCGGTGTAATTTATCCTATATAATATTATGCATAAAATATTAAGTTTTATTCTTGAACCATAAAATAAATATACTTAAAACAATTATACAAAATATAAGAAGTTAAAATCTAAAAATCCCTTATCTTTTCTAATATTATTTACAATGACTCACTTGTTTGAGAGTTTTAAAAATATTTTTGTTTTATTATAAAATGACCTTTATTTTTAATCTATAAATTTTTTAATATTACAATCTTAACACCACTTTTATAGATAAAAAAATTACAAATTTGTCCCGAAAAGTATACGAAACGTATTTCAGACGTATCCCAAACATATCCTGGCGTATTTTAGACGTATTTGAGATTCAAAAAATAATTTTAAAAAATAAAATAATTTTTCATAATATCAAACACGTATTCATTCGTATCGATATCGAATACATGTCTGATACGATCACAGGAAGTTTTTTAAAATATGTGTGCTTCCTAGACCCATACTAATAAAAAGAGAACAACAAAATATTAACCCTTTTGAGTCTTTGACTGATAGATGATAGTAATATACTATCGGTGGCAGTAGGTGGGTGGCAAGGAAGCGAGAATACGGACACAGGATATGAGTATGACACTATATGGATATGACGATATGAAAAATCTTAAAAAAAAACAAGATACAGACACGGCAATGATACGTCAAATAAATAAATAAACAAAAATATTATATTATACATAAAATATTAATTTTTATTCTTCAACCATACAATAAATATAGTTAAAGTAATTATACAAAATATAAGAATTTAAAATCTATAAATTCACTATCTTTTCTAATATTCTTTACAATGACTCACTTACTTGAGGGTTTTAAAAATATTTTTGTTTTATTATAAAATGATTTTTATTTTCTAATCTACAAAGTTTTTAATATTACAATCTCAACCCCATTTTATAGAACAAAAAATTATAAATTTGCCACGAAAAGTATCATAAACGTATCACAAACATATCCTAAACGTATTCTGGCATATCCTAGCCGTAGCCTCCCTGTATCCTAGCCGTATCCGATATTCAAAAAATAATTTAAAAAAATTGGATACTTTTTAGCCATATCGGACACATATCCTGCCGTATCCTGATCGTATCCGTATCGAATACGCGTTCGATATAACCACATGGCTCTTTTTTGAAGTATCCATGCTTCATAGGTGGGTGGATTCAATTATTTTATGGGTAAGTGTGTATAATTTTTTGAATGAAAAAAATAAAAAATAAAAATAGATTTGTTGTCATTACAAGTTTGACTGCTGTGTTGGTAACTTATATTTAATCCTTGTTAGGTTGGCGTTTCAATTGTTACTGTGAAACCCATTCCTCACTTCAGTTTTTGTTTTTCTTCTTATTTTTAGGGTAACCATTCGCCCTTAACAACTAGCAAGTAAACCGTAAGGGATCAAGAAGCATGCCTCCTCAGTCCTCAGGTAACAAACTCCTACTCTCTCCAACTTTTTATAAATTTTTAAATGGCATTAATTTTTAGGTACCCATTATGTTTTCTTCCCCAGTTTTACATACTGATTTCTTGTTGTTTATGTTTTTATACTCATATTTTATCCCAATAATATAGGTTGCTTTTACGGAAGAAGACAGTTGAATGGGAATGAGTGGAATAGGGAAAAAAAATAAGGTATGTTTTTTGAGATATTCCATACTGCTTTCATTAGATGCTCCTTTTTGTACATTAAGCATGTGACATTAATTATTAATTCCTTTCTCATTCATTTGAAAAATTAGTAGTATTACAAGTTCGCAGAGGTATCGCTACCGACCGGTTCACAAGTTGTATTGCTCGATCGGTAGGCTCGGTAGCGATAATGATACTCACTGATATATCGGTGTGTTCCGATATACACATTAGGAAGCCGGTTCCATGAAAGAACCGGCCGGCCATCTTCTATGTGCTTAAGAATATTAAGCAGCCCATGCTTTGTATCCTTGCTTACAATTTTTCTACTTGTTTCCAATGGGGATGTGGTATCAGCAGCTAATGTGGTAACCTTAAGAGCTTTTTGTGGGCAACTAGTCCGTTAAAAGATTTATTCTATAAATAATAATAAAAAAAAGTAGTTTCTCTTTTAGATGTTATATGTTTAATTTAACTATAACTGGAAAAAGAAAAAAAAAAAAAGGTACTTTCTCTGTTATTTTAAAATTTATCACTTGCAACAACTCTTGAAGCAGAAGAATCCTCTGAAATGCAAGGAAGATGGCCCCCAATTATTTTTCATTTTTTCATTTATTTATAGGTTCCTAATAATAATAATTAATGGCGTGTTTGAAAAAATACTTGCATTGGCTCCCCAAAAATTTAAAAACCTTGTTTATAGGTGATCTTGGCCAAATGTGTGTTTTGTTTTGTGTTCTTCTGACAATTAAAATATAATTTAATCATTCGTAAGAGAACAAATATTTAAAGATAGGGCTTCTATATAAAGGGTGTCGATCCTACATGGGTGAATTGCTAAAAATTAGAGAGTACTTCCAATTTAACTCAAAAACATATTTTTGTTTTGATTTATAACTATAATGAAAATTGAAAATACGATAAATTAAATGGAGTTTGAGTTTAGAGAAAGGACTGAGGTTTGATTTCCACCACTAGCCACATAACCATGTCCAAATGTAGTACAAATGAGAGTTGTGCAATTATATGTAAAAATGATTCATTTGGCTTATGGCCTACAATGAAATCTTCAAGAAAATATGTGAATCCTACCTAAGCATAATTCATCTTCAACAAGCATAATTTCTTTATCTAACTAATTACACTAAATTCCTAATTACCTAAGTGTATCAAAATTACTTTGTCTAGGCATGGACTATCAAAACTAGAATAATCACATTCAAGTAAGAACAATTACAAAACCATCATTTATATTCCTTTTGAAAATATAAATGTTGAGAATTCATTTGGAACAAATTAAACTCTAAGATAAGAAGAATAACTTAAACCAAATGAATATAAATAAGTCGTAAACTTGTACTTAAACAAGGCTCTAGGCAATGTAATACACATATACATAAACACAATTTCAAAAATACTACAAATATAGACAAGTTACATGGCTACGGTTTTGTCCAAACCCTAGAGATGAGGTTTAGTTAATCATGGTGAAGTAGAGGCACTCCATGGACAGAGGTAATCTCAGCTCCATTCCGATCTTCTAGGTTGTGGCAGACTTCTCCAAAACTCAGCTCTCTCTCATTTTCTCTCCAAGTTGTGTATAATATAAGAGATCCTTGTGTGTGGGTCACACCATGTATATATATCTATATATTTACTAAAAGTCTCCAAAATCCCATCAAATCTCAATCAAAACTCATAAAACCTCCAAAAAGTGTCGTACAAAGTATTTTTTGGAGCAAGTGGAGACTCAAGTGAACAAGTGGGCAAGTTGTTGCTTTTCACTGCAAATTTTTGATTTTGCAAAATAGACATTTCAATTAATCGAAACATCAATTTCGATTGTGCGAAAGTTTCTTCCCCAGCTTGATTCTTCTTAGCTTCATTGATTTGATTTGTTGATGCTTGGACCATGGATTTTACTTGCACTTGCAATCGAAAATGATCATAGTTGATGGATATATTGGCACTTTCAGTACAAAATCTAAAAGTCATCAAAAACAACTTTTCAAAAAGAGAACAAGGGAGGCATTTAAAACTTACAAACACAAACCTCGTGAAAAAAAAGAGGTATGAAAAAAGATACTCCCAATTAAGTTAACATAATTATTTATTTAACGTAGTAACTAATTTTTAGCTTTGTTTTCTTCTTTTAGACAGTCAAAACAAGGTGCAACCCTAGGCTATTTGTTCAAGTCGTCAAGAAGTTTTTAGACATGAAGAAAGAAGCTGTTTGTTAGATTGGGTTTGGAACCCTACTTGGGTTACAATGTACCAATTTGAAGCGCCAAATGTGTGCATGGTTGGTGAAACATTTTGACCCAGTTATGTGTCAGCTAAGGCTTGAAAATAATAAATCAATATTCATTAAGCCCTGTGATGTTGGACAAATTCTGGGTATACTATGCAGTAGTGCTTCCAAGGAAGTGCTCCTACATGATAAATTGGCATACGACTGGTTGGAAATAGCGGGCTTGAAAGTTAAGAATACTTTATCAGCATCTCACCTAGAAAACCAATTAGAGGAACTTTCCCCTAGTGACAATTTCAAAAGGTGTTTTGTCCTATTTTCTTGCGCGACAATTCTATGTCTCAATTCAAAAGGTGAAACAAATAAGAATTTGCTTTGCGCAGTAAATGATGTGAGAGCGATTTCTAGATACAATTGGGGGAAGTATATCTTAGACAATTTGATAGCCACAGTTAAGTCCCACAATTTTGAAGGAGGATGCAAATCCATTAATGGATCTTTACTATTTTTAATGGTACGTGTGTATAAAATTATTTATTTTTGCATTAAATGATTTTTCAAATAAGCTTGGTAATATGTAGTTTTGTATCATGATTTAGCTTTTCTATCTTGAACGAGTGGATGTGCGTTGAGTAGAACGTCCACCACATGGACCATGCACAACTACTTGGACAAATACATTGATAGCAAAGAGGATCCATTGGGAAATGAAGCATAACAATGCTTTTGGTCATGGTGAGATGAGTAGTATAGCCAAATTTAAATATATTTAGCTTTACATTCTCATTTTGTAAGATACAATAATAATATTATTTGCAATAAACTATAGCCATTGATGGGTTTCACCGATGCAATTGATTTGAAAAATTTATCGAATGATTCAAACTATCAAGTACAATATTTTTTAAATCTTATAATAAACATTATGTTCTACTTAAACGGTGATTTATTGTCAAGTATTCATTGTTTGCTTTAATTTGAAAATGATAGAAAATAAAGGCTAAAATATTGGATGTAACCAAAAAAATAATCCATCGTATGTGTCAAGAAAAAGGTGAATGATGCGAGAACCATTTAACACCACCTCCAATACAATCACAAGATGGCTAAGATCCTCGTTCTAAGGTGGTATCACTAGATGGAGGAGAGAAAAATGAACGTCTACAACAGAAGTGGATGGTAGAAGAAGGCAAAAGTAGTGAGACAAAACAAATGCGTAGGTGTCAGCAAGAAGCTCAACGGAAAATGAGTTGTTCAACGCCACCACCAATGCAATCAACTACCTAAGATACTCCTTATGGTCTGCAAGATGACAAAGAGCCTTGTTATAAGGTTGACTTAGTGGTATGATTGCATAGAAAAGGTTAGGGAAGTGAACCCAAACTAAAGCCAAAGCGTTTGAAACGTGTGGCACAATCCTATCATCGTTATCGTGGCACTCCATGGTATGAACGAATGATGGACGCTAATGAGCCACTGGATAAACATGAAAAAATTGTTATTGCCTACGTCACGCTAAAGGATGCTAACATCAAGTAAGAAAATGGTTCTCCCATTACTTAGTAAGCCTATGTTTTGAGGTTTAAGATTCATATTTAATTTCAAGTCAACATGCAGTGAGATTCATGTGAAGTTTGGCCATAACAATCTCACTAGAGGAGAAATCATAACTCCATCCCAACGATACTAGGTATTAGGCATTGTAGGTCCTTTCTAAAAACTTTCCAATGATAAATATATTTTTTCCTATAATGTGTAACTTATTTGGTTATCTACAACAAATATGGACACACAATGTTTGCTAAATTTTTATGTGATTGATATCTTTTCAGACTTCTTGGTTGTAGAACAAGGCGTCAGAGTACAACGATTTTATTTATAGGGGTAACAATAATTTTTATAAATATTATACTTGTATGTAAATATACCTTATAATACTCATGTGTTAACATTGATACTTAATGCAGTACTCAATCGTGAATATCGAGGATATTGACCTAACTCATATTGTAAGAGGCATCCAGAATGCATGGGCAACATACATGAGTACATGGAAAGTAAAATATGAAGATGTTTGAAATTATCCAATGGTATGTATGGAATTAAAAATGGTAGAAATTGTATAACCTTTCTCAATGGTAGAAATCAACTGCTCTATTTATCTCTTACTTTTGATGTGTAGTATTTCTTTCCAATATTCCTTCATTGCAATCATTGGTGCCTATTCGTAGTCAATGTTTTCCTCCATTGGGTCGAGGTGCTTGATCCATTGGGTGGTGTAGATAACGTCCTACACGGACGTGTTGCCTAGAATCTGGTATACAACTACTTACTTATCCCTAATTGATAATTTTGTTGCTACTTATCTTGTTGATGCATATACAATGTTGTGGTCCCTTTTAGGTATGGCTAGTTCAACACATTAAGGGCCAGTTTGGCATGCATTTTATTTTTGCTATTTTGTTTCTGCCTAAAATAGAACAAGTGTTTTGTTACGAGTGTGTTTTACATAGAATCAAAAACACGTTTGGCAAGGAAAATATGTTTTATGTGTTTTTTATTTTTTTTATTTTTCTTACTAAAGTTGTTGAAACACAATAATAACATCAAAATGGTGTTTCCAATTTTGGCCCAAAATTTTGAAACATTTTGACACTATTCAAACACAACGGATGGTAGCAAATATTCTTTGTTTTTACAATGTAGAAACAAAACAGAAAAACAAAAACAAAATGCATGCCAAACAAATCCTAATGGATATCAAGAGTACAAACATTTTGAGTTACATGTAGAGTATGCAGACGGCCAACCGAACCTATATGTATTTAGATGTTATGTTGCAATGTATTATGTTGTAAAAGAGTTTCAATTTATTTTGTCATGATTGATGGTAAATTTAAATTTCTCATTTTTCTTGTAGTCATAGTTGCAGTGCGTACATGATGACATATATGAAAAAATAGAACGGTGAAAAAATGAAAAAATTCTTGTCTAAGGTGAGAAAAATGTCTGTCATTTGACGAAATGTTATGCATTATATAATACTAATATGTTTTTTTTGGCAGTTAAGCCCAGACATCATTCAGGCGAACCAAATTGCTAATCTTATACTTCACCAGTACAATGAGTTTAGAAGTTTAATACTCGAAAACAAGAAACAATATCAGCGAGACAGAAATAAAGAAGTGGATTAAATGGTTGTTACTATTATTTTTTTTAATGTTGTTCATTCATGTCGTTGTCTTGCTGATGATTTTTTGTTTGCTCTTATTTTCTATCATGTTGTACCTAGTTAGATCAGCAACATAGTTGGAGGAGGATTGGGAAATACATGAATTTTTAAGACTTCTTTTGTGATGCCCAATGATTTTGCTAACTGAAATGGTGGTCATGGTTATAGTAACTTCTCAAATGGTAGGACTCATGATGGCATATATGGAAAATTGAAATGGTGCATATGTGATGGCATATTTGATGAAATGTTATGCATTATATAATGCTAATATATCATTTTTTTGCCAGTTAATTCCAAACATCATCCGGGCAAACGAAATTGCCATCTTAACACTCAAAAACACATGATGGAACACCTAGCCAATTTCAAATGGTAGGAGTTATGATGAAATTTTCACATTGAATTGTAGCCACTATTTGTTTATTTCATAGCAGTTCATGACATTTTGTTCATTTAGAATATAGAGTTTAAAGAGAGAGAGCAAACGTTCTGAAGTTTTAATTTGTTTGGTTTTTTGTGATCTTCTTGTGCGTGATGCGCTTGAGCCCTTTTGAAGAGCGCTCGAGCATTTTATTTTAGGAGGTCGAGCACTTTATAAAGTACTCGAGCGCATGGTGGTCCTGAGAACACCTTCTCTGCCTTGAAAAAGCTCGAGCATTTTCAATAACGTGCTCGAGCGTTTTATGTCATGCCTTAATTTATAACTCTCAGAATCTAAGGGTGATTAAGTCATAAACTCACACTCCTAATCACAATTACCTTTTGATATCATGCTTGATACCAAGTTGTCATGTCCCAATTTTCGTCTCTTAGAAATCGAGAGTGATTAGGTTTACACGTCATCACCTCACATTAATATCGCAAAAAAATCATCACCTAAACATTATTACATATACATAATTATACAATACTCATCTCAATGGACCCCATACTAGACCATACATTCATACATATTCATTCCCATTCCAAAGTTTACAAAATTACACCTTAACCCAGTTTTGGTCGACTGATACTACCCTCCGGTAGGCTAAAACTTGGGTTCAACTGACCCCAGTTGACTCAATCTATCGGTCGACTGGAGCATAGCTTCAGTCAGCCAAAATAGAATTTTCAGCTAGCTAAAACCTATATCCAGTCGTTCGAACAAGTACCCTAAATCCAAATGTTCGGGATCTCACACTTTAAGTTGGCTACTGTAGAGATGAGACATCGATAGTTCCAAAAATGTCCCAAACCTGTATTTCTCATGCCCAAGTACTTTCCCTAGTCCCTTGCATGCATCTATAACTCCAAACATGATAAAACTCCCACAAAATCATTCATTTGCATCTCATAATGTTAAAACCCATCCATTTCATAACTTAAATCCCATTTATTCATTAACATACTCAAAATATAAACATTAAGTATAAATTCAGAGTTTAAGGCACACACGCCTTTAAGCAATGTTTCAAAAATCTTAAGTCTCCATACATATTTCTAAATGCACTATGTCCATATCCCAAATGTGCACGAAACCAAAAATGACTCAAAAGAGAGTTCTATAACTCTAAGTCCTACTCATGGTTGCTTACCATCAACCACCTCCTTAACATGTATAGCCTAGTTACGTGTCATGCTTCTTAGCATTCTAGTTAAAAGTCGAAACCTTCATTCACATGACATATACATCAAGAACGCTTGTCAACCACAATATTCATAGACATATTTCAAAGCACAATTCATCATATCTATAACATATGACGTAACTGAATTCATAAATAAAATTCACCCAAGTCACATAAGTCACATTCTTACATTTAAGACGCAAAACGCTCTCAGAATTGGAATTACACTCACACATGCACACATCCGGATATGTGCCAAAGCCCCATACCCCATATTCCTAGTTATTTTAAGATTACTAACCCACTGATAACCAACCCTCTTGCAGGTTTGAGATTTTTTAACCCCCGGGAATATGTTCTCTGTCTATTTTGTCATGAGCCACTTCCGGGATAACACCCCCACACACAAAACATATCACGTTTCACAAATACATTCGTACATCTCAATGCATTACACCCAATCCATGTCCTATGTTCCTTCTAGAATGTCATGTAAGAATTCATAAAACATATGCTTGTATTCAACTCCCAAGAAGACATAGTAGATATATGCTATAAATAAAGGACTTCATCTATTGAAAAAGAGGTCCAACACCATAAACAAAAAACAAACTCATCCCTAGCAGATTCTTTTGCTTTCAATTAACCATAGCCTAAGGTCTTACCTTGCTTATCATGCATTATATTGCATTTACTTTTAATGTCATTTACTAATTTAACTCCGACCCAAGTAGCCTCCTAGCACTCTACTTCCGCCCTTACCTAAATCCAAGTAGTATTTGTAGCACTCTGTTTTGGCTTCCCCTAAATCCAAGTAGGATCCCTAGTACCACACTACTGGTTGCACCCAAATCAAAAGTGTTGTCCATAGCATTCTACTACTGATTGCGTTGCCCAAATATATTCCTTAGCATTCCACTACTGGTTATGTCACCCAAATAGTTTTCCTAGCATCTCATTACTGGTTGTATCACCCAAACAATTTTCCTAGCACCTACTTCTGGTTGATAATTTACATTTCAAGTGTAATTTAGTACCAAGATTGTGTAATATTATAGAGGTTGTAATAAACTCTTTCTCGATAGTTGAACGTCGATGATGCTATTGTTACACACTTTTTATTAATGTTATTTGCTTAACACATTATAGTTTTCGTTCAATCCAACTAGGCACGCGCGCGTGTGCGCACACACACATACACATACTTCTAGAAAAATTATTGTGTCATTCAAGGCATAAGTAAGTAACTAGTGAGAGGGTCATTTCCAACCCTCCACGATTGTACAAAGTCAAATCATATAAAAGACTACCAGCCACCTCAGCTATAGCATTAGGAATATTTTCATGGCATCTAAGCTCACATAATTCGTTTGTAATTGACGAGCTCAAACTCAGTGTTTTAAACACACACTGTAGACATTAAAAAATTACATGATAGACCCAAGATACAATTTGGGTTTATCTTCAGTTTAGCCCACTTTAAAATATGGCCCAATGAGTCAGATAATTTGAAGCCAGACCCACCACAAATAAATGAGTTATGGGCTGATCTAAATTGTCTAAGAAGTCAAAGCCCACTTGAAAATGGGTCTAATATATATATATATATATATATATATATATATTGGATAATTATCAAAATTATCATAAAAGATAATTATAGGATAATTATTAAAGAAAAAGAAAGTTACAAATCTACCCCTCCGGTGAGCCTATAAATAAAGGTCCAGAGGTGGGAGAAGGAGGACCAGAAGATTCTCAGAAAAAGTTGAAGCTCTGCAGAACTCTTCACTCAAAATCCAAAACTCCAAAGCATCTAAACCCTGAAGGAGAAGAACAACAAGCACATCATCCTTTATACTCATATCAAGGAGTGATTATTATTATTTTTTTTATGCAGACAGTTTATACTCATGTCATGAGTGTGTGTTTTTTTTTTTTTTTTGTATACTCGTATCAAGGAGTTTTTTTTTTTTGGTAGACAGTTTATACTCGTGTCAAGGAGTGTCATCCTTTTTTTTTTTGGTAGACAGTTTATACTCGTATCAAGGAGTTTTTTTTTCTTTTTTTTTGTAGACAGTTTATACTCGTGTCAAGGAGTGTTTTTTTTTGGGTAGACAGTTTATACTCGTGTCAAGGAGTGTCATCCTTTTTTTTTTTGGTAGACAGTTTATACTTGTGTCAAGGAGTTTTTTTTTTTTTTTTGGTGGACAGTTTATACTCGTGTCAAGGAGTGTCATCCTTTTTTTTTTTTGGTAAACAGTTTATACTCGTATCAAGGAGTGTTTTTTTTTTTTTTAGACAGTTTATACTCGTGTCATAGAGTATCATCGACAGTTTTGGCTCATATCGGGGAGCACTTTTAGCTTTAATTAGTCTTTAGCTTTGCAAGACTCAGGAGACAGTCCAAGCTTGTGTTGAAAGGTGTGAATCAGCTCGGCGTCAATTTGAAGATTTTTTTCATTATACTCTTTTCGTACTTGAGAAGAAACATCGTCTTCGAACTCGTCTCCCCACCCAGAAGGAAGAGGTATTTCATTCGTCGTGGTCCATGCTGGAGGATAGAACCTCATCCAATATGCTTTTATTCCGTTACGAGATTCGATCCAGACAGCATCTTTGGGCTTTGGTCCCCACACTTTTTCTTCCTCTAGTCTTTTGATTTTTCGAGCCTCTTGTTCCATCTGGGATTGTAGACGATTTTGTTCTTGTTTCTCGCTTTCTTCTTTGAGACCTTCGTTTTGCTGATTGTTAGAGACAGTTCGAGAAACTGACTCTTGAGACATCACTTGTGTGTTTGTGGGCAATGATTCATGCGAGATCATTGCAAGACTATTCACATCTTAAACTTTCTTTTTTGGCCTCCATGTGAACATAATTTTTTGATTATTTCTATTTGAAGTTGCTTGAGGAGAGCTTGAATGAGCTTTATATGGAGGGTTTGCCCCCTGTCTACCCAATCTTCTACCGATGTTTTCTTGACTCAATATCTTATGTAACTGAGAACTTTCAGATGAAGTTACTGAAGCAACACGATGTGTTTCTTGATACAAGTTGTTAGAGATGATACTTGTAACATAACATGTATTTATTTCATTGTCCGAGTTAGGAAGTAATTTGTCTTCCTCTTCAAACTCAACCTCTTCATCTTTAAGACAGTTTTCAGACATGTTGGGAAAGGCAAAATCCTTTGCACCACGACTTGTTATGCTGAGCTCCATATCATGGGCACGAGTAACCAATTCTTCAAATGTACGAGGCTTGATTCCTTGCAGAATGTAAAGAAGCTCCCAGTGCATGCCTTGCATACACATTTTGACTGCTGATACTTCAGAAAGACGGTCTTTGCAATCAAGACTTAAAGCTCGCCAACGGTTGATATAGTCGACCACAAGCTCATCCTTAATTTGTTTCATGCTAGTGAGTTCTAGCATACTTACTGTTCTACGAGTACTGTAGAAGCGATTAAGAAACTCTCGCTCCATCTGCTCCCAACAGTGAATACTTCGAGCTTTGAGGTCCGTGTACCAATCAAATGCATTCCCTTTGAGGGAACGAACAAATTGCTTGACCAAGAGGTCCCCTTCGGTACCAGCGTTATTGCAGGTGTCCACAAAATGTGCAGCATGTTGTTTGGGATTGCCTCTTCCATCAAATTGTTGGAACTTTGGCGGTTGATATCCTACTGGCGTCTTTAAGTTGTCAATTCTTTCGGTGTAGGGTTTTGAGTACACAAGAGTGCTTTGATGGGCGCCGCCATACTGTGTTCGGATTGTGTTCGTTATTATATCTTGCAATTGTTGGACAGATAACAAAGCGATTGGCGAAGCAGGGTTAGTTTCGTCAGCCATGTGTCTTGACGCAAATATGTGATGACGCTCTTTTGATTGGGCACCTTGAAGAGAGGAATTTGAAGTATTCGCAGGAAAATGTGTTGACTTGTCAAGATTTTGGATTTCAAGCTTCCTCATTAGCGCGGCGATCTGCAAGTCCTTCTCTTCGATAGTCTTCGTGAGGTTTTCGATTGCGCGCACCATGACTGCCAGTTGGTCTTCCACCGAGGTTGTTCCAGTCATCATAGCTGCGACAACATTCAAATAGGAAAGACCTTGAGTGCCAACATTTTTTGAAGGGACTAATTGTTCTGAAATCTCGAGTAACGACTCTAAGAGCGCACCGACACTAGAATTGGTGTCAAAGACGGAGTGGGGTGAATGTGGTGGCACCGACTTTTCTGAAACTACGCCAGAGTTCTTTGCCCCCTGAGGACCAATGGTGTTAACATGTTTAGTTTTCACATCCATTGGTTTAGCAGGATTCACCAAATCTTGCTGATTCTTGAGCGAAGCAATTGTTTTGGTCTTGCTACGAGTCATAGGACCTGCTGAGGTGCTGCTAGCACTTAACAGGTTCCTAGTGTTCTTGTCACTGCTTGCGGTAACTTTGGTGTTAGCCATTGCAGCAGCAGTTTCTTTTGAGTTTTTCTTGTTTGTCGTCTGAACCTTGGTAGGAGCCATAGATTCTGATGAACAGAGTTTTGGAGGTATGATGTAAGAGACAGAGATGAGAGGCAGAGATGGTCCCACCGGGTGTGCCAGAAATTTGTACACACAAATTTCATGTCCGAAAATCTAGGAACAAAAATTAGTGACAAATAAACAATTTTATTAATTCAAGAAAAAGGGTGCAATCCTCTGTAAATCTTTACAAAAGAAATATCAAGATAAGGTCCTCTGATTCGATCTCCTTGGTGATCCGATTTCAAGGGCTGCTAGAGCTTGATCTTGAATTGGATTGCAACTTTGTTGAAGAACGACACGTGGATGATGTGCTTGTTGTTCTTCTCCTTCAGGGTTTAGATGCTTTGGAGTTTTGGATTTTGAGTGAAGAGTTCTGCAGAGCTTCAGCTTTTTCTGAGAATCTTCTGGTCCTCCTTCTCCCACCTCTGGACCTTTATTTATAGGCTCACCGGAGGGGTAGATTTGTAACTTTCTTTTTCTTTAATAATTATCCTATAATCATCTTTTATGATAATTTTGATAATTATCCAATATATATATATATATATATATTAGACCCATTTTCAAGTGGGCTTTGACTTCTTAGACAATTTAGACCAGCCCATAACTCATTTATTTGTGGTGGGTCTGGCTTCAAATTATCTGACTCATTGGGCCATATTTTAAAGTGGGCTAAACTGAAGATAAACCCAAATTGTATTTTGGGTCTATCATGTAATTTTTTAATGTCTACAAATTGCCCCCACTTTAAGTCTCGCGCCATGTTGAGTTTGTCATCTATTTAAAGCGGGACTTAAGTATTTAAATTTCGTTTTTTTTTTTTGTGCGAAAATTCAACTGCAAAAAAAGATGTCTTCTTTATCAAGTTGAATCAAATACTTGAGGATGCTATTGCCAATAGGATTTTTTTTTTCCTGGTCCAAGTGAAATTGAAGACTTGAGAATCCTATTGCAAATAGAATTTTTTTTTTCCTTATCCAATTTCAAATAGGATTTGCTGTTTTCCATGTTCAAACGGAATTGGAGTCTTAAAAATCCTATGTCAAATAGAATTAATTCACCACTATATATATGTAGCCTACACTTCAGACTCTTCATATCAGAAATTTCATGAATTTCAGCAACTGTAAGCTCTCTTTTCTTTTTCCTTTTTTTTTTTTTTTCTTTTTTTTTTCTTCTTCTCTTCTTTCTCCAGCCGCCACCTCTTCTTTTTTTCCTTTTCTTTTCTCTTTTTTTTTTCTTCTTTCTTTTCTTCTTCTCTTCTTTCTCCAGCCGCCTGTTTTCTTTTTTTCCTTTTCTTTTTTTTTTTTCCTTCTTCTTCTCTTCTTTCTCCAGCCGCCACCTCTTCTTTTTTTCCTTTTCTTTTCTCTTTTTTTTTTCTTCTTTCTATTCTTCTTTTTCCAGCCGCCACCTCCTCTTCTTCTTTCTTTTCTTTTCTCTTTTTTTTTTTTTCTTCTTTCTTTTCTTCTTCTCTTTTTTTTTTTCTTCTACTACCGCTGAAATTTTTTTTTTTCTCTTCTTTTTTTTTTTTTCTTCTTTCTTTCTCTTCTTCTCCAACCGCCACCTCCTCTCTTTTTTTTTTTCTTCTTCTCCTTTGACGTGGGAGAGGATGTGTAAAAAAAATAAAATTTCTTTTTTTGTTGCTTGGTAGATTTGAACACAAGACCTCATAAGGAGAGGTATAACACTATACCATCTCTGCTACACAACTCTTTATATTACAAACCCTTGGAATATAATATAACATAGGACTAAACTTTGAAAGAAACATTTTTTTTTCCTTTTTTTTTTTTTTAGTAGCAATTTTGTCTTCCATGACCGACATTAATCAAATCTATTTTTTTTTTTTCACATCAAATTCCACTTGTGGGCCCTGCTCGAATTTTGTGCCGTCTCTGGACGACGAATAGATCTATCGAACTAATTGAGGAAGACAACATTACGTGAGTTACTCAACCCTTCTCTTGAAAGCTTCAATTTTTTTTTTTGTCAATTCTTGCTGGTTAAATTGCTTCTCTCAGAATATGGAATTTCGGACGTCATTCATTAGTCCCTTCAGGGTCCCTTAGTGCACTTCGGTGTCACTCGTCCCTTCGGGGTCCCTTAGTGCACTTCGGTGTCACTCTTTCGTCCCTTCGGGGTCCCTTAGTGCACTTCGGTGTCAGTCTTTCGTCCCTTCGGGGTCCCTTAGTGCACTTCGGTGTCACTCGTCCCTTCGTGGTCCCTGTGCACTTCGGTGTCACTCTTTCGTCCCTTCGGGGTCCCTTAGTGCACTTCGGTGTCACTCGTCCCTTCGGGGTCCCTTAGTGCACTTCGGTGTCACTCTTTCGTCCCTTCGGAGTCCCTTAGTGCACTTTGGTGTCACTCTTTCGTCCCTTTGGGGTCCCTTAGTGCACTTCGGTGTCACTCTTATTGTCCCTTCGGGGTCCCTTAGTGCACTTCGGTGTCACTCGTCCCTTCAGGGTCCCTTAGTGCACATCGGTGTCACTCTTATTGTCCCTTCGGGGTCAGGCCAAGTCACCACGATGCAGCAGACATCTGTCAATATCTCGGCGGTAGGTCAGGTCACCCAACTCTTCTCTTGCAAGCTTCAAATTTTTTTTTTTTTTTTTTGTAAAGATAGTTTATACTCATATCAAGGAGTTTTTTTTTTTTTTGGTAGACAGTTTATACTCATGTCAAGGAGTGTTTTTTTTTTTTTTTCTTTGTAGACAGTTTATACTCGTATCAAGGAGTTTTTTTTTTTTTGGTAGACAGTTTATACTCGTGTCAAGGAGTGTCATCCTTTTTTTTTTGGTAGACAGTTTATACTCGTATCAAGGAGTTTTTTTTTTTTGGTAGACAGTTTATACTCGTGTCAAGGAGTGTTTTTTTTTTTCTTGGTAGACAGTTTATACTCGTGTCAAGGAGTGTTTTTTTTTTGGTAGACAGTTTATATTCGTGTCAAGGAGTGTTTTTTTTTTGGTAGACAGTTTATACTCGTGTCAAGGAGTGTCATCCTTTTTTTTTTTTGGTAGACAGTTTATACTCGTGTCAAGGAGTTTTTTTTTTTTTTTGGTGGACAGTTTATACTCGTGTCAAGGAGTGTCATCCTTTTTTTTTGCTCATTTCGTTGAAACTTGCAACAATGCTGGAACTGAGGGGGATTTACTGGTTAAACAGTTTGTTCGTTCCCTTAAGGGAAATGCCTTTGAGTGGTATACTGATTTAAAATCTGAATCGATTGACAGTTGGGAACAAATGGAACGAGAATTTCTAAACAGGTTCTACAGCACCCGTCGCACTGTTAGTATGATAGAGTTGACTAACACAAGACAATGGAAAGATGAGCCTGTAATGGACTATATCAATCGGTGGCGAGCACTTAGCTTGGATTGCAAAGATCGGTTGACAGAATTCTCTGCTGTTGAAATGTGTATGCAAGGTATGCATTGGGACCTCCTTTATATTCTTCAAGGTATAAAGCCTCGCACCTTCGAAGAATTGGCAACACGCTCACATGATATGGAGATTAGTATTAAAACCCGTGGAGGCAAAGATTCTTTGATTTCAGAGCCACGCAAAGATAGAAAGGATGAAAAGAAGGTGGTAAAATCGTCGAAGGGTCCTGCCAAAGAATCCATGATTGTCTCTGCTGTCCCGATAAAGGTTGCTGTCAAAGATAAGAGAAAAGAAAACAATAAGCCACGACAGTTTCAAGAGAAGCAAAACCAACGTCCGACGCTCAAAGAATTAGAGATGAAGGAATACCCATTCCCAGACTTTGATGTTCCTGACATATTGGAATGCTTACTTGAAAGCAAAGTTATTGAACTTCCAGAATGTAAGCGCCCTCAAGAAATGGGACGTGTTGATGACCCAAAATACTGCAAATATCATCGTATTGTCGGTCACCCAACTGAGAAGTGTTTCATTTTCAAGGAAATAGTGATGAACTTGGCAAAGCAAGGAAAGATCTTGTTAGACACAGACGAGATAACAACTTCAAATCATACTGCTGTCGTATTCCCGTCTTCAAAGTTCGAGCAGACCTGTGCTCATCACCAATTATTTTTAAGCTCTGGTATCTGTTCCACAACTGTTCAATTTGGTTCATTCGAACCAATTCAGATATACCTCCCCCAAGGTAGGATTCTTGACAATCCAACAAATGAGAAGAAACTTCTCCAACACGATGACGAAGGGTGGACCTTGGTGATGAAGAAACGACGAAAGCAATAAGCTCATTTCCCTCTGACCAGCCACTTCAACAGGGGGCAAAAGAAAAACAAGTCTCGATATACCCCTAAGAAATGTGTCCAGAATGGGAAAGGTGCCAATAAGACGGCATTGACAAAACATACAAGATTGGGTGAAGAAATTTGCAAACCCGTTACTTTACGTGATTTTTTTCCAAAAGGATATCTCGATGATGAAGTTGTGCCAACTTACATGGTGTCAACTGTGAGGATCGATTCAGAGATCGAAAGTGATAAGAGTCAAAGTGAAGTCCAAAGTGTAGGAAAGCTTGAGAAACACACGATCACCATCGAAGAATCCAACGACGAAGATGGGGTTAGAGCTACATCAGACTCATGCTGTGCAACAATCACTTTCACTGATGAAGACCTTTAACTGGGATCGAAGCCACACAACCGTCCTCTTTTTGTCTTCGGATACATAAGGGAGCGAAAGGTAAATCGCATCCTTATTGATGGGGGCTCCGCAGTGAATCTCATGCCAAAATTTACAATGAATAATCTTGGCATCACAGTTGACGATTTGGCTCGCAGTCGCCTCATCATTCAAGGTTTTAATCAAGGTGGGCAGAGAACTATTGGCATGATTCGTGTAAACCTAACAATTGGAGGGTTGCAAGCTGAAACCTTATTCCACGTAATCGATGCAAAGACATCCTACAATTTATTGTTAGGACGACCTTGGGTGCATGACAATGGTGTTGTTCCATCAACTCTTCATCAGTGTTTCAAGTTCTGCAAGAATGGTGTACAGATAGTGATGGCAGATAACAAGCCATTTACTGAAGTAGAAGCCCATTTTGCAGATGCAAAGTTTTACATTGAGCAAGACACATCTTTGAGCGTCTCTACAACAAACCTTCCATCTACACAAGAGGTTGAGTCTACAAAAATAAAAGAAGTGTCGTCCATCCCTTTAGATGTCTCGGTGATAGACAGTACAAAGGTAACTCAAAAGCAAGAGGTCGTGGTTAAAACACATCATACTACACCAATTTTCAAGTATGTTCCAAAATCTCAACGACAAGCAGGGTAATCACCGGTCGTGGAGGTACTTGAAACGGAAGAAGTTAAGTTAAAGCTGTCTCGCACAAAAGAAAAAGAAGATCTACAATGCCTGAGAGAAGAATTAACTCTTCCCCTCACAAAGATTGAAAAGTCTACTCCTACTAAACTTCCGTTGAAAGGATTCGTCCGACCATCAAAAGCTCCAGTTGAACATGGATTCCTTCCAATACAAAGAACTGATGAAGGGTTCGATCCAAAGACATACAAACTTTTGGCTAAGTCTGGGTATGATTTTGCAAAACCCACAGGCCTTGGAAAGCTCAGTCCGGAACTTACTGGTGAGAAAATACACGGCCTTAATGAGACACAAAAGAAATTGAGGGAACAAGGGCATAGGGTAATTCCGCCCAAGACTGGTCTTGGTTTCGCATCAACTAAACCTATTCGCATCCAAATCACAAAGAAAGATAAAAAGTTGAACACTTTGTATATTGGCATTGAAGAGGTTGGTGACAGCGAAGATCGACATTCTGTTTCTAACAAGTCAGTTTTTGATCATGTAGAGGTTTCACGCACTAGAGTATCTGTATTCGACAGGTTGGGCCCGTCAACTCAAAAATTGAATACCTCAAGTTCACATGTCAATAATTCACCATGTACTTCCGTCTTTAAGAGAATAAATTCTCCTACCCAAAGAAGAAGATCTTCACAGCCTCAACCTCGAAAGTCTGTCTTTTCTCGAATTAAAGCTCCGAGAGAGGTATTGGTAACGAGAAATGAGAAAAAAGAATTGGGGAGAACTGGCGCCAACATAGTGAAAGATAGTGACGTTCGGAGTTTGATTCCTTCACGAATGAAACGTAAAACAGAGGTGGATGTCACTAATGACGTTACACTAAAAGCGAAAAGACGAACTATTGTGTTCACTGCCCAGTTTAAGGAGTCCGACATGGATAGAAAGAAAGATAAAATATTTTATGCCACTGCTTATCACATTGTTGTCGAAGAACAATCAGATTCTGATGATGAGATCAAAGAAGCTCCCTCAACACTTGAAGATGGGGGGCAAGCTTGCTGTGAAACATGGGACACGTCCAATTAAACAATCTCAACGTTTCTTCCGTCCAGAACTTATCCCAAAGATAGAAGAAGAACTCAACAAATTGATTAACGTGGGATTTATTCGGGAGGTCAAGTATCCGACATGGATTTCGAGTATTGTGCCAGTGAAAAAGAAGAATGGGCAAATAAGAATCTGTGTGGATTTTCGTGACCTAAATGAGGCATGTCCAAAGGATGATTTTCCTCTTCCTATCCCGGAGCTCACTGTGGACGCAACAACCGGACATGAAGCTCTCTCTTTTATGGATTGTTATTCTGGTTATAATCAAATTAGGATGACTCCAAAAGACGAAGAGTTAACTGCATTCCGCACCCCAAAAGGTATTTATTGTTACAAAGTTATGCCTTTTGGACTTAAGAATGCGGGGGCAACATACCAGCATGCCATGCAAAGGATCTTCGATGACATTCTTCACAAAATTGTTGAGTGTTATGTCGATGACTTTGTGGTTAAGACAAAGAAAAGAGGGGGTCATTTACAAGATCTTCGTACAGTTTTCAATCGTCTTAGAAAATACCAACTCAAAATGAATCCTCTCAAGTGTGCATTTGGTGTTACTTCCAGAAAATTTCTTGGATATGTGGTTCGCCATCGTGGTATTGAAATTGATCCGTCTAAGGTTGAGGCTATACAAAAGATGCCACCACCCAAGAATTTACGCGAGCTTCGAAGCCTGCAAGGCCAGCTTGCTTTCATCCGTCGGTTTATCTCAAATTTGGCCGGCCGTTGTCAACCTTTCAATCGACTCATGAAAAAGGATATCCCATTCGAGTGGGATCAAGCTTGTCAAAATGCTTTTGATAGCATTAAGCAATACCTTCTTAATCCTCCAGTGTTGGGGGCACCTGTATCTGGAAAGCCTCTCATACTTTACATTGCCGCGCAAGAAGAATCTCTTGGCGCCCTTCTTGCACAAAATAATGAAGAGCACAAAGAGAAGGCATTGTATTACTTAAGTCGCAGGCTCACCCCAATAGAGCTGAAGTATCCTCCGATTGAGAAAACGTGTCTCGCGCTAGTCTTTGCCTCTAAGAAATTGAGGCACTATTTTTTGGCACATACAATACATCTCATTGCAAGAGTTGACCCTCTCAAGTATGTAATGTCAAAACCAGTCCTTTCTGGACGCTTGGCGAGGTGGTCAATTTCGTTCAATGAATTTGAAATTATTTATGTGCCACGTAAGGCAGTAAAAGGACAAGTCCTGGCAGATTTTTTAGCTGATTATCCTATTCCAGCCGATTGGGAAATTTCAGAAGATTTTCCCGATGAAGAAGTCTTTCAAATTGACATTCTTCTTCCATGGATAATGTTCTTTAATGGAGCAGCGCGGTTTGATGGAGCGGGGGCAGGCGTAGTGTTTGTCTCTCCACAAAGGCAAATCCTCCCATACGCATTTGCGCTCACTGAAAACTGCTCAAATAATGTTGCTGAGTACCAAGCATTGATCATTGGTCTTCAATTGGCAAATGAGATGAACATCATGGATCTTGAAATATATGGAGATTCTAAATTGGTGATCAATCAACTCCTTAAGGATTATGAGGTCAAGAAAGAGAACCTAATACCATACTACAACTATGCTTCCCACTTGTTGACGAAATTTGACAATGTAATTCTAGAACACATCCTAGGAAGGAAAATTGTATGGTGGATGCTTTGGCAAATTTAGCCACAACATTGGCATTAGTTGATGATGAAATAGTCAATGTTCCAGTATGCCAATAATGGGTGCTACCACAAGTCCTTGAAGATAAAATTGAGGAGAGTAATGTAATCTCTGTCTCTATTGTCGAAGGGGACCGGAAGATTCTCAGAAAAAGCTGAAGCACTGCAGAACTCTTCACTCAAAATCCAAAACTCCAAAGCATCTAAACCCTGAAGGAAAAGAACAACAAGCACATCATCCACGTGCCGTTCTTCAACAAAGTTGCAATCCAATTCAAGATCAAGCTCTAGCAGCCCTTGAAGCCGGATTACCAAGGAGATCGAATCAGAGGACATTATCTTCATATTTCTTTTGTAAAGATTTACAGAGGATTGTACCCTTTTTCTTGAATCAATAAAAATTGTTTATTTGTCACTAATTTTCGTTCCTAGATTTTCGGACATGAAATTTGTGAGGGGAAGAGTGACACCGAAGTGCACTAAGGGACCCCGAAGGGACGAAAGACTGACACCGAAGTGCACTAAGGGATCCCAAAGGGACGAGTGACACCGAAGTGCACTAAAGGACCCCGAAGGGACGAAAGAGTGACACCGAAGTGCACTAAGGGACCCCGAAGGGACTAATGAATGACGTCCGAAACTCCATATTCTGAGAGAAGCAATTTGACCTGCAAGAATTGACAAAAAAAAAAAAAATTGAAGCTTTCAAGAGAAGGGTTGAGTAACTCACGTAATGTTGTCTTCCTCAATTAGTTCGATAGATCTATTCGTCGTCCAGAGACAGCACAAAATTTGAGCAGGGCCCACAAGTGGAATTTGATGTGAAAAAAAAAATATAGATTTGATTAATGTCGGTCATGGAAGACAAAGTTGCTAATAAAAAAAAAAAAAGGAAAAAAAAATGTTTCTTTCAAAGTTTAGTCCTATGTTATATTATATTCCAAGGGTTTATAATATAAAGAGTTGTGTATCAGAGATGATATAGTGTTATACCCCTCCTTATGAGGTCTTGTGTTCAAATCTATCAAGCAACAAAAAAAGAAATTTCATTTTTTTTACACATCCTCTCCCACGTCAAAGGAGAAGAAGAAAAAAAAGAAAAAAGAGAGGAGGTGGCGGCTGGAGAAGAAGAGAAAGAAAGAAGGAAAAAAAAAAAAAAAGAAAGAAGAGAAAAAAAAAAAATTTCAGCGGTAGTAGAAGAAAAAAAAAAAAAAAAGAGAAGAAGAAAAGAAAGAAGAAAAAAAAAAAAAGAGAGAAGAAAAGAAAGAAGAAGAGGAGGTGGCGGCTGGAGAAAGAAGAAAAGAAAGAAGAAAAAAAAAAGAGATAAGAAAAGGAAAAAAAGAAGAGGTGGCGGCCGGAGAAAGAAGAGAAGAAGAAGAAAAAAAAAAAAGGAAAAAAAGAAAACAGGCGGCTAGAGAAAGAAGAGAAGAAGAAAAGAAAGAAGAAAAAAAAAAGAGAAAAGAAAAGGAAAAAAAGAAGAGGTGGCGGCTGGAGAAAGAAGAGAAGAAGAAAAAAAAAAGAAAAAAAAAAACAGGCGCTGGAAGAGGAGAAAGAAAGAAGAAAAAGAGAAAAAAAAAAAAGAAAAGAAAAAAAAGGAAAAAGAAAAGAGAGCTTACAGTTGCTAAAATTCATGGAATTTCTGATATGAAGAGTCTGAAGTGTAGGCTACATATATATATAGTGGTGAGTTAATTCTATTTGACATAGGATTTTCAAGACTCCAATTCCGTTTGAACATGGAAAACAGCAAATCCTATTTGAAATTGGATAAGGAAAAAAAAAATTCTATTTGCAATAGGATTCTCAAGTCTTCAATTTCACTTGGTCCAGGAAAAAAAAAATCCTATTGGCAATAGGATCCTCAAGTATTTGATTCAACTTGATAAAGAAGACATCTTTTTTTGCAGTTGAATTTTCGCACAAAAAAAAAAAAACAAAATTTAAATACTTCAAGTCCCGCTTTAAATAGATGACAAACTCAACATGGCGCGAGACTTAAAGTGGGGACAATTTGTAGACATTAAAAAATTACATGATAGACCCAAAATACAATTTGGGTTTATCTTCAGTTTAGCCCACTTTAAAATATGGCCTAATGAGTCAGATAATTTGAAGCCAGACCCACCACAAATAAATGAGTTATGGGCTGGTCTAAATTGTCTAAGAAGTCAAAGCCCACTTGAAAATGGGTCTAATATATATATATATATATATATATATATATATATTGGATAATTATCAAAATTATCATAAAAAATAATTATAGGATAATTATTAAAGAAAAAGAAAGTTACAAATCTACCCCTCCGGTGAGCCTATAAATAAAGGTCCAGAGGTGGGAGAAGGAGGACCGGAAGATTCTCAGAAAAAGCTGAAGCTCTGCAGAACTCTTCACTCAAAATCCAAAACTCCAAAGCATCTAAACCCTGAAGGAGAAGAACAACAAGCACATCATCCACGTGCCGTTCTTCAACAAAGTTGCAATCCAATTCAAGATCAAGCTCTACAGATAATTTGAAGCCAGACCCATCACAAATAAATGAGTTATGGGCTGGTCTAAATTGTCTAAGAAGTCAAAGCCCACTTGAAAATGGGTCTAATATATATATTGGATAATTATTAAAATTATCATAAAAGATAATTATAGGATAATTATTAAAGAAAAAGAAAGTTACAAATCTACCCCTCCGGTGAGCCTATAAATAAAGGTCCAGAGGTGGGAGAAGGAGAACCGGAAGATTCTCAGAAAAAGCTGAAGCTCTGCAGAACTCTTCACTCAAAATCCAAAACTCCAAAGCATCTAAACCCTGAAGGAGAAGAACAACAAGCACATCATCCACGTGCCGTTCTTCAACAAAGTTGCAATCCAATTCAAGATCAAGCTCTAGCAGCCCTTGAAATCGGATCACCAAGGAGATCGAATCAAAGGACCTTATCTTCATATTTCTTTTGTAAAGATTTACAGAGGATTGTACCCTTTTTCTTGAATTAATAAAATTGTTTATTTGTCACTAATTTTTGTTCCTAGATTTTTGGACACGAAATTTGTGTGTACAAATTTCTGGCACGCCCGGTGGGACCATCTCTGCCTCTCATCTCTGTCTCCTACATCATACCTCCAAAACTCTGTTCATCAGAATCTATGGCTCCTACCAAGGTTCAGACGACAAACAAGAAAAACTCAAAAGAAACCGCTGCTGCAATGGCTAACACCAAAGTTGCCGCAAGCAGTGACAAGAACACTAGGAACCTGTTAAGTGCTAGCAGCACCTCAGCAGGTCCTATGACGCGTAGCAAGACCAAAACAATTGCTTCGCTCAAGAATCAGTAAGATTTGGTGAATCCTGCTAAACCAATGGATGTGAAAACTAAACATGTTAACACCATTGGTCCTCAGGGGGCAAAGAACTCTGGCGTAGTTTCAGAAAAGTCGGTGCCACCACATTCACCCCACTCCGTCTCTGACACCAATTCTAGTGTCGGTTCGCTCTCAGAGTCGTTACTCGAGATTTCAGAACAATTAGTCCCTTCAAAGAATGTTGGCACTCAAGGAATTTCCTATTCGAATGTTGTCACAGCTATGATGACTGGAACAACCTCGGTGGAAGACCAACTGGCAGTCATGGCGCGCGCAATCGAAAACCTCACAAAGACTATCGAAGAGAAGGACTTGCAGATCGCCGCGCTAATGAGGAAGCTTGAAATCCAAAATCTTAACAAGTCAACACATTTGCCTGCGAATACTTCAAATTCCTCTCTTCAAGGTGCCCAATCAAAAGAGCGTCATCACATATTTGCGTCAAGACACATGGCTGACGAAACTAACCCTGCTTCGCCAGTCGCTTTGTTATCTGTCCAATAGTTGCAAGATATAATAACGAACACAATCCGAACACAGTATGGCGGCGCCCATCAAAGCACTCTTGTGTACTCAAAACCCTACACCGAAAGAATTGACAACTTCAAGACGCCAGTAGGATATCAACCGCCAAAGTTCCAACAATTTGATGGAAGAGGCAATCCCAAACAACATGTTGCACACTTTGTGGACACCTGCAATAACGCTGGCACCTAAGGGGACCTCTTGGTCAAGCAATTTGTTCGTTCCCTCAAAGGGAATGTATTTGATTGGTACACGGACCTCAAAGCTCGAAGTATTGACTGTTGGGAGCAGATGGAGCGAGAGTTTCTTAATCGCTTCTACAGTACTCGTAGAACAGTAAGTATGCTAAAACTCACCAGCATGAAACAAATTAAGGATGAGCTTGTGGTCGACTATATCAACCGCTGGCGAGCTCTAAGTCTTGATTGCAAAGACCGTCTTTCTGAAGTATCAGCAGTCGAAATGTGTATGCAAGGCATGCACTAGGAGCTTCTTTACATTCTGCAAGGAATCAAGCCTCGTACATTTGAAGAATTGGTTACTCGTGCCCATGATATGGAGCTCAGCATAACAAGTCGTGGTGCAAAGGATTTTGCCTTTCCCAACATGTCTGACAACTGTCTTAAAGATGAAGAGGTTGAGTTTGAAGAGGAAGATGAATTACTTCCTAACTCGGACAATGAAATAAATACATGTTATGTTACAAGTATCGTCTCTAACAACTTGTATCAAGAAACACATCGTGTTGCTTCAGTAACTTCATCTGAAAGTTCTCAGTTACATAAGATATTGAGTCAAGAAAACATCGGTAGAAGATTGGGTAGACAGGGGGCAAACCCTCCATATAAAGCTCATTCAAGCTCTCCTCAAGCAACTTCAAATAGAAATAATCAAAAAATTGTGTTCACATGGAGGCCAAAAAAGAAAGTTCAAGATGTGAATAGTCTTGCAATGATCTCGCATGAATCATTGCCCACAAACACACAAGTGATGTCTCAAGAGTCAGTTTCTCGAACTGTCTCTAACAATCAGCGAAACGAAGGTCTCAAAGAAGAAAGTGAGGAATAAGAACAAAATCGTCTACAATCCCAGATGGAACAAGAGGCTCGAAAAATCAAAAGACTAGAGAATGAAATACCTAGTTTGGATCGAATCTCGTAACAGAATAAAAGCATATTGGGTGAGGTTCAATCCTCCGGCATGGACCACGATGAATGAAATACCTCTTCCTTCTGGGTGGGGAGACGAGTTCGAAGACGATGTTTCTTCTCAAGTACGAAAAGAGTATAATGAAGAAAATCTTCAAATTGACGCCGAGCTGATTCACACCTTTCAACACAAGCTTGGACTGTCTCCTGAGTCTTGCAAAGCTAAAGACTAATTAAAGCTAAAAGTGCTCCCCGATATGAGCCAAAACTGTCGATGATACTCTATGACACGAGTATAAACTGTCTACAAAAAAAAAAAAAAAACACTCCTTGATACGAGTATAAACTGTTTACCAAAAAAAAAAAGGATGACACTCATTGACACGAGTATAAACTGTCTACCAAAAAAAAAACACTCCTTGACACGAGTATAAACTGTCTACCAAAAAAAAAAAACACTCCTTGACACGAGTATAAACTGTCTACCAAAAAAAAAAACTCCTTGATACGAGTATAAACTGTCTACCAAAAAAAAAAGGATGACACTCCTTGACACGAGTATAAACTGTTTACCAAAAAAAAAAAAACTCCTTGATACGAGTATAAACGGTCTACAAAAAAAAAAAAAAAAAAACACACTCATGACATGAGTATAAACTGTCTGCATAAAAATAAAATAAAAATAATCACTCCTTGATATGAGTATAAACTATCTTTACAAAAAAAAAAAAAAAATTTGAAGCTTGCAAGAGAAGAGTTGGGTGACCTGACGTACCGCCGAGATATTGACAGATGTCTGCTGCATCGTGGTGACTTGGCCTAACCCCGAAGGGACAATAAGAGTGACACCGAAGTTCACTAAGGGACCCCGAAGGGAAGAGTGACACCGAAGTGCACTAAGGGACCCCGAAGGGACGAGTGACACCGAAGTGCACTAAGGGACCCCGAAGGGACAATAAGAGTGACACCGAAGTGCACTAAGGAACCCTGAAGGGACAATAAGAGTGACACCGAAGTGCACTAAGGGACCCCGAAGGGACGAAAGAGTGACACCGAAGTGCACTAAGGGACCCCGAAGGGACTAATGAATGACGTTCGAAACTCCATATTCTGAGAGAAGCAATTTGACCTGCAAGAATTGACAAAAAAAAAATTGAAGCTTTCAAGAGAAGGGTTGAGTAACTCACGTAATGTTGTCTTCCTCAATTAGTTCGATAGATCTATTCGTCGTCCAGAGACAGCACAAAATTTGAGCAGGGCCCACAAGTGGAATTTGATGTGAAAAAAAAAACAGATTTGATTAATGTCGGTCATGGAAGACAAAATTGCTACTAAAAAAAAAAAGGAAAAAAAAATGTTTCTTTTAAAGTTTAGTCCTATGTTATATTATATTCCAAGGGTTTATAATAGAAAGAGTTGTGTAGTAGAGATGGTATAGTGTTATACCTCTCCTTATGAGGTCTTGTGTTCAAATCTACCAAGCAACAAAAAAAGAAATTTCATTTTTTTTACACATCCTCTCCCACGTCAAAGGAGAAGAAGAAAAAAAAAAAAAAAAAAGAGAGGAGGTGGCGGCTGGAGAAGAAGAGAAAGAAAGAAGAAGAAAAAAAAAAAAAAAAAGAAGAGAAAAAAAAAAAAAAATTTCAGCGGTAGTAGAAGAAAAAAAAAAAGAGAAAAGAAAAGAAAGAAGAAGAGGAGGTGGCTGGAGAAAGAAGAAAAAAAAAAGAGAAAAGAAAAGGAAAAAAAGAAGAGGTGGCGGCTGGAGAAAGAAGAGAAGAAGAAGAAAAAAAAAAAAGAAAAGGAAAAAAAGAAAACAGGCGGCTGGAGAAAGAAGAGAAGAAGAAAAGAAAGAAGAAAAAAAAAAGAGAAAAGAAAAAAAAGGAAAAAGAAAAAAAAAAAAGGAAAAAGAAAAGAGAGCTTACAGTTGCTGAAATTCATGAAATTTCTGATATGAAGAGTCTGAAGTGTAGGCTACATATATATAGTGGTGAGTTAATTCTATTTGACATAGGATTTTCAAGACTCCAATTCCGTTTGAACATGGAAAACAGCAAATCCTATTTGAAATTGGATAAGGAAAAAAAAAAATTTATTTGCAATAGGATTCTCAAGTCTTCAATTTCACTTGGACCAGGAAAAAAAAAATCCTATTGGCAATAGGATCCTCAAGTATTTGATTCAACTTGATAAAGAAGACATCTTTTTTTGCAGTTGAATTTTCGCACAAAAAAAAAATTGAAATTTAAATACTTCAAGTCCCGCTTTAAATAGATGACAAACTTAACATGGCGCGAGACTTAAAGTGGGGGCAATTTGTAGACATTAAAAAATTACATGATAGACCCAAAATACAATTTGGGTTTATCTTCAGTTTAGCCCATTTTAAAATATGGCCCAATGAGTCAGATATCGTGTCCGAAAATCTAGGAACGAAAATTAGTGACAAATAAACAATTTTATTAATTCAAGAAAAATGGTACAATCCTCTGTAAATCTTTACAAAAGAAATATGAAGATAAGGTCCTCTGATTCGATCTCCTTGGTGATCCGATTTCAAGGGCTGCTAGAGCTTGATCTTGAATTGGATTGCAACTTTGTTGAAGAACGGCACGTGGATGATGTGCTTGTTGTTCTTCTCCTTCAGGGTTTAGATGCTTTGGAGTTTTGGATTTTGAGTGAAGAGTTCTGCAGAGCTTCAGCTTTTTCTGAGAATCTTCTGGTCCTCCTTCTCCCACCTCTGGACCTTTATTTATAGGCTCACCGGAGGGGTAGATTTGTAACTTTCTTTTTCTTTAATAATTATCCTATAATTATCTTTTATGATAATTTTGATAATTATCCTATATATATATATATATATATTAGACCCATTTTCAAGTGGGCTTTGACTTCTTAGACAATTTAGACCAGCCCATAACTCATTTATTTGTGGTGGGTCTGGCTTCAAATTATCTGACTCATTGGGCCATATTTTAAAGTGGGCTAAACTGAAGATAAACCCAAATTGTATTTTGGGTCTATCATGTAATTTTTTAATGTCTACACACACATCTAACAAAATGAGACCCAACGTCTTAGCATACAAATTTGGACTTAAAAGTCCTGGACTTAACTATTCTAGCATGCTCACACACGAATGACTAACCATCTTCCTCCCACAAGCAAGGGAGGCCCGAGGAGTCACTACCATCGATCATTTTACTGCCAAACACTAACATCATGATAAACCAATCATTGTTGTTCAGCCTTTGGACTCTAAATCATTTTCCTATAAAACAAAATATAAAAAACCATGAAAATATTTAGATTCATCATGTTTTTAGCTAAGGTAAATACAAAGTAAAAAAGCACTGTATGAGTTGAGTTAATGCATAAAATCAACTTTTTTTAATTTTAATTCCCAATGTTTACAAATAATTGTTGTTTTTCTAGAAAGTAACCATGAACAAGAGAATCCACGAGTTATGAGTATCTTCATTTTTACCAAATCAATACAATGGTCACACCCGTATATATCAAACAAATAGTTAAAAAGATTAAGGTTGCATTTGTTTGATTCATGAAGCCCTCGTTGATATTACAATAACGGTTAGGAATTGTGGCTCATATGCCTAATATAACTAAGTTTCTAAATAGAATTTGTATTTTAATAAGTAATTCTTGGAGAAGAAGTTGTCTTGGTCTCTGAGGAATTGTATTCATTGTGCAACAAGAAATGAGTTTTGAGGCTCTATAAATAGAGATGGGGTTGAGTGAGAAAAGATAGAGGGGAGAAGGATGTAAAGGGTTGGTGAGTGTTGTGAGGAGAGGATAAAGTATATATAATTCTGGAGGAAGATGCCAAGAGAAAGAGTGAAAGAATGTGTGTTGTAGGCATATTTTCTGCGTGTTGTACATTCTCTTCTCAATTGTAGTGAACTCTCTCTCCATGGACGTAGCACTAGAGTTGAGTGAACCACATAAAATATTGTGTTGTGCGTGAATGTGTTTGATTGTTATCTTTATATATGATTGTATGATTGTGGTGATGATAAAGAAAAATAAGCGTAGAAACATGGAGGGTAGACACTAATTCTAATTTGAGGGAAGATAGATGATATATATATTGAGAGAAATAACTATTTCTTTTATATTATGTGTGAAATAATTATATACCTTGCACAATCTCAAATATATATATACTAGTGATTACCTTTGCCTACGACACTATTAATGTAAAAGGAATTGAGACCATTAAATAGATTAATTTTAGATCGTAGATAGATAAATACATTTTTGACTAAGCTTAATGTAATATAGATATATAATTTGTTTTTTCATAAATATATAATAGTGAAAAAATAACATTCCAACTTTAGTTCAAATAACTGGTTGAATTATATTTCATTTGTAAAGACCGTGATTATTTTTGGTTGGTTTTTTTTTTTATTGACATATAAGTGATGTAAATGATTTTATGCATGTTTTGAATAAAAATTACATGTTTGGGGAATAGTTTAAAGGTTCAAAGAAGTTTTGGGATCATTTGGTTCAAAATGGTATTTTCGAGTTAGTGGGGCCTGGGACGCGAGTTGGGTGGGCCTGGAAAATTGGATAGTTTTTGAAAAATAAACATTTTTGATTTTGGACTATTTGAAATATTAGGAGAGATAAGGAATTTATTTCAGGACCGTAGGAGTTTTCAGAATCGAGAACGGAAGCTGAGAAGATACGTTAAGTGACTAGGGAAATTTTGGTCATTTGACGCGGCTAGGGCTATAAATAGCAAGAGATAACATTTCAGCCATATGTTTCTCTCTCTAAACAACTAGCCAAGAGTGTTCTTCCCTCTTTCTACACCTCTTCATCTTCTTTCTAAATTTTGAAAGGCTTAGAGGGTGATTTGGAAGACACCGAAGGAGAAAAGGTTATTCTACACGTTGAGGGCTTTCCTTTAAACCGAACAAAGTTTGTTTTGGGTGAGGTTGGTTCAGTGAGAATTGGAGGAATCATTTAGAATCTCTTCTAAACTATGGTAGGGATGCCTAAATCATAAAATTAGGAATTTGTGTGAGTATATTGGGTGTCTATAGCATCCAATTGGCAATATATGTGTTTTTGTTGTATTTTCATGGTCTAAGCATGTTATATTCTGAAATGGAATGATTTCTTACCATGAATGTATGTGGTTATGTGTTTTGAAAGGTTATACGTGGCTATATAACATATTGCGTACAAATGTAGAGAATTATGTATGCTTTGTGTATATATGTGGAAATGACAACTATGTGTTTGTTAAATTGCCCCAAAAAGCAAGATTAGTTGTAAAGCATGTTTTTATTGTTAAATGGATACTTTGACATAATGGAATATGGATATGAACATGAAATATGAATTGTCGATGAGTGTTCAAGGAAAAAGGAATGGGATATCGAATGGACCTTAATTGGAGTCTGAATTCTTAGTTGAGTGCGAGACACAAGGAAGGGGCATGACATAGTGCATCAAAGCATATGGTTCATGACATGAATATTAGAGTATGATTTTTTGCCTAACATAATTACGTGATATGTGTATCATATGATTGCATGATATGTGGTATTCACAGAACTTTAAGAATTATGTTTTAACCATTTTAACATGCAAGAGCTCATCCCACTTTCTTTTCAAGACATGGCAAGGAGGTTACAGAGTCTCCCCAACAATGAGTTGGTATGGAGCGTAGATAGATTTTTGGAAAGCATTGTAAGTGCTATTTTTGGAATGCATGTCCGAAATGTGAACTAGATGCATTTTTTTTTTATCATATGTGTAACTATTTACATTTGTAATTATAGTTATGGTATGTATGTTATGAAAACATATGTAGTTGAAATCATGTACGAATATAATAAAGATGTTCCATTTTGTAAATACATAGATTAATGAACGATGTGAAATTGTGAAATACTTGTGAATGAATGTGTATCAATTGTAATCAAAATGGTCAAGTGAATGGAAGGTGTCAATGGGATGAAATGTAGGTGAAGTTAGAATTTTGTAAAAATCAAGGACTTCTGCAGGGAGGGCTTCAATTAATCGAAACCAATGTTTTGATTAATTGAAGGGGTTCAATTAATCGAACTGGGATTTCGATTAATCGAATAATATGTCATTTTGGGTATCAATTCCAGTGTGTTTCGATGCTAATTTTGATAAAAGTTCGATTGAGCGTAGAACTTCGATTAATCAAACCTCTGATTCGATTAAGCGAAGAACTTCGATTAATTGAAGCCATTGTGTCGATTAATCGAATAATATGTCATTTTGGGTGTCAATTCCATTGTGTTTCGATGCTAATTTTGATAGAAGTTCGATTGAGCGTAGAACTTCAATTAATCAAACCCCTGATTCAATTAAGCGAAGAACTTCGATTAATTGAAGCCATTATGTCAATTAATCAAAGCTTGTGGATGCTATTTGAGTTGAGTTTGGTAAATTGTCTAAGGATGATTAACTTGAAAAGGACCCATCAGTGGGTAACTACCTAGATAATGATGTTTGATGAGAAAATGATTCCACAAATTTTGAGACTAAGATTTAGATTGATTAGTCTTAGGTGACGATCCAGGTTTGAGGCATGATTGAGATTATAGTAAAAGGCTTCCGTGATAATGTTGATCTTGACAGTTCGTGTGGGAGTCAAGGGTGTGGGTAGAGATTGAACTGTAATTGTCACATTTATTCCGGGGATATGGGATAGTGACCAGGTAAGCGTGACACCTCATAACCAGAGTTTGGGCTCGGACTGAGTGGTTCCGATGGTTTGGATTTTGGGGCATGACATCATTGCTGACAATATATTTTAGGAACAAAAAATAACATTCAATAAAAAAAGTAGACTCACTTCCTACAAATTAAGAGATCACACAGAAAAACTTTAGAGAGAATTTTATGGTATCAACAAATGTGTTGTCACGTATATATCTTTTATACAAAATAAAAATAAAATTAAAAATATACAATAAATTTGCGTATATCTATATAAGTATATATATAGATATATAGTTTTAAAGTAATGATAGGGAATTCGAATCGGACCAGTACCAAGTAGTTTTATGTGAGATGAGTGGTGAGTTTCATTACATGATATCATGGTTATGTCATGTGGTGGATCCCACTCACATTGATCGGTTTCTAAATTATCATTCATAGTTTTATATCAAAAATGATTGTTTGACCAAGTTTTTCAACCGAAATTACCGGCCAAAGTAATTCTAGTCAAAGGATGCAATAGTACTCATGAAAAATGAGTTAGATCCAACATTTTAGAATGTCGGGCATGTGTAACAAGACTTGTTTTTATACTCGTAATTACTGATATTTAAGAAGGTAACATCGACTTGATAGCAGGATCATCTATAGTGTGCATTACTAAGAGCATATCCCGCGGCATTGCCAGACCGTGGTTCTGGCGATGCAAACCCAAATAAGGCCTCCAATGGCTAAGTGGAATTAAGTCATTCAAGGTGGGCCCTACAAAGCTTAACGAAAGGGACAATAGAATTAAGCCATCCTTTCCCCCAAACGCTTTGTATTCATGTGATTTTTTTGTGTGGTTATATATATATATATATATATATATATATATATATATTTGTGTCTTTAATTCACTTAAATGACTATAATTTTTACTAAAAATTAACTTTTTGGATGAAATCATTTATGTTAGAAAGAGAATTCTGATTAGTTTTAATTTGTACCTTTTAAGCATAGTTCTAACTTAAAGACATAAAAGTTATGAGTTTTCAAAGTAAAAAATAGTATAAAAAAACTTTAATATGTATATAGCATTAGTTTAATTATGTGAAAAAATAATTTAATTGTGAAAATATAGTAAATTTTAATTATAAAAAATTAAATTAAATTTGAAGATTAAAATCTGAAGAAACTGGATAAAGCCAAAATTTTGACATTATGACATTTTGACGCGATGGACTAAAATGATGATGGCCAGGAGAGAACAAATCTGAAAAAGTCATGGGAGATGCTCTCAATCTAGGAAGCACGAACATGGACACGGGACATGGGTACGACACGATACGAACTCGACGATATGAAAATTTTTAAACAAACAGGTCACGGACACGAGAAATATACGGCTATAAAATAGTAATATAATATATTAATATATATTAATTATTCAATAAAAAATATTACATTACAGAAATACTTCAATTCATCATCAAACAATTAAGAACCAAATAAATTTATAAAAAAAAATAGACAAATGGATTATAATAAATTAAAGAACCAGACTTATTTAGTCTTCTACATATATTTAGTTTATATTTTAATCATAACTTAGTATCATATAATTTTCATTCGAAATATTTGAATATACATCATTGCTATGAAGTGTCCGATACGTCTTCGAGGAGTGCCCAAAAAGTGTCCGAGCAGTGTCCAAGGAGTGTCCGAAAAGTGTCCTAAAAAGAAAAATGTCAAGACACTTCTACGAAGTGTCCGACACGTGTCCGAGTGTCCGACACGTATCCGAGGAGTGTCCGAGTGTCCGATACGAGTACGACACTCTCAGTAAAATGTCCATGCTTTCTAGCTCTCAATGGTTCAACGAATTGGCCAATAAGAAAGTCACATGAGAAACGGGTCGCATTGGGCAAACAGGTCTGCTGACTGCTCTGGGCATTAGGAAGTCGTGGACTTGACATAAAGCAACTGCACAAGAAATGCTTTGCTTCAACTTTAACCCTTTTGGTACAAGATTCTTACAGCAACATTGACGTGAGAGTTTAGAATTCATTGTTAATTGCTCGTGCTTCAGCTTTAACCCTTTTGGTACAAGATTTTTTTCCCCTTTGTAATACAGCTGAACTCTAGTGTTGGTACAAGATTCTTACAGCAACATCGATGTGGGAGTATAGAATTCATTATTAGTATTTCATCATTAATTGTGTTGAGCGCTATCATGAGCCTGAGTCACCTGACAGTCATGAGCCTCAGTCACCTGACCGTCGTGATCATTTTTCCCTACTCTAATACTAATATGGTTAAGTTCAAAAAAAAAACTCTCTGGCTGATATACAAAAAATATCTCAATGTATAGTTTAGTATGCTACTATAATTCCTGCTAGTTATTTTGGATGAGCAAATACCCTTTTTTGATGAATTTTCATTTAAAAATAATGGTTGATCATCATATTTAACTTTTTTTTTTTTACATTTCGATATTATCCTTTGCATTTTAGAGTGAAAAAATCTTCGATATTATCCTTTGCATTTTAGAGTGAAAAAATCTCTCTCGCTATATAAAAATTATGCAAAAAAAACTCCCTTGCTATATATAGAATGTGCAAACACTCTCCAGATATTCAATTAAACTCTCACAATTTTTAAATTTTACAAATAAGGACAAATCTTCAATTTGCATGTACTAAAATAAGAAAATAACAAAAATAACCTTACAGTATTAAAAATATATATATATAGTAAAATGTCCAAAATGAACAAAGGGTTTTTCGAACCACGAGAACAATTTGCATATTTTTTATATAGTGAGGGTTTTTTTTGCACTTCACCCTATAACTTGCAAAGGATAATCTCGAAATTTAAAAAAAAAATAAGTCAAACACGACGGTCAACAATTATTTTTGAACGAAAATTCGTCGGAGGGAGATATTTTCTTATCAAATACAACTAGTAGAGTATTATATGAGCACATTAAACTACATGAGTATTTTTTGCACATTCTGTATATAGCGATGGTGTTTTTTGCACTTTCTCTTTTCCTTTTTTTTTTTTTATTTTTTAATACTATAAACGTATTTTTGTCATTTTCTAATTCTAGTATCAGCAAATTGATGATTTGTCCTTATTTGCACAATTTAAAAACGATAGAGGGTTATTTGAACATTATAGGTTATTTGCACATTCTGTATATAGCAAGAGAGTACGTTTTTTGCACTTAACTCATACCAAGGAAGCACAAACACGAGATACAGATTCGACACGATACGGATACGACGATATAGAAAATCTCAAAAAATTAGGATACAGACACAGTAAAGATATGTCAAATAAATAAATATATAATAGGGTATATTACACTGACCTCCCCTGAGGTTTTGCCTAATTACACCCAACATCAAACTAATGAATTTTGTTACAATGACCTTTCCTGTAACAGAAATGAACTCACCGACGTTAACTTTTGGGTGAAATGTCTATTATACCCTTAATATTATATTGATATAAAATTAAAATATTCATATATATAAAATGACACTTTTGTCCATCTAATATAATAATATTTACTATATTATATATATAGTAAATATTATTATTATATATATGTAGATATATATATATATATATATATATGTGTGTGTGTGTGTGGGGGGGGGGCGCAAAGGAGCTGAGAAAGTTAAAGTCTTCACAGCCATTATTAGAGCACCGGTTATCTTCTCCAGCCACACCACTATCGCCGGTAATCATTCAACATCAACCACCAACCAACTGCTCCAATTTCTATGGCCACTGCAGGACCCAAGCTTCACCCATGCACTGCCGAATCTTCCACCCGAAAGACCCATTGTCACAAACAATTCCATGACAGCCGAGCCAACCAAAGAAGACCCATAAGCAACGACATCTCTACCATAGAAGCTCCATCTTCGCCGAAATTAAAGCAAACACCAATGTTGTAACATCATCACTCTTCAGTCCCGAGACTCCATTGAAATGAGTAGCCGAAAATTCAACTTCATTGTCTAAGATCTACCTAAGAAGACCTGTTACAACCAACATCTTCACTGCTGAAATGCCACCATGAGAAGTCACACTGGCACCATTATGAACAGACCCATCATAAACCATGAATAACCAAGCTTAGCAAAATGGGTCTTCGTCACCATGGCCATTTCGAGCACCGACCAAGCTCCATCATTCTTGACGCCATGGATAGTGCATCTTGCCCAAGTTCTATTACCAGCCTCCATGAAAGCAACACTGAAACTCAAACCATACTCGCTGGGACCGTTATATCCATTGCCAACCACCACTGTTGTTTTCTTCACCATGTCCAATCTACCAACCATTGCTACCGTGAAGACCCACCACTCAAGCTCCACCTTGAAGACAACCACTACCACTATGAGAAGTCACACCGCACCATTGCATAACCAACCCACCATCATCCACCAGTTCCAAGCTTCACCACAGGAGCTACACCAACACAACCACCTAGAATTCACCGTTATTCTCATTGTCGAATCAATGTCGGCAACATTAAAGCACCTTCAACCGTCGACCTCTATCACCACACCACTGTAATATGAAATTCATATAAATGTATATATATATATATATATATATGTATATGTAGATGTATATATAAGTTGATGGACATTTTGGTTCGTTCAACTAATTTTTTTGACAAAACTAACGAAATTTTAGATGGAGTGGGTTTTTGTCATAACAGAGCTAACCTAAGGGGAGTACTGTGAAACAAAATCCATTAGTTTGATGTTAGATGTAATTAGGCCAAACCTCAGGAGAGATTGGTGTAATTTATCCTATATAATATTATGCATAAAATATTAAGTTTTATTCTTCAACCATAAAATAAATATACTTAAAGTAATTATACAAAATAGAAGAAGTTAAAATCTAAAAATCTCTTATCTTTTCTAATATTATTTACAATGACTCACTTGTTTGAGAGTTTTAAAAATATTTTTGTTTTATTATAAAATGACCTTTATTATTTAATTTATAATTTTTTTAATATTACAATCTTAACCCCACTTTATTGAACAAAAAATTACAAATTTGTCCCAAAAAGTATACGAAACGTATTTCAAACGTATCCCAAACATATCCTGGTGTATTTCAGACGTATTTGACATTCAAAAAATAATTTTTTTTAAAAAAATACTTTTTCATAATATCAAATACGTATTCATCCATATCGGTATCGAATACATGTCTGATACGGTCATAGAAATTTAAATAAAATATGTGTGCTTCCTAGACCCATACTAATAAGAAGAGAACAACAAAATGTTAACCCTTTCGAGTCTTTGACTGATAGATGATAGTAATATACTACCGGTGGCAGTAGGTGGGTGGCAAGGAAGCGCGAATACGGACACGGGATACGAGTATGACACGATATGGATATGACGAAATGAAAAATCTTAAAAAAAATAAGATATAGACACGGCAATGATACGTCAAATAAATAAAAATATAATATTATACATAAAATATTAATTTTTATTCTTCAACCATACAATAAATATAGTTAAAGTAATTATACAAAATATAAGAATTTAAAATCTATAAATTCACTATCTTTTCTAATATTCTGTATAATGACTCACTTACTTGAGAGTTTTAAAAATATTTTTGTTTTATTATAAAATGATCCTTATTTTCTAATCTACAAAGTTTTTAATATTACAATCTCAACCACATTTTATAGAAAAAAAAATTACAAATTTACCAAGAAAAGTATCCTAAACATATCACAGATGTATCTTAACTATATTCTGGCGTATTCCAGCCGTATCCTCTGCGTATCCTAGTCGTATCGGATATTCAAAAAATAATTTTAAAAAATTGGATACTTTTTAGCCGTATTCGAACGTATCATGCCGTATCCGTGATACGTGTCCGATACAACCATGAGGTTCGTTTTGGAGTATCTGTGCTTCATAGGTGGGTGGGTTCAATTATTTTATGGGTAAGTGTGTATAATTTTTTGATTGAAAAAAATAATAATAAATTTGTTGTCATTACAAGTTTGACTGCTGTGTTGGTAACTTATATTTAATCTTTGTTAGGGTGGCGTTTCAATTGTTACTGTGAAAGTGTGAAACACCGAAACCTATTCCTCACTTCTTAAGTTTTTTTTTTTCCTTCTTATTTTTAGGGTAACCATTCGCCCTTAACAACTAGCAAGTAAACGGTAAAGGGTCAAGAAGCATGCCTCCTCAGTCCTCAGGTAACAAACTCCTACACTCTCCAACTTTTTTAAAAATTTTAATTGGCATTACTTTTTAGGTACCCATTATGTTTTCTTCCCCAGTTTACATACTGATTTCTTGTTGTTTATGTTTTTATACTCACAAATATTTATTGTTGTGTTGTGATGCTCGAACAAGTTACAAGTTTGATAACGTTTTAAAATTTTTCCATATTTTATCCTAATAATATAGGTTGCTTTTACGGAAGAAGACAACTGAATGGGAATGAGTGGAATAGGGAAAAAAAAATAAGGTATGTTTTTTTGAGATATTCCATTCTGCTTTGATTAGATGCTCCTTTTTGTACATTAAGCATGTGACATTAATTATTAATTCCTTTCTCATTCATTTGAAAAATTAGTAGTATTACAAGTTCGCAGAGGTATCGCTACCGACAGGTTCACAAGTTGTATTGCTTGGTAGCGATAATGATACTCACCGATATATCGGTGTGTTCCGATATACACATTGGGAAGCCGGTTCCATGAAAGAACCGGCCAGCCATCTTCTGTGTGCTTAAGAATATTAAGCAGCCTCCTTGCTGACAATTTTTTTACTTGTTTCCGATAGGATGTGGGTATCAGCAGCTAATGTGGTAACCTTAAGAGCTTTTTGTGGGCAACTAGTCCTTTAAAAGATTTATTATATAAATAATAATAAAAAAAGGTAGTTTCTCTTTTAGATGATATGTATTTTATTTAATTATAATTGGAAAAAGAAAAAAAAAAGTAGTTTCTCAGTTATTTTAAAATTCATCACTTGCAATAACTCTTGAAGCAAAAGAATCCTCTGAAATGCAAGGAAGATGCACAAAACAAGTATAATATTCATGCAAAGTGAGAAATTACTCATTATTAGAGCATCCAATTGCCAAGTGGGTTTTGGCGATTGGACTCTCGCCATCTTGTTGAGGGACTAAAATCCTCTCCTTTTAGGTGACGTCCTGTTCCAGTCGGTTCTCAACAAACGACCGCGTTTGGCTTTCAAATTGGAAAGTTGGTAAATACGATAGGTTGGTATTTAACGGCTTAAAACGTATACAAATATATCGTATTCAAACCTTGTATTTAGGGCTATTCTTATTTCCTTTTATGAGAGTTTTAGTTTGAAATTTAAAACGAAAAACCTAGAATCCCCCTTTGTAAAATCCTTGTTCATTCAAAATTATCAGAAATAGCTAGTTTGGGTTCTCATCTTCAACACTACCCTGTTGATATTTTTCTCTAACCAATTTAGGGTTTTTCTCAAACCAAAATTCTGCCTTTTACTCTTTGCTTTGTACAACTCTAAAGTCGATTCTTATGACCCAACCCATCTTTGAGTTGCAATTTCTCCAAATCTGCACAAAAACTCCAGAGTGAAGAGAGTAGTGGGATCGTGGCCCAAATTTTTGATTTGATTTGCTCTCAAGGCTGCCGTTCAATCAGATCATTTGTGTCGGAGAAAGTTTCTGGCCATACATCGACTTCACATAGAAGATCCGAGCCTAAATATCTAGTTTTGTTTTCATTTTCTCTTTAATCTTTTGTATTGGACCCTGTTTGGTTGTCGAGAAATTGCGGAAAAGAAAAGAGTTTTGAGATATCAACAACTACAAGCCTTCATCGTGAGTATTATGCATCTTAGTCCCAATGTTTTCTTTAATCACCTGTTTGTATATGTATATTAGTATAGATATAAATATTGCTCCTATATATGTATACTTGAATCGTTGAACAATAGTTGATAAAGATTGGGTTCTCTCCTTCCTTGCGTCTCGCCTACTCTGTCTTTGTAGTTGTTACTCTGAATATATATAACCATTGAAAAACACTCAGATTTTCTTTCCTCCATTTTTTAGGCCTCGCCTTATTTGCATATGGAACTGTAGAAAAATTGGGTAAGAGCTGTATTTAAGCTTGTTATTGCTAACTAGGTGTGGTTAATTTTTGGGGAGCATTAATTTAAGCTCTACAACTGATTTTCTAGCTGTAGACCTCTTTCAATAATTTCTAGGAGCATGAATCTATGCTTGGTTGGGGAACTACTGATATTAGAATAAAATTTAAAAAGATATAAAAAAAATTTTAATATAAAATTTTTGAATATGAGTTGATGCAAGTGATTGAGAAGTTAAGGATTGAATTGGAGAATGAGAGTAGGATGATCACTGACTTGGAAATGGAGTTGGAGTTTTTGAAATTATAGCTCTGAATAAGGTTCTTAGATTTCAATAGTTTTAGTAATCTCTATGTTTCTTTCTGTGTCTATTTTATTTCTAGTAGTTTACATTAGTAACTTAACAACAGTAGTCTCATCATTTGTTTATTTATACATTTTCTATTACAAAATTTATTTTGGCCCTAAATATATATGAAAAATGATGTTCAACTTCAATGTCTAATTTTTCTTTTTAAAATTTCCATGTCTTTGTATTTGTTATTTTTGAACTAGCTGGTTATCGAAAGTGAGAGATTTTGTCTTTTTTATTTATTTATTTATTTTTGTTTGACCCATTTTGAAATTTAATGTTTTCATAGTGATTGGACCAACACAGAATGCATGACAATAGTATTATGCCCACTTCTTTTTCTTTTCTCTTTGATATTTTTTTGTTTTAATGTTAGATTATATATATTTGTTAAATGGTGATGTTTATTGTAACCTTTGGAAAGGGTAAAAAGAAGTGCATGAAAGCTATTCTAAATGTTACAAGAGTTCATTCTTTAGGAGGATATTTAAGAGTTCACTATTTGCGATGATCATATTAATCATGTACTCTGGGCAGGAGAAACAACTTAACATGTCAGCTTATTTAAATTTCTTTGATATTATTATCTTGGTTAGCATTATTTGCTAGTTTCTCTTGGTACTCTGGTCTAAAAGCAGCCATTCAGGTAGATATTGTATCATAGTTAACTCACCAAATTAATAAGGGATATGGCTGCATTTTGTATTTAGGAGAAGCACTCGGGAAATTAATCTAGAAAATTCAATCTTTTAGCCGTGGGACAGGCGCCCTTTATTTTGATATTTTACAGTAGTCTCTTGCATAATCAAATGAATAGGTCTTTTTTTTTAAATTTAAATTTTTACTATTTTGCATTCTATTTTTATATAGTTTTTGAACAAGCTGAAGAATTTCTAAATTTGATAAAACGAGATAGAATATTGTGTAGATAATTTTATATTGAAATTTTAAGGAAAACAATTATCATTTCATATAGTTTTTGTATTTATATGCTTGCTTTAAATCCACCAAAATTTTCAAATATGTACATTTTAACTAGTATTCTTAAGAGCATGTCTATTATGAGGATACTCTCACTTAACTTGCATCTCTATAACTGTTAGATTAATAAGCAATCCTCATAGCCTTACAATCCAATGGTTACAAGGGCACGGGCTTAACAAGAGCGGACTTGTGATAGTATCTTTTTATTCTATTAAAAAATGTAGAATATATGACCTAAAAAAAATGAAAACACAACTAAAGTAAATGGATACTGGAACTTATATGAGAAGAAAAGACTACATTGTCACTTTTTTTCACTAGATTAAGATTTTTAAAAGCAAGAGTAACAATGTTAAATGGACTTTAAAAAGGCCACAAGAAAATGCTCAATCATTATGAAAAGTTCTTAATGTTAATTGAATATTATGTTCTCTAGTAGATTGATAATATAACCAATTCGCCATGATTAAGACTTCGGCCATAACATAGTTGACAAATCCAAGATGTATAAGTCAAGCGAATTATATTAAATAGGTTCTTTGTCCATTGTTATGTGAAATGTGAATTTATTATTTGGTTCATTTTTGTCAGAGATAGTATAGACCCTAAATTTGGCCCACTGTTTTTTTTTCTTTTTGGAATATTATCATTATATATACCATTTTTCTGGTTTACACATGGGATGAGATGTTTCTTTGATGTGTAAATTGTTTGAGTTGTATGGACGAGAAACAAATGCCAATAACAATAATATTCAATAGCCAATGCCAATAATAGAGTTTGTTTGAATATTTTGATTTATTTTTGCACTGGAAACATAGTGATATCATTTTGTTAACACAATCTATGTTAACAGATCTTTTGATTTATGTTTGTCATTGATACTTTCAATATTGGATACATGTGTGACACAAATTGGCAAGTCATACTTGATATAATTCTTTACTTGGCACACATTTTTGGCACGCTACCTCACGATTAACAAACCTTAAAGTTGGGACTTGGGATATTACTGTTATTTTTTATTTTTTTGCTATTAGTTGGTGCTTAATTGTTAAATTATCTTATAAAGACCATATTTTGCCCATCAATTGTTGGATTTTTTGAAATTTTCTCATTAATTTTGGTTTCATTCATGAATTAGACAAATTGAAATGCCTAGATTTAAATTGCAAGCTAAAAAACCCCCAAAGAAGAAATCCATACCTATCTCTCCAGCAAGTTCAAGCGACGATAGTGATTACAATCCTTCTTTTACTCCAAGTTCTCCATTAGCTATCCATAGTTCCGAGATGGAAGAGAATTCTAAAAAGGCTACGGGAGACGCTTCCACAACAGCTGCTGTAGATTCAGTTTCTAAGAAAGTAGGGAAGCGGCCTGCCGGAACCTTCTTCCTCTTTAGGTATACATTCAAATTTACATTCACATTTAAATTAAAAAAAATTTCCTAAATCATATTGATATGTAATTTTGATTTTAGCAAGTAACATGAGATAGATAGGTTAAGTCAAATTTGTCTTTCAAGGTCTTGCAACTATTCTAAATGATTTTTGAGTTGGTGGTTTTCAATTGCAAAATTCATAGTGACAAAGTTACTCTCAAAATATCAGTTCTTCTCTTTTTATGAACAAGTGTATACCTTATAACATATGAGGAAAAAGTTGGGATGTTATAAGCATTTCATAGTTTATACATGTTAATAAAATTTGTGATGCACATACATTATCCTCAATTTATAATTTGTCATATGATATCAGGTCTGATTTTGTAAAGAGCTATCGAAAAAAGCATGGACTAAAGGAAAGAGTTAAGAGCGACGTAATGAATGAAATTCACAAGATAGCTCTTGATGCTTGGAGGAAAATGAACAATGACAAGCAGGCTCCTTATATCCACTTATATAAAAAACTACATCAAGAGTTCAAAAAGTCTGAACCAAATAAAGTTTCCAAAAACAAGGTAATTTTTTTTTGGTAATCATTTTATTTCATTGCTTCTCCTACTATGTTTGAGGAAATGAAATAATTATGTTTTCCTCTTATGTTATTCGTGTTTCTGAATGTAATGTTTTGTTATGATTCAGAACCAAACAAAACCAAAAGGTTGTTGGTATAGATGCTCGCTCCCCAAGTTCATTGAAGTCATATCCTATCTTGATGATGGAAAGAGGAAGGCAGTTAAGGAGATTGGGTTTGAGGTTTTGTTGAACCTGAAATGCTCCTACTTGTCCCGTTTACTCTGCCAATATTTAAGAAAACATTTTGATTCAGATAAATCTCTGATTAAAGTTGAGGAGATAGGTTATCTGTCCGTACATGGGGATGATGTGCAATCTATCCTAGGATTACCTGCTGGCAATGTGAAAGTGCCAAAAAATTCCCACTTTGTTGCAGATTGGATAGTCCAAGGTGGATATCGAGCGAGGGGAGGAATGCACTTAGCAAAATTGGCTGAGAAGGTCATAACACTGGAAGCTGGAGATGATTTTAAGCGAGCATTTGTCCTATTTGCTTGTGCTGCAATACTTAGCCCAAATGGCCATTATCAGTGCCATATGAGCTTGTGGAAAGCTGTTGATGATGTTAATGCAATTAGGACTTACAACTGGTGCGCATATGTCCGAGAGTGTTTACTTAATAGTATAAAAGAAGATGTAGATGTTAAGGAAAAGCAAATGTACGACGGATGTATGATTTTCTTACAGGTATATAATATTATATTTCTTAAGACTATATACTTAATTTTTTATATAAAATTTGATTCTTTATTAATATGAATGTTATTTCATTTGTTTCATGCAATTTAAAACAACTTCTGTATTTGACGCGTTGTGATGTGAAATACCCTTCTTATCCCAAGGGAGATATCCAAAACATTGGTTATTGGCATAATAACCTTGTACGAAAACGCTTAATGTGGGAGAATGAGATGGGAGGTTTTGGACACGGTCAGGTAATATTATTTATTCTTCATTTTAAATATTTGTAGTATATGGAATTGAAAAGAGGATAATAACCATTTTGCTGAAAATTAACTTCATCTTTTAATATCAATTTGGAACAGTTGCTCCCGTTATGGGGCAAAGCATTTTGCAGCACTACCAATACGGGCCCATCTCAACATGGTTTATCCCCTTCTCTGTCTGAATCATCAAATACAGATGTTGACCATGATAGTTATTCAGACACAGAGTTGAAGGTAAATATGTATTACATTATTTTAACTATGAATAGGCTTTCTTGTAAAATTGTCGGTGCTCACCATAATCTCTTTACACAGCGCTACATCAAAGAAATCCGGATGGAAATCCAACTAGCAGAAAAGCATGTAATAGCTTCAAAAAACAAGCTAGGCAAATTAGAATCTTTTGTGAGGCAACGGAAGGGAAAGAAAAAAGCAAGAGTCTCGGTGGACACCAATGATGACGACAGAGGTTATGGGGAACCCTTTGGTGTTAACAATGAAGAAGACACATGGCATAAGGAACCCATTGGTGACCCCATTGATATAGGTGAGAGGACACCCTTTGTTGATGATAATGTCAACAAAATTGGTCAAGAACAACCTGCTGCTGACAATGATGAGGACAAATGGGATAGGGAACCCATTGGTGACCCTGCTTACTTGAGTGTGACCGAACCCACTCCCAATATAGAAGAAGATAAATGTGATGCACCATTGCAACAGTCTCAGAAAATTTCAGAGACTGCAATTGGTGAAGAAGTGGAAAATGTTGCAAGACCCAAACGGAAAAAAAAATGTGGGCCTTATGGATTCTCTCCCTGGATAAACACAAACAATAAAAAAAGTAATTTCAGTGATGACCAGAAGAATAAGTTGCTTTATGTGGCAGCGGCTGGCCGTGAGAAAGAGTAAGTGTAACAGGCACTCAGAAAGAAGTTGTTGTTTTATGTTGTTTTAAATTCTATATTGTATCATAAATAATTTATGGTGTGGTCCATATTTGTCTTAGTTAAGTACTGGTTTACATGTTCGATGAAACCCTCCGTCGACGTGAGCTGTCACACTTTTTTGACAACAATTGGGTATCGAGCCTTGTGAGTGGATTTACCTAACTACATTTTTTGTATTTCTATTCAACGTTATATGTTTTTCAATATTTCTTTAACTAATCAAATTATTTTCTTTTAACAGATGATTAATTTCTTTGGAAATGTTCTGAACAATGAACAAGAAAAGAATAGAAAGAAATTGTTTCTTAAAAGTTTTGTCGTACAATTAATGGAGGATAACAACATAGAGAAGATACAAAATTCATCAGATCGTAGGTTTGTCTTGAAAGGTGTATGGGAGAAGTACAAAAGACTTGCAACAACTGATTTGGAAGACTCAAAAAAATCGGAGATGGTTAGTATGTTTGTTCATGTATATATAATATTGACTTTAGTTTTGTTATTAGTAAGTGTCCCTGTCTCATATTATAGTACATATTCAAATACAAGTACTTTATATTTTAGATGATTATAAAGTGAACATGTCATTTATTTTTAGGTTTTCTATTTATTGTTGCAATAACGGGAAAGTTTATTGATGTTCTCTTTGGCACAGTTCTTTTTTCCTGCATGCTTGAAGAAACATTGGTTTTTGTTAGTGGTCAATCGTCCATGGAAAATGGTTGACTATATTTGTTCAAAGGGACGTCCCTCTAGACAACCACATTATGCGAACTTTGTGGTACATGTCTATTCACATTATTTTCAGGGTTATTAATTTGTGTCTAGGTCATCTATTTACCAAATCTTGTGTTGTATGTCAGAAAGAGTTTCTTGAGATTGCTTTTGAGGAAGAGTGGCCACATTTTGAAATAAAAAAAGGGGACAAATTACCGATTCAGCCTGATGGGTATGTATACCTTATTTACATGATAAATAGTAATTTAAATACAAAACAAGTAAGTAACTGATTTAGATAAATACCCTAACCATATCTCTAATAAAAAATTCGCATATTAGGACATCATGTGGAGTGTTTTTGATGAAATTTATGGAGTTGTGGAATGGCGATGAGTTTTTCCGCGACTTCAATGTAAGTATAATGTATTATAACTTTTTTAGATACCAATACTAAATTACGTTTCACAACTTTGTTTTGTTCTTAATGTTGCAGACAGATCCAAGGGTTATGCGTTCTGAGTTTGTGCTACAATTTTTGGACCATTCGATGAACGAAATTCGCGATCACATCACCCTTGAGGCCAACATTGCATGGAATGAAGCATATTCTAAAAATGCAAAGTGATGTGGATGACTGTATTTTTATTGATGACTATATATTTTGCCACAGTTAGGTTTATTTAGATGGGTTATTCATTACATCCCATCCCAACTTATGGATGGTGTATTTTTTGGCTTTGGTATATCTTTTTTATGGATGACTGTTACATCCTAATTTAATGGAAATAGGCAGGTTCCTTGAAATGTATGTTACATCCTAATTTAATGGAGATAGGAAAATTCTTTGAAATGTATGTTACATCCTAATTTAATGGAGATAGGCAGGTTCCTTGAAATGTATGTTATATCCTAATTTAATGGATATAGGCAGGTTCCTTGAAATGTATGTTACATCCTAATTTAATGGAGATAGGCAGGTTCCTTGAAATATACGTTACATCCTAATTTAATGGAAATAGATAAGTTCCTAAAATGTATGTTACATATCCACTTAAACGTAACACATTGAAAACCTGAATTATATGTTATATCCTCAGAGATCTTAAACTTATGTTGCATCCCAACTTAAAGGTAACACATAGGAAACCTGAAATATATATTACATCCCAACCTTAAGGTAACATGTACGGTACATCCCAAGTTAAACATAAGACCAAGGAAACATGAAATGTATGCTACATCCTAACTTAAGATAACAGGTTGAAAACCTAAAATGTATGTTACATCCCAACTTAAGGTAATAGGTAGGAAACCTAAAATGTATGATACTGATAGGCGTTGAATGTTACGCATTCTAGCCTCTTAACTTATGTATTTTATTCTCTTAGTGATAGATTATTTTGTGATTTTACTTTGTTTTAGTGTTTTCTGTATTTTCAGGGTCTTAATAATTATTTCAGTTAAAACCGTGATTTTGGGCTTTTAAAGAAGACATCCAAGATGGTGAGATGAAGCCTACATCAAGGAGATTCACTCAACCATTTATTTCAACTCAAATCAGCCCAAGAAAGAGGTCCAAGAGAATTACAGCTGCTTAAGAAGGTTTCGGGCCTGAAGCCCAAATCTGCGCATAATGCAGTCTTAATCCCGTTTTGGAAAACGGACCAGAAGTCTTATTTCCGAGCCTCAAATTGACATAATTCTCGCACAAGGTTGAACGAAATTTGATTCTGCACACTTTTGTATTTCACAAAAATTCCGTAAATCGGACTTCTAGTGGGTCAAAAGTTGGGCCGAAGTCAGCAGGAAAAACCCACCTGATTAGTGCTGCGGGAAACCCTAATTAATTCCTAATTGGATTAGGACTTTGGTGAATTCTCTTGGGGAGTAAAAGGAAGACTTGGAGGCTGAAGAGGGAGAGCTTACATAGAGATTGGAGAGTCTGAGAGGGCTGAAGAGAACAGAAACATATTGCAGAGCCATTGGAGAACGAAGTCATACGCGTAATTCAGAAAGATGATGTCTTCTTCCTCAACAGTTGAAGCTTCTTCTTCTACCATGAGCGGCTAGTTCATCCACTAGGGTTTTGATGTAGCCCTAACAAAGCATCAATGGTTTGATTGTTTTAATTATTGGGGACCTTTATATACATGCATAGATTGTGTAATTGTGAGGATTCTTATTAATGAATTGAGCAATAAAAGTCTTGTAAATTCAATCTCAATGATTTCTTATCTTGTCTTAGATATTTAGTTGTTGTTATTGAACTCAATCTCTTTTGTTTTCTGTGATCATGAGAGAGATTATTACACAATGGTAATCACTGAATATATTGTTATGAGCTTTGATGGATTATGCCTAGAGAAGATGAACCATACTGCACCCTAGATTAGAGTAGTTAGGCAGATGGCCCATGCCAATCGAAGATAGTCCATGGCTTAGCCTTAATCATATGTTATCTTCTTGACGGATGAAGGTGAGCTTGTAGCCACCGACACCACTTATGCATGATGTAATTCCCCTATAGTTGATTCAATTGACCATTGATTGTGGAGTTAGTGGTGAAGTCAAACACCCTAGGTTTCTCTCTTATTATCTTCATTATCTGTTTACCTTTGATTTATTTTATTTTATCTTTTTAATTAGTTAAAAATCAGAATTCTTTTCTTATAAATTTAATTAGAATTAGTTCTGTGTTCCAACTCATCAGAACATAATCCCTGAGGTACGATACCCATTCCTTTCGATAGCCCTATTCTGCAAGGAATTCGTTCTATTGCGAAGTGTGGAAATTTTTAATTGATATACTTTTTGAGTCACACTCACACACGAATCAGATACGTCCCAACATAAGGTAATAGGTTGCCCAACTTAAGATAACAGGTTAGAAACCTAAAATGTATGTTACATCCCAACTTAAGGTAACAGCTTGCCCAACTTAAGGTAATAGGTTGGAAACCTAAAATGTATGGTACATCCCAACTTAACGTAACAAGTTGGAAACCTAAAATGTATGGTACATCCCAACTTAAGGTAATAGGTAGGAAACCTAAAATGTATGATAGGTCCCAACTTAAGGTAACAAGTTGCCCAACTTAAGGTAATAGGTTAGAAACCTAAAATGTATGGTACATCCCAACTTAATGTAACAGGTTGGAAACCTAAAATGTATGGTACATCCCAACTTAAGGTAACAGGTTGAAAACCTAAAATGTATGTTACATCCCAACTTAAGGTAACAACTTGCCCAACTTAAGGTAATAGGTTGGAAACCTAAAATGTATGGTACATCACAACTTAAGATAACAGATTAAAAACCTGAAATGTATGATACATCCCAACTTAAGAAGTTTTCTCAATAACATTTAATTTGAGTCATATACATTCAATGATAATCAACTTAACATACAGCTGAGAAATGTAATTGCTATTCAAATACCAACTAGACATGTATAAAATACATAAGCCCTTCCAACTCAAGTTTTAAACAGTTGTTGTTGTGTACTACGGTTAATCTCTGGGATTGGTATATGGGACATTGGCGTGAAAGTTGAATGACTGAACCAAAGATGAAGATTGATGTTGTAGTAATTGTTACCTAAGGCCTGCATTTCAAAACAAAGTTATTGAAATCTGAATGTATTAAAACAAACATTTAATGTGCATTCAAAATAAAAAGGCATGTAGCATATGAGAGTAGTTACTATTAAATCTTATACAAATTGAAGAGGGACTTGAGAAAACATGCCCAAAGTCAGTTTAAATCACCATTAAAGCTTAAAATATAATAACATAATAAAATATTAGGGTAAAAAAGTAGATATTATTCACTTGCCATATCAGCCGCGCATGATTCGTCATAGGAAGAAGGAGTATTGAATAATTCTGATGAAAACATACATGTATCACCAATATTACTTTGCAAAAATTTATAGTGTTCATTAGAGATTACGCAATGAAAGCCATAATTTATATTCCATTACCAGAATAAAAGTGTATCACCTCACTTACCTGGTTTGAAGGAGTCATGGGTTGACCAAAATGAATACCGGAACTATAAGGTGGTTCGCAACCCTGTCTTTTGTGCATTACAGGTGGTGGCACATAACAATGATCATTGAGAAATTCAGATGGAATTTCAGCACCCTTCAAAAAACAAATAATGTACCTCTGTTAGGTTAGAATTATATTGTAAACAAAATAAACAAATTACTATGTAGATGTTATCCAAACAAGTTATTAGATTTCATTTAGTGACAACAATACTCACATTGACTAAAATATAAGAGGGGCTTGTCCTCCTACCACTACTACCTGCCACTTTAGAAACACCGGTGTCTTTAGATTTCTAGAACACAAGAAAAATGTTAAGAGATTTTACAGTTTCACAATGCAAGAAAATTCATGTATAATAGTATACAATGATATTATGATAATATGAAATGTATGTTACATATCCACTTAAAAGTAACACATAGAAAACCTGAAATATATGTTACATCCCAACTTAAACGATGAAATTTTGGTAAATACCTTAAGTTTTCATTTCATAGCCTTTTCTTCTTCTCCACAGATTTCTCCAAATCAGATTTTATCCTACGCCTTCGTCCTTTAGATGTATCTTTAGTCTTCAAGCCCTTGGCATTTATTCCAATGGATGTAGGTGGTAAACTTGCTTCTTTTCCAGCTGAACTTTGAGTAGAACTTCCTTGTGCAGATTTTTTCCATTCCATCGCCTTTAGTAATAAATCATTGTATCCTTCGTTGGTTTCCGATACAATGGAAGATATTTCAATTAGAATATGACAAAGGATCCTATGTCGTTGCCTGACTTCAAGTTTAGGATCCACCATAACTTCACCAGCAAGAATTTCATCCAAGTTACCATGTCTAGCATTTCTAGTCCACCTTGGTAATATATATTGAGAAGGCAATTCATTGATGTTCATCACCTCTTTAAGAACTTTTAAAGTGTGACTGCACATAATACCCTCCATTTCAAATTTTTCACATGAACAAGATAATTGGTCATCAACTGTCCTTGTCACGCATCGTTGCACCCCATTTTCATGAATGCCAACTTTATAAACCCAGTGTCCATTACTATCCATGGCACTGCAGCTAATGATTCTCTCGCTGACACAAGCTACTAAGAATTCTTCCTGAAAAATCTCAAATATCCTCCTTGTGTAAGTCTTTCCGGCTTGAACTAAAATTTCACAATCTCTTTGGAGTCTAGGTAGCTTATAGAGCAAACCATACTCGGCTTCATACTCTTTGTAATGCCTGTTGGATAACAGCCTTTCAAAGTGATTGAAGAAATCTGGAAGTGTTAGTTGCCTCGTAAAGTACTCCTTCAACCGAGCATTGAAGCTTTCACTCAACTGTGTGCTACGCATTCCCAAAGACCACACATTTTTAACAAATGCCTTAGCCCATATATGTCTCAAAACAAACAAGTTGTCCAACCATGTGTTATCAATAACACCATATAATATTAACATTTCTTCCCATTTGACTAAAAAATCATCTTCTTCCTCAATGCAAGACATGAATTTAGATATCACATTTTTGATGTCTTCGTCACCTTCAAAAAAGGGGACAAGATGCTTTTGTGCATTTTGCATTAAGTGCCACGTACAAAGATGATGTTTCGTCTCGGGCATAACCTGCGTTAATGCATTTGCCATTGCTGCATCTTGGTCAGTCAAAATCATCTTTGGCGCTTTACTAGACATCGCATTCAGAAATGTATCAAACAACCAAGCAAAAGAATCAGAAGTCTCATCATACATGAAGGCTGCCCCAAATACAATAGTCTCCCGGTGATGATTAAGACCGAGAAACAATGCAAAAGGCCGATTGCCGTGGACAAGCTTGTATGTTGTATCAAAAGTTATGACATCTCCAAAATGGCCATAATCAACTATCATTCTCGAATCTGCCCAAAATATATTAGTTATCATTTCTTCATTATCTAATTGCACAGCATAGAAGAATGAAGGATCTTCGCAGGCCTCAGTCTGAAAATAATTCATCAGCCAAATTTTATCTCCAAATTGAAGCTCATTTTGTCTTCGAGTCCTTATATTATTTTGTTGATCCAGCATAGTGAAGCCAATAGATTGTTTCCCACCAACTTGTTTTTCCATTAACTCATATGCATTACGAACCGTAATTCCTGAATCGGAAGCAAACTCCACATCAATGGCTTGAATTGCAATAATTCTTCGCTGCGAAGGCATCATGTGAGTGCACTCCTCAATTATCAAAGGATGGTTGAGAGTTTCCACAAATTTAGAAACGAAGTACTTTCCCTTATCATTGTTATATTTAATATGTATGAGTGCACCGCAGCCAGTTCGTGTTTCAGCCCTAGGATTCCTTGTTGATATATCCCTCTTGTCCTTCACCCTAATACCCTCCTTGGAACAAACAAACAATCTGGATGAAATTTTTCCAATAACACGACTTTTATTAAAATATTCTCTTCGAATACTGAATCCGATTCTACCCCCATATGCATTGTAAAAATCATACGCGTCTTGCTCAATATCAAACTCCATCGAAAACCTTGGTTTCCATTTTATTTGCTTAGGCTCAAGAACTGAAGCATTTGATGTGCCTTCAATGTTAATTAATTCAACTTCCATTTGAATAACTTTAATAACAAACATATATAGAACACAATTCAGCAAAATAAATCATAATTGACTTGAATTTTATCAGTTAATCTAAGTATAACATCAAACATGCCCTAGCACGCTCTGTCCCAAACATGTCCTAGCAATGCATTTACATAGTCCTACGTAACTTCTCAAGACAAACACTCCATGTTTGCACACTCTGCCCCCAAACATGCCCTACCAATTATGAAGGAAAATTAACAACAGAAACGATCTGTCATCTCACATAATTAGTCAAAAATAAACTGCATCAAAGTCTATATCATACGAAACTCTAAATGTAAATATTTCATTAGTGTAAGATAAGCCATAAATGCACAAATTTTAGGTTTCTAACTTGTTATTTTAAGTTGGACAATCTGTTACCTTAAGTTGGGATGTACCAAACATTTTAGGTTTCTAACCTATTACCTTAAGTTGGGCAGCCTATTACCTTAGGTTGGAATATATCATACATTTTAGGTTTCCTACCTATTACCTTAAGTTGGGATGTATCATACATTTTAGGTTTTCAACCTGTTATCTTAATTTGGGCAATTTGTTACCTTAAGTTGGGATGTACCATACATTTTAGGTTTTCAACCTATTACCTTAAGTTGGGCAGCCTGTTACCTTAGGTTGGGATGTATCATACATTTTAGGTTTCCTATCTATTACCTTAAGTTGGGATGTACCATACATTTTAGGTTTCCAACCTGTTATCTTAAGTTGGGTAATCTGTTACCTTATGTTGGGATGTACCATACATCTTAGGTTTCCAACCTGTTACCTTAAGTTGGGATGTATCATACATTTTAGGTTTCCAACTTGTTATCTTAAGTTGGGCAACCTGTTACCTTAAGTTAGGATGTACCATATATTTTAGGTTTCCAACCTGTTACCTTAAGTTGGGATGTATCATACATTTTAGGTTTCCAACCTGTTATCTTAAGTTGGGCAACATGTTACCTTAAGTTAGGCAACCTGTTACTTTAAGTTAGGATGTACCATATATTTTAGGTTTCCAACCTATTACCTTAAGTTGGGCAACCTGTTACCTTAAGTTGGGATGTATCATACATTTTAAGTTTCCTACCTATTACCTTAAGTTGGGATGTACCATACATTTTAGGTTTCCAACCTGTTACCTTAAGTTGGGATGTATCATACATTTTAGGTTTCCAACTTGTTATCTTAAGTTGGGCAACCTGTTACCTTAAGTTAGGATGTACCATATATTTTAGGTTTCCAACCTGTTACCTTAAGTTGGGATGTATCATACATTTTAGGTTTCCAACCTATTACCTTAAGTTGGGCAACCTGTTACCTTAAGTTGGGATGTATCATACATTTTAAGTTTCCTACCTATTACCTTAAGTTGGGATGTAACATACATTTTAGGTTTCCTACCTATTATCTTAAGTTGGGCAATCTGTTACCTTACGTTGGGATGTACCAAACATTTTAGGTTTCTTACCTATTACCCTAAGTTGGGATGTACCATATATTTTAGGTTTCCAACCTATTACCTCAAGTTGGGTAACCTGTTACCTTACGTTGGGCTGTACCATACATTTTAGGTTTCCTACCTATTACCTTAAGTTGGAATATAACATACTTTTTAGGTTTCCAACCTATTATCTTAAGTTGGACAACCTGTTACCTTAAGTTGGGATGTACCATACATTTTAGGTTTTCAACCTGTTACCTTAAGTTGGGATGTACCATACATTTTAGGTTTCCAACCTATTACCTTAAGTTGGGCAACCTGTTACCTTAAGTTGGGATGTATCATACATTTTAGGTTTCCAATCTATTACCTTAAGTTGGGATGTAACCATACATTTTAGGTTTCCAACTTGTTATCTTATGTTGGATAATCTGTTACCTTAAGTTGGGATGTATCATACATTTTAGGTTTTCAATATGTTACCTTAAGTTGGGATGTAACTTACATTTTAGGTTTCCAACTTGTTATCTTAAGTTGGACAATCTGCTACCTTAAGTTGGGATGTATCATACATTTTAAGTTTTCAATATGTTACCTTAAGTTGGGATGTACCTTACATTTTAGGTTTCCAAACTGTTAGCTTAATTTGGACAATCTGTTACCTTAAGTTGGGATGTATCATACATTTTATGTTTCCAATATGTTACCTTAAGTTGGGATGTACCATACATTTTAGATTTCCAACTTGCTATCTTAAGTTGGGCAATCGGTTACCTTAAGGTTGGGATGTAACATAGAATTCATGTTTCCTATATGTTATGTTTTAGTTAGGATGTAACATTCATTTAAAGTTTTCAGCCTATTATTTTTGCTCTAGCTATGGTTTGTATTTTATTTGTTCCCTTAATTATTGAAGAACCAAGAAAGAAATGGTGAGTTTGTTTCTAAGCGTTTTATACCAAATAAAATAACAGTCATAACTTTAGAAAGAAATATTAAAATTAACTTGATATAACACTCAAGAGGCTAGTGTGTAAATGTAACAATAGTGGTGATTTCATTGACGTGGCTTTCTCAGAAAGTGTGATAAAGCCTTCAGTTGGCACCTTTTGCAATTAATTACCTGCCTAATAAAAATTCTACTTCTATTTTATGGGCATCAGATTCTTCTAAGTTCTCATAATTAGTTTAGTCAATGAGTGAAAGGCTACTGGAGTGCTTTTAGACTTATTTCAAAGATTAATACCATCTGTTGAGTTTTTAGTCGTACACTTTTATCACGAAAGTTAACAACTTATAGGCTTTATCATGAAAGTTAACAACTTATTGGCTTTCTCATTTATGGTCTTTCACTTGGAGGAGGGAGCTACAGAGAAGGGGTACATAGAGGGTAGAATCACCTGGTGAAAGGTAAGTTCACGGAAAAAACATAGATTTCGAAATCGACATCATTAAAAATAAATCCACTTGGTAAATTGACTGAACCAAAGTATAAAAACAACAAACATAACATCAACTAAGAAACCCATATTGTATAAATGACCAATCCCACAAACACTCAGCTCGTACCCCATCCCATATAAATAAATAAGCACCAATGTCAGATTCAAAATCAATAATATTTTTCCCACCATATTCATGAACAAGAAACACCCACTAGCTAAAATCAACAAAGTCCTCTAGCTTAATTGCCCAAAATCCCCACACATATACACAACATTCATGATTATCACCAAAGATACCAACTTGGTCACACACACACACACACACATATATATATACCAGAGTGAGTAGAGAGCCTTCAACACGTAGTGAGGATCACAAGAAGATCACCACTATCCCCTTCAAAGAGGCAGATCAGAATAGCGGCTCTTGGGTCTGCTCTATTTTTGATAATCCATATGACTGCTCTGTTTTTGATAACCCATGGCTGAAGAAGATCAAAAAATTGGGCGGGATTGAGATGGATTTATTTTGGGCGGTATGGAGATTAATACTGTATATGTAATGGTTGATATGTATAGTTGATGTATATGTATTTTTTGCTCACAGTAAATGGACGGTAAAATGGATTAGGCTTTGTAAAGATAGTATTCCATCTTCTCCGGTAAGGGCTTTCGCCAAGGGACAAAAGGGTGATTGACATGGAGAGAGAGTGAGCTTGAGATTTTAAAATTTGAGTAAAATCAGATATATGTATAAAGATATTGTATATGTATTCGTATAATAAGTAAATGGTTTATACTGCTAGCCTCAGTTAATTTTTTTATCCATTTTGGTGAGGTGGCTTACTAAAGCTTAGTAAGTGATGTGGCTTATCCACAACCACATATGGCACACCGGCTGGGACAGGATTGGATCCTCACAGGAGAGGATTTTAATCCTTTGTTGAGCTTCCGCTCTGGGAATACCTAGAGTAGACACGATTTAATTTTTTTTTCTTTAAGTGAAACGATGTCTTTTAACTTTTTTAATTTTTTTTTGTTCACACGAGCCAACAATCAAAATTTTGAATTTGACCTGGGCAACGGTCTTAAGGGGTTGTTTGGCCTTGACCGAAACCCAAAAGCAGTTTTTTCGTATTTTTTTTAAATCTACACTTGACTGAAATATAATGAATAGGCACTGTTTGGTTGACACAAACAGTGCCTAAACGGCTTTATTGTCATTTTTTTAATTTTTTTTCCCTTTCTTGTAATATTTATAAATCCAACCCTTACTACCATTCACCTCACATCCAAATTATCAATATTCTTTATTCTTTCAAGGTACAAATTATTTATTTTCTATATCTTAGTTTTTTTATTTTATTTTAATATTCAATCCAATTCCATAGATCCTCAATCATCATATTACAACTACATTGCCCAATTCAACCAATCAAACGATAAGTTTTTGCCATTTGACGAAGATAATATTGATTTTGCATCCCAGTCACAACCTTCATTGAACCAATTTTATGGAATCTCCGTTGGAAAATCCCAATTTTTAACTCTAGGGGTGAAGCCAGGGGGTCTAGCAGGGGCAATGGCCCCAAATTATTTTTGATTTATTCATTTATTTATGGGTTCCTAATAATAATAATTAATGGCGTGTTTGAAAAAATACTTACATTGGCTCCCCAAAATTTTAAAAACCTTGTTTATAGGTGATCTTGGCCAAATGTGTGTTTTGTTTTGTGTTCTTTTGACAATCAAAATATAATTTAACCATTCATAAGAGAACAAATATTTAAAGATAGGGCTTCTATATAGAGGGTGCCGATCCCACAGAAACCTCATGGGTGAATTGCTAAAAATTAGAGAGTACTTCCAATTTAACTCAAAAACATATCTCTGTTTTGATTTATAACTATAATGAAAATTGAAAATACGATAAATTAAATGGAGTTTGAGTTTAGAGAAAGGACTAAGGTTTGATTTCTACCACTAGCCACATAACCATGTCCAAATGTAGTACAAATGAGAGTTGTGCAATTATATGTAAAAATGATTCATTTGGCTTGTGGCCTACAATGAAATCTTCAAGAAAATATGTGAATCCTAGCTAAGCATAATTCATCTTCAACAAGCACAAGATATTGTCAGGGAGTTGGCAGAACTGTTAGCTTCCTCATCTTTCAGACACCTCTACCGATTTCACTAAAGGTTATTGATATTATACCCTTCCTTTGTTCCGTTATTCTATTTCGTATGATATATGCATGATTACTCTATTTTTGCTTATATGTCAGTTTTTCAGTTGTAGGGGCATCTCTGTCATCACCCGTGCTCCTGAGACCGTTCGCCGACTTTCATTCCAGTCAGTATACAATATGAGTCCCAATTGGTTCCCCTCAGAAGCACAAATCAGGACTGAGTGGTTTGAGTCGTGTCTTGCAGCACATAACTTAGAGGCTATGTTTATCAAAGGGGTGGTACGAATAATTTCTAAAATTTGTTTACGTTCCATGCATATATATTGGTTACTTATTTTCTCTATAATGATGGAAAACCAAATCTGTTATCATCGTAGGAGTTGTATTTCTGCCAAGGGTTACTCAATCTGGCTCTACAACAACTGTATGCTGCATTGCCACACCATCCCCCTTCTCTATTTGCTATTGCAGTTTGTTTCATATTCGGTAATGCAAAGGAGAAGGAGATAGGAATAGGTCTGTTGGGATGCATGAGGAGGGAGATACGGTTCCGCCCAATTATAGAGACATCCATCTCTCACATTTTGGTGATTTTGGGTAATCGTTGGATTAATAACTAACGATTTCTTACACATGTTCCAAACTGTTGTCCCGAAGGTAACCATTTCACAATTTCTTGGGGTTGCGTGGATTTAGATTCAGTACATTGTGATGGTTGTGCTTCTGATTTAATAGTGGTTGTATTACAACACTGGAACATAACATTTACATTGGTTTAGGGTTTAGTTGTAAGTACATACACATTTTTGGTATATTACTTTTGATATGTATTCTGTCTACTTTTAGTGTTATGAATGATTTGGATGTTTAATTTGATAATATGGGATGCAGTTTTAAAATTACACGTACTACTTTCTCACACTTTGAACACTGACAAATAGTACGTGTGAAAGGAATATACTGACAAAAATTATAGGAATATTGTGAACCCTAACCTCTCAAATATAAGTATTCTTCAATTTATCCAAACCTGCGTATATTAGTACAACACAAGAAATGGTTCAGATACTATGAAGTACCAAATAATGAATTTATTAATTACCAAAAAATCCTCCGAGTTTGGATTTATTTATTTGCCAAAATATTTATAATAATTTATTATTTCATTGAATAATAATTATTTTTGTTAATTCAATCTAAGTTATTAATTTAATTATTAATTTATATACTACAGCAAGTGATAACTACATATATACGAAAGCCTATTATTCATTAATTAAAGCCTATTATTCATATATATAAATGTTTGTCCCTTCACAGATGTAGTAGTGTGGTTGTAATTAATTTATACTGAAAGTAGTACAAGTGTGGTTGTAATTCATTTATGGTGAAAAGATAGAAATAGATATATATCTGGTTACAATTCAATAGTCCCATCATTACAAATCAACTATCCATCATTCGGATTGTCTTCCATTCACCTTTTTCCTTCAACCAAACTCCATCTTCAGGTTATCTGAGGGCCAAACGTTGTATGCAAAGGCGAAGGGTCACACACGGGGAGTTTGAGAGAAGGGCCAAACATTGTATACAATCATGAAGGGTCACCACCACCTTTTGCAACCTACAACAATGTCGCAGACTCAATGTCAACTTTGTAGAAGGTATAAGGAGTTATAACATGCGAGGAGTACTATAGTTGCGGATTGTAGAAAACTTAGTATAGCAATTCCCAGATCACGTCATCAATTACATGTGAGATGGAGGAAGACTGATCAAATTGCAAAGGCAACTCAAAAACACCAACAGATCGTAGTGAACATATTGCATCCACATCGACAGATCCGATCCTAAAATCAGATTTTGACATGTCTGATTTTACAGACTTGGGAGATGCTGAGGGTTTGATACGTACTAATAAAAGTTTGGGATATTTACTATTATAAGATGTGATGCAGGTTGTTGAGAGAATTTAATGCTTAATTTAGATTTTCATTTAAACCCTAACTCTGTAAAAAGATATAAGGGCTTGTACTTGATATTAAAGCAACTATTGGTCAAATCAGTTGATGAGGTAATCTGAATAGGATGTTTTCTTTATAAGGGTTTAATACGTATTGATAAAAGTTTGGGATATTTACTATTATAAGATGTGATGCCAGTTGTTGAGAGAATTTAATGCTTAATTTAGATTTTCGTTTAAACCCTAACTCTGTAAAAAGATATAAGGGCTTGTACTTGATATTAAACCAATTATTGGTCAAATCAGTTGATGAGGTAATCTGAATAGGATATTTTCTTTATAAGGGTTTGATACCTACTGATAAAAGTTTGGGATATTTACTATTATAAGATGTGATACAGGTTGTTGAGAGAATTTAATGCTTAATTTAGTTTTCGTTTAAACCCTAACTCTGTAGAAAGATATAAGGGCTTGTACTTGATATTAAACCAACTATTGGTCAAATCAATTGATGAGGTAATCTGAATAGGATATTTTCTTTATAAGGGTTTAATACGTACTGATAAAAGTTTGGGATATTTACTATTATAAGATGTGATGCAGGTTGTTGAAAGAATTTAATGCTTAATTTAGGTTTCTGTTTAACCAACTAAATATAAAAGAGTTACAACATCAAAAGAGTTCATATTATCCTACGATTACTATATCATTCTTCTTCAACATGGAGGGTCTCCCCTAGCATCTAGTTAGTAAAATTGTCCATTGAGTAACAACAAATAGCTTGGAATACCTAATGAGAATGAAACAATGGTTTGTATATTCATGCTCAATTTTGTTACTTTATTAACGTTGATTTGGCTATGAATAGCGTCTGTTGTACTTTATGAGTTTGTTTATTTTTTATATTCTGTTCAAACACCATTCTAATATTTATAATATTTCACAACAGTAGTAGGTCAATGTATTTACGAGGTTCAGAAGTTGAGACAATGAAAGAAATAAATTATCAAGACTTGTATGAGTTGCGCTATGGAGGAACTTGGAAAATAAGCGACAACCGATGGTACATCTTCAATAGATGTATTGACTGTCAAAATGTCGACGCAATGTTTATTTATGAAATGGTACGTTGAGCTATATCCGAGTATGTATGTATTTAGAGAACTTTATCTGAAATTTAAAAAATTGTTTAATGCTCAATTAGAGGAGCTTATTTTTTTTGCTGGAAACTACGCCTATGGTCTGGGAATCCTCCAATGAGGATATGAGGTGAATGATATTAGTTGTGAATTCGCACTCGCACTTGGTAAGCTATATGGGGATGATGCTTCAAAGGAGAACGGAATTCGAAATATTATCAACATTAAGAACAATCGTTCAAAGAATCAGTTTATCAAAAATATTCGGAAGAAAATGATCCAAATCATAAACGCTGGGCGGGGGGGCTATCATTGGCAACTTTATGCGGAAATACATGAATGTTGCCCTGTAGGAGGCCACTTTGAGGATTTATATACTATTCCTATTAACGAGGACACTGTTGAGTGTGAGCTATGCCAATGTGATATCCATTTATGGGTGGTCACTGGTAAATTATCAAAAGAATGGCTCGTATAGCAAAGCGAAGTGGGGTATTAATGATTGTTTTGCATTAAAACTTTGCTTAGGTGAGTTTGTTTATTTTATGTAAGGTTGTATAATATAATGTACGTAATCTGCCTCTTCAGTTTACCATGATGAAACAAGCTTTTATATTATGGGTCTAATCGTACACTTCACCATACTTAATATTAAAACTCAATTCACTGCTCCAAATTAAAACTTATATTATGAGTCAGAATGTCCATCTTTCACAATGGGACTATATAATCAGATATCAGACCAGAGCACTCTGTTTTTACATCATGACATAGTTCAATTTGTTAAAGAATGACTTCATTTTTGAACAGTCATCGCTGAAATGGACGATTAACCTGGGACAATGGCATTTCGGACACTGGCATAGCAGTATTCTTTTCGACATTGAGATCAAGTGTCTTTCATTACGAACATAGGAAAAATAATGTGTTGTCAGCTAATAAGACATTTCACACTAAAAATAGTCATACATTTAATAGGGTATGATGAAAATGAAATGTAAATTATTCACTTGCCAAATTAGGCGTGCATGAACCTTTATGGGAAGGAGTATTGAACAGTGTGGCCGAAAACATGCTTGATTCGCTAATATTAGACTGTAATTGATTAAAGTGATAATTATAAACCAATGTACTAATAGGCATAATAAATGTTCCATCATTCTAAAATGCAATGGTATCACTTACGTCGTTCCTCAACGGAGTAATGTGTTCACCAAATAAGGGACTGAACGGTGAATCCCAGTCCGAATTTGCAAAAGTGGGGGATGCCGCATGACCCTCGCCGTCAATCCACAAAGAAAGATAATCAGATGAAATTTTACCTCCCTACATCATCAAGTAATCATTATGATATATCTATAATCTAAAGACAGAAAGTTAATGAATTACTCTTAGATCATCCAAATAATGTGGTGGATTTCATAGAGTTATCACAGAATTTACATTTCTCAATATATAGGAGGGGGTTGCTTTGCTACCAGTGCCACCTGCCAATTCGGATGGCCCGGGCCTGCTCGATTTCTAAAGACAACAAAAAATACATTAGACTTGTTATATGCATGATTGTAATGATAACTCTATATTACAGATCAATACCAGATGTTGTCGTTTAGCAGCATTTGTCTTCTTTTCAACAATAGATTTTATCCTACGAAAGGGACCTTTACATTTGTCTTTAGTCCTTATTTCCCTAGCATTTACTCCAGTCTTGTTTTGTACATTGTCGAGGACATTTACAGCAGGAGATGGTCGACTAGTTGTTGCTTTATCGGTGAAACTTTGAATTCTACATTCTTGACCATTCTTTTTCCACATCATCGCATTTAGTAATAAATCATTGAATGCTCCGTCGTTCTCCGATGCAATGAAAGATAATTCAGTTAGAAGCCTATAGAGGATTCTGTACCGTCGGCTTACTTCAAGTTTGGGATCCTTTATAACATCACTGCCAATAATTTGGTCGATGGTCCCGTCTCTAGCATTTCTACTCCATCTTCTTAATAAATACTAAGAAGGTAGTTCAGTGACTAACAATTCATCTTTTATGACTTTTAAACAATGGCAGCATAGAATCATTTCAAACTTTCTACAAGAACAACTTAATTGGTTGTCTTCTGACTTTGTTACACGACGCTCATTATTTTTCCCATTCCGGACTACTAAATAAACAACCAGACCATTATTGTCCATTTCTTTACTTTTTATATTCGTGCTGACACAAGCTACTAAGAATTCCTCTTGCAACATCTGAAATACCCTCTTTGTGTACGTGTCTCCTGCTTGAACTGACATGTCACAAGGTGTTGAAATTATAGGTAATTTGTTGAGCAAAACATACTCAGCTTGAGTCTCCTTGTAACGCTTGTCATACAACAGCCTATCAAAGTGCTTGAAGAATTCTGGAAGTGTGAGTTGTTTGGTTATGTAAGCCTTTAAACTAGCATTTATGCTTTCACTCAACTGTGTTGTACGCATCCCCGCCATCCAAGATTGTTTAACGTATGACCAGGCCCATCTATGTCTCAAATCAAACAAGTTAGACAACCATTTGTTACCAACAAAATTAAACTTTTGTTCCATTTCTTTTCATTTGTCCAAAAATTCTTCCTGCTCCTCAATGCAGAACATTAATGTGGATATAACACTTTTAATGTCTCCTTCCTTTTTACACACATGGCCAAGATGCTTTTGTGCATTTTGCATTAAGTGCCACGTACAAAGATGATGAGCAGTATTGGGCATGACATGTTTTAGCGCCTTTGCCATTGCAGCATCCTGGTCAGTAAGGATTGTCTTAGGGGCTGGACATCCCATTGCTTTCAAGAAGCTGTCAAACAACCATGCAAATGACTCTGCTGTCTCATCGTACACCAGAGCTGCTCCAAATAGTGCAGTCTCCCGATGATGGTTCAGACCAATGAACAAAGCAAAAGGCCGGTTGCTATGGGTTAGTTTGTACGTTGTGTCAAATGTTACAACGTCTCCAAAATGCCCATAGTCAATTATCATTCTCGGGTCTGCCCAGAATATATTCATGATCATTGCTTCGTTATCCAATTGAACTGCGTACAAGAATGACAGATCTTCACAACACTTGGTCTAAAAATAGTTCAACAGCCAAGCCTTATCTCCAAATTCAAGCTCGCTTTGTCTTTTGGTCCTCATATAATTTTGCACATCAAGCTTAGTATACCCCATTGATGGTCTCCCATTAGCTCAAAAGCATTGAGAACAGTGACTCCTGAATCGGCAGCGAACTCCACATCAATGGCCTGGCTAGCCGTAATTTTTCGCCGTGACCGAATCATGTAGGTGCATTGTTCAGTTATCAAGGGATGGTTGTGAGCCTCTACAAAATCAGAAATAATACACTTCTCAGAATTGCTCTTGTAATGAATGATCATGCGCGCACCGCAGTCAGTTCGTGTTTCTGCCCTGGGAGTCTTTGTAAATTTGTCCCTTTTGTCTTTTCCCCTCTTACCCTCCTTGGCACAGACAAACAATCTAGATGTAATTTTACTGTCAATTTTTCTTTTGTTTCCATACTCCCTTCAGATACTAAATTCGACTCTACCCCCGTATGCATTGTAAAAATCATGCGCATCTGCCTTAGATTCAAAACACATATTTGTCCTTGGTTTAAATTCAATTTGTTGGCTCTCGACAACTGCCGATGGTATGTCTTCGACATTAGTTATGATGAAGTAGAAATTCACCCCGAACTGGTCAAACGCCAACCTGTAGAAAAAGACGAAAGAAAGGTAGTCGATAAGGCACCGGTGTGGTACCGGCCGACTACGCTCTGATGATCAAGTCAGAAATCGAAAAGGGCTCTTCGCTATCAAAGGGATCAAAGGATATTAATTGCGTACCTTGGTATCTGGACCGTCTCTATATTTATAACCATCAAATCAGGTTGCATTGTGGTTGGAGACCTAGTTCTTTTAGTTTCCCAGTCCTTCTTGGAGATAGAGACCACCCGGTCAAAGATAAACTCTTGTCCACGTCACTTTGTTTTTATCTTCCACGTCAATAGTTTTACAATTAGAGTCAAATACTCTATCAGATGCCCCCTGTTCATGAGGGTTGCTCGCCAAACCTTAAGAACACTCCAATTGGCTCTTTGGGTTGTCCAGATATGTCATTTGATCTGTAACAGACAGAAAGAAATTGTACACCCCATCTACGCAGTTCGCGGATCCAACTCCGCGGTGAGTTGGCTGCGGGTCGCAGGGGGCAGCGCGCCCCTGCCGGGGTTAGGGGCGGAGCCCCGATTTTGTTTTTTGTTTTTTATTTTTTTTTACTGGCGTGGGCCCTCGGGACGCGGCCTTGGCTGCGTTGGTGACACGGCTTGGGCCGCGTCAGGGACGCTGCCTTTGGCTGCATCGACGTGGCCCCCACCGCCTCCTGGTTGTTTGAGCTGCATCTTCGTTGCATTCCCGGCTCGGACCGCGTCCTTTTTGAGTCTTAGAAGCAGGGACATCAGAGAGTAAGCCTTTGAGCCGTTAGAAGAACGTTGGATTAGGACCGTTAGAGGCTCAGAAGAACGTTGCATTAGGACAGTGAACGTTGGAGCCTCAGAAGAAGGATAGTGAATGTTGGAGCCTTAGAAGAAGGATGGTGAACGTTGGAGGCGGAATGACCGTTGGGGTGGTGTCTATATAATGCCTCAGCCCCATTTTCATTCACTCACAACTCATATGCATTCCAACTTTCTTCATTTCCTTTCTCGCTGTTTACACGTTATTGATTATAACTTTGAAAAACATTCTCCAAAAATATTTGCTCCAGAGTCTCCCCTTCTCCAAGTGTTTGACTTTTTGCACGGTATTATGGCTAATTACATAGAATATGAAGACATTGCTTCCACCATGACTGACTCCCAAGTGGAAGAGCTCGCTGTCCACTATGCTTTTCCTAGAGGAGTTGTTGCTAGAGCCCCCTTGCCAGTTGAGAGAGCCTTCTCTATTTGTGAGGGGGAAACATGCTTTTATGAGGCATACTTCATATCGGGACTCCGATTTCCTATTCCAGAGTTTTCTAAAGAGTTTCTTCATGCAGTCAACCTTGCCCCTTCTCAACTTACACCCAACTCCTGGCGCATCCTTATGTCATGCCTGGTGTTGTGGGAAAATTGTAAATTTAGCTCCCCGTTGTCTCTCAATGAGTTTCTTTCTTGTTATACTATTATGAAAAGTAAGGATTGGCGCCAGATACAAAGCCGATCGAGTGCAGGGAATTTGCCCAGAGGGTTGGTAACTGTCGGCCACGGCAACTATGTAAAGGGTTGGAAAAGTAGATTCTTTTTCGTTTCCGGGGATTGGGAATCTCCTCCATGCTGCATTCCCCGCTCTTGGACCGACGGAGATGTCGACGGTATTTTACTTCTTCCTTTTCTCCTTGCAAGTTCTCTCTTTCTACATACTTTACGTAAGATGAGTCTTGCTTTGCCTAGCCATCTGAGTAGAACCTTTCATGGACAGTGATGAGGAGAGCAGATTGGTGACTGCTCATGATGCCCATATAAAGGAGGCAGCAGTTCTGACTTCTGACGAGGGACTACGTCTATTGGGGTACCCTCCTCGTGTGGCCATACCCAGGCGTGGTATGTATTAACATTTTTACTTACTCTTTTGTATGAATTGCTAGCTATGTGCTTACCCACAAAAATACCCAGGGTCTTCTCGGAGGGGGCCTGATAAAGGCATTGTTATGCTAGCAAAGGGAAATGGCATCGCTGCTTTTTCCTCTGCTCCTGCTTTGAAGAAGATACGAAGGCCTATGGTGGCGAGAAGCGGTGGTTTTTCAAGCGGAGGCTTGTCTTCTCCTCCTTCTGTTGGGAATCCTTTCCTTGCTGAGACTTTTTCTGCTTCTACTCCTGAATCAGCGAGCATTCCGAATCCGAGTTCGCTTGGGCTGGTTGCCCCTCAGTTACTCAGGAGTAACAATCCTCCAGACCCAACTCCTTTGGGAGTGCCCCCGACTCAATTATTCGGTGGTGGTTCGCAGGTGTCTTTTTCTCCCGCTACTAGTTTCACTGGATTAATGTCGCCTGCGGCATTTCAAATCGGGTCCATTCTATCTGATTCATCTCTTGTCGTGGGTCGTGTTAGGGAGTTTGTTCTCCCCAATGATATCGAGAAAGTGGTCAGCCTTGAGTCCCGGCAATCTACTGGGTTTATGGTGGCAAACTTAGCCAAGGTTTGTTTTCATTCGTATTTTACCGTTCTTTTATCTTTCTGTGTACTCTTGTAATTGTTTATCTCTACTCACTAGGGCCTGACATTCGCACAAAGCGTCTCCAACCGCCTCTTATGGACGGAGCAAGAGATGGAGAAACAGAAGACTGCCTTTGAAACTGAACGTTCCTCTTTTCGCATCGAACGCTTCACACTGTCTTTAGAGTTGGACGCTATTCGGACCTCTCATGGCACTTGCGGGGGAGCGATTTATAGCCTTGCCGCTAAACTTAAACATGAGCAGGAGGAGATGGCTAGATGGCAGGCTGACCTTCCGGGGATCAAAGATTTGGCAGTTAAAGATTTCAAGGAATCGGTTGACTTCGATAGGGCTTGCAACCAATCATATATTGATTGTTTTGAGTATTTTCGTGAAGTGGCGAAGGAGGAATAGCCGAACATGGACTTTTCAAAGTTGTAACTTAGAGAGCCTGATCCCTGATTTTTTTTACTGTCTTGTATTTGTATTTGTAGTGCATTTCCTCCTGTAATCTCTTTTCCTTAATCAATGAAGAAGTACTTGCCTTTTTTTTTTTTAAAAGGCGTCTCATTTTTTTATTTTAAGATCCCTCTAGAGGCGTCCCTCTGTCGGTTTGCACCTCGTAAGGTTTTATCAATGTTCTCGGGATTAATCTATCCCGCCTTTTTCCTCAAAGGCCCTTTGAAAAGGTGTGCCCCCGTAAGGCTATATCCCCATAGGGTTTATTTCAACAATGTTCTCGGGATTAATCCATCCCACCTTTTTCATCAAAGGCCCTTTTGCAAAGGTGTGCCCCCGTAGGGTTTATTTCAACAATGTTCTCGGGATTAATCCATCCCGCCTTTTTCATCAAAGGCCCTTTGCAAAGGTGTGCCCCCGTAGGGTTATTCAGATGTGAAAGCATATTTCTCAGAGATTAATATTTGATATTCTAATAATGGAATTCATTCAAGAGTAATAAATGAACATAAAGCTGAGGCCTTGCTCTGAGGCTCAGTAATGAAGAAGCATAAATATAAAACTAGAGCCTTACTCTAAAGCTCAATAATGAAGACTAGTTCTAGAAACGTGCTATTAAAGTAGATGCAAACTAAAAGAAAATGACAAGAAAAAACTTTACTGATAGTATTTTCTCAAATGCTCGGCATTCCAATGATGGGCCAACTACCTTCCCTCCAACATTTCTAACCAGTACGTTCCTTGTCGCCGAGTTCTGACCACCTTATAGGGGCCTTCCCAGTTCGGAGCTAACTTCCCAGTCCCTTTAGGTTTGGTGGCTTGGGTGACTTCACGAGGGACCAAGTCACCAGGTTTGAAACTTCTTAGTTTGACCCTAGTGTTATAGTACCGGGACATGGCCTGCTAATATGCCACCATCCGAACTCGTGCTTGTTCTCTACTTTCTTCAATGAAATCAGCACTGACCCTTAGCTCCATCTCATTGCGAGTGAGATCATAATGCTTAGTCCGATGGCTTGCTACCTGTTCTATTTCAACGAGGAGTACCGCTTCACTTCCAAAAGCTAAGAAGTATGGTGTTTCCCCCATAGGGACTTTGGCAGTGGTTCTATATGCCCATAAGACACTCGGTAGTAGCTCTGGCCATACGCCTTTGGATTTCTCTAAATGCGTTTTGATCATCTTGAGTATCGTTCTGTTAGCCACTTTGGCTTGCCCATTAGCCTGTGGATGGCCTGGCGAGGAGTAATGGTTGCTTATGCTATGTTCAGCACAAAAGTTCTGGAACCGTTGACTTTCAAACTATTTTCCATTGTCTATGATAATGACCTTTGGAATGCCGAACCTGCATATAATCGACTTCCACACAAAGTTGATCACATTCTGTTCTCCGATGGTGGCCAGGGGCTCTGCTTCCACCCATTTGGTAAAATAGTCGATTGCTACAATTGCAAACTTTGTCTGCCCCCTTCCCATTGGCAAGGGGCCGATCAAGTCCATTCCCCACTGGGCAAATGGCCATGGGGCAGCTATTGGAGTCAACTCCTCCTGGGGCTGTCTCAGGACATTAGCGAAGCGTTGACATTTTTCGCATTTTTTGACATAGTCCAGAGCATCTTGTTGCATGGTGGGCTAATAATATCCTTACCTAATGACTTTATGAGCCAAGGACCTGCCCCCTGCGTGATTACCGCACTCTCCCTCATGTATTTCTTTCATGACATACCGCGCCTCTTCTGTCAATACACATCGTAGGTATGGCAATGAGACTCCTCTTTTGTAGAGGATTCCGTCGATCAAGGTATATCTGGATGCTCTGATCCTGATTTTGCGTGCTTCTGAATTGTCAGAGGGTAGCTCGCCATTCCTAATGTATCTGACAATTGGGTCTGCGCACTCCATGCCGTGGGTGACTTGGTTTACCTCATTCAGCGCCCCTTCTATTATATTTAGGTTGTTCAGACGTTCTATAAGTACTCCTCTGCTAGCAACTTCTTCTGCCGTGGCGAGTCAAGCGAAAGCATCCGCATTAGAATTTTCACTTTTGGGAACCCACGTGATGGAAAACTTTCAGAAGTGGGTGACCAGCTCCTGGACTTTCTGCAAGTAAGATTTCATCTTTATTCCCTTTGCCTCATACTCTGCGAGTACCTAACGGGCGACCAGCTCGGAGTCGGTATAAGCTTTCAGCTGTTGTATCTTAAGAACATCAGATATTTTCAATCCTGCAATTAAGGCCTCATACTCAGCTTCATTGTTTGTAGCTTTGAATCCGAACTGCAAGGCATACTTGAATGTTTCCCCTTCTGGGGATTTGATCAATATCCATGCGCCACTAGCTTGTGCGTTTGACGATCCGTCAACAAATAACTCCTATGTACAGCCTGGGTCCATTTGGTCTTCTTCGTTCTGTTAGGCTGAGCTCTCCTCCTTTTCCTGTGAAACTTCTTCTGGAGAATAGGTGAACTCAACTATAAAGTCTGCCAACACTTGGCCTTTGATTGTCGACCTCGGTTTGTATCTAATGTCAAACTCCCCTAACTCCATGGACCATTTCACAAGTCGGCCAGAGGTTTCAGGCTTGAAGAGGACTTGCCAAAGCGGCTGATCAGTTAGTACTGTAATGGTATATGCTTGGAAGTATGGCTTGAGTTTCCTGGCTGATAGAACAAGAGCGAACGCCAGCTTTTCTATTGACGGATATCTCTCCTCTGTGCCTCGAAGTACTTTACTGGTGTAGTAAACCGGCTTTTGCACCCCCTCCTCCTCTCGTACTAATGTTGAACTGACTGCTACAGGGGAGACAGCCAAATATAAATATAACTCCTCCCCTAGTTGTGTGCAAGATAAAAGTGGAGGTGAACTGAGGTACTATTTCAGCTCACTTAAGGCTTCTTTGCATTCTGGTGTCCATTCAAAGGCCCGTTTGAGAACCTGGAAAAATGGAAGACATCTGTCTGTGGCTCGGGAAATTAGTCCGCTCAATACTGCCACCTTTTCCGTGAGTCTCTGGACTTCTTTGATCGTTCTAGGCGACTTTGTATCCAGAATAGCCTGCACCTTCTGTGGGTTGGCCTCTATGCCCCTCTTACTAACCAAGTAGCCCAAGAATTTTCCAGACGACACCCCAAAAGCGCACTTGCTGGGGTTAAGTTTCATTCTGTACTTTCGCAAAACATCAAAAACTTCCTATAAATCATCCAAATGGCTTATAGCTTTCTGGCTTTTAACAAGCATATCATCAACATATACTTTCATATTTCTACCAATTTGCTCCTTAAACATTCTGTTTACAAGCCTCTGGTAAGTTGCGCCGGCATTCTTTAAACCAAACGGCATCACTGTATAGCAATACAAGCCCCTTTCTGTTATGAAGGACATTTTCTCTTGGTCGGACGGCGACATTGGGATCTGATTGTATCCTGAATAGGCATCCATGAAACTGAGTCGCTCGCATCCAGCCGTGCTTTCTACCAGCATATCGATCCTTGGAAGGGGGAAGCTGTCCTTTGGACATGCTTTATTTAAATCCGTAAAGTTGACACATAAACGCCATCTGCCATTGGATTTTTTAACAAGGACTACATTTGATAGCCAATCTGGGTAATGGGTTTCCCGTAAAAAGTTGGCTTTTAACAATTTATCCACCTCTTCAAAGATTGCTAAATTTCTTTCTGTGGCAAAAGTTCTCCTTTTTTGCCTAACCGGCTTGGCATTTGGGTCGACATTCAACTGGTGCATAGCAACGGCTGGATCGATCCCAGGCATGTCTTCATGAGACCATGCAAACACATCTCAGTTCATTCTGAGGAACTGCATAAGTTCGTTTTGAGAGGTGGGTGAGAGAGAGACGACCCTATGTACACCTTTTTCTCCATCTCATGTTCATACAAGTCAACCTCAACTAATTCCTCCATAGGTTCTGCGTAGCGGGCTTTCTCCTTTTCTTCCACTTCTATGCCTTCTTCTATGCTTAAAGTTTCTGACGCCCTTTTCTCTCTCAGGGACGTGGCATAACATTCTCGGGCAGTGGCTTGGTCACCCCTAAGCTCTCCAATCCCATTGTCAGTGGGGAACCGGACGAGGAGATGATAAGTGGAGGTCACTGCTCGCATTGCATTCAACGTGGCCCTTCCCAAGATGACATTGTAAGTGGTCAGACAATCCACCACGAAGAAGGTCACCATCTTAGTGACCTCTCTGGGGCTTGAGCCGACAGTGACCGGGAGGTCTACAGTGCCCAACGGAAGGAGCTTCTCTCCAGAAAAACCAACAAGTGGAGACTTGGTAGGTTTGAGCTTCTCCCTTCCAATCCTTATCTGATCAAAAGCGGTCACAAATAAGATGTCAGCAGAACTGCCGTTGTCAATTAGCACTCACCTGATTGTAAAATTTGTGATAACCACCATGACTACTAGGGCGTCGTCATGGGGTTGTTGAACCCCCCTTGCATCAGCCTCTGTAAAAGTAATAATCTGGTCATCCAGCCGAGGGTACTTGACGGATGATTGGCTCACCTCACCTACCTCAGAAAAACTTCTAACTTTTCTTGCATGTACTTTTTGAGCTGAATTAGATTCTCCGCCACCTCCAATTCCCCCAGAGATGACTCTGATCTCCCCCAACGGAGGATTTCTGCGAGTAGTGTCTTCTCTTCTATCCTGCGGGGGGTTTTGTGCTCTTTTTCCATCGCCAGCCACAAATCTCCGCAGTTGTCCCCTCTGAATCAGACTCTCAATCTGTCTCTTCAAATCTATACATTCATCTGTATCATGCCCGTGATAATGATGAAACCTGCAATATTTATCACGGGATCTTCTAGAGGGATCAGATTTTAATTTTTGAGGCCATGTCACCGTCGGATCATCTTGAATATGAAGGAGGATTTGGCTTATTGACGCATTCAAAAGAGTAAAATTGAATCCCCGGTCACGACGTGGTGTCCTGTCAGTCTGATCTTGAGACGATCGGCCATACTTAGGGTTTCGTTCATCCCTACCTCCAAATTGCCCTCCCCTCTTCCTATCTGCCTTTTTGTTGTTATCTCCCTTTTCCTTTCGGGCCTCGAGGGCATCTTCAGCGTTCATGGACTTATGAGCCTTCATGAGTAATTCAAACATGCTTTCTGGAGGATGTTTGGAGACTGAGTAAAGGAATTTTGAGGGGAGTAGGCCTCCCATGAATGCAGTAACCGCCACTTTGTCGTCGAGGGCATCTACTTGCAACATCTCCCTATTGTATCGGTTGATGTAGTCTCGCAATGTTTCCCCTTTGGATTGTCTCACATTCAGGAGATAGGTAGCTGGTTTCCTATGTCTCTGAGCGGCAATGAAGTTTCCCACAAATAGTTGACTTAATTCTTTAAAGGTGTGTACAGACGCAGGTTTCAAGCTATTAAACCATGACCGGGCAGAGCCTTTTAATGTAGTGGGGAAGGCTCTGCACATAATCTCATCTGGCACTGCTTGGAGATGCATTAATGCTTTGTAAGTTTCCAAGTGGTCCAGTGGGTCCTTGGTCCCGTCAAAACTCTCCATAGGGGGCATTTTGAATTTGTTAGGCAAAGGACAATTCATTACCCCGGCAGAAAAAGGAAGGTTGGTTTGCTGTACCAGATCTTCTATTGTAGCAGGTCCTTTTCCTTTCATGACATGCGCCATACTTTCCACCGTCGCTCTGAGTTCCTGTACCCCCATATCAGGATAAGTTGTTTCTCCCGGATGCCCTGAATCTCCATGAGTTCGATTCCTATTTGGAGGGGCTAAATAACTGGGAATCATCTCACCTCTAACTTGGCTCTAGGCCGCATCATCAATTAGGACTTCGCTGCTTCGTCCCACACCGTCACCCTTTAAATCAATAGGTCTAAGGTGACTCTGTGATGGTACTGGTGCTACAGGAGGGAGGCGCTGCAGGATTGCCGCATTTTGCTAGAGTATCTGAACCAGACTTTGATTCAAGTTCTGGATTTGATGTTCCAACGCTGCGACACGCTCCTGGTCGTTTGGAACCTCGAGGTGTTCACCAGGGAGATCCCTGTGACCAGGGGTTTGCACTCCTCCTTCTGCTAATGGTACGTTACCACCTGGATGCTCAGGGGCAGCGGGTGGATCCTGTATGGTAGGATCCCCGGGGCCAACAGGAAAGTCCTAGCTGACCAGGAGCTCTTGCGCGGTCACAGTCTCTAATCCAGATCGTAGGTGCATCATGCTTCGTGAGTAAATCGTGTAGGACGATTAGATTAATAAAGTCGTGGGTTCGTTTCCCACAGACGACGCCAACTGATGAAGCAGAAATTCACCCCGAACTTGTCAAACGCCAACCTGTAAAAAAAGACGAAAGAAAGGTAGTCGATAAGGCACCGGTGTGGTACCAGCCGACTACGCTCCGACGATCAAGTCAGAAATCGGAAAGGGCTCTTCGCTATCAAAGGGAACAAAGGGTATTAATTGCGTACCTTGGTATCTGGACCGTCTCTGTATTTATAACCATCAAATCAGGTTGCATTGTGGTTGGAGACCTAGTTCTTTTAGTTTTCCAGTCCTTCTTGAAGATAGAGACCACCCGGTCAAAGATAGACTCTTGTCCACGTCACTTTGTTTTTATCTTCCACGTCAATAGTTTTACAGTTGGAGTCAAATACTCTATCAAATTATATTAGCTTCCATCTCATACAATTAAGTAACAAGCCTGGATCACCAACCAATAAAATCACAACGGTCGTGTACATTTGTAAATATTAATCAATTTATATGCAATGTACAGGGTTTATAATGGATAACTTAGGCTTGATTATTATTGAATGCCTAACTGAATAAAACAATAATGTAGTAAGATTACTCGCTGAAGTAAAGGTAACATCCCATTTTATCTCACTAAAATTCTCAATTTCACATTTTCAATGTCAATGACTGAGTAAAGGAAAATCCCGAATTATATCATTGAATGTAAATGATTGAGTTAGTTAAAACATCCCATTTAAGTAACATAAATTTCCCAATTTTCTCACACCTGGTGTCAATAACTGACTTAGTTCTAACATATTTATTAATTTCAATTTTTTTTTTCGGACAGTTTTAAGTGTCAATTAATGAGTAAATAATACATGAATAAGACTAAATTTATACAATACAAAATTTTAAAATTTAATGTATCTGTAACGTCAGTGGAGAATACAAATAAAAAGAAATACCGTCTGTTTTGTTCAAAAATAAATTTTAACATAAATGAACCTGTCAAATACATTCAATAGTACACCATAATGGAAACAAACTAAATAAATGCATATCAATAAATGAAAATCCATAAATGCATTAATAAAGAGAGAAAGTAAGTGAACTAACCAAATTAATTTGAAGTTCAAGTTGGAATGCATTCACAGAGAGAGAATCTAAAGAGAGAGAAACAGCTTCTAATACATGTTCCACAAAAAATTAAGGAGATGACAATGATTGGTCTTTCAGATTATGAGTTTTGCATCTTTTAGTAAATTTTGGGGGGAGATTTTTGAACAATTCGGTCATTTCATGTGTCCCATTGGGGTAAGTTGTAGGTGGGCACATTTAATGTACATTTGCAATATTTAATCTCTGGAGTATTTTCGGTAATTGCTTTCAAGGTTATACTGTATAAATGTTTAAATACATCATTTATATTTACCATGCTTAAGTTACAGCTTCTTTTTACCATCCACCAAAACTACAGCGTTTTGAGGCAAATGGAGAGGAAATGGGCGCAGCCTAATTGGAGACGATTTCTGTCCTTCCCCCAAACGCTTTGTATTCATGTGATTTTTTGGTCTTCATGTGCGGTTATATATATATATATATATATAGATATATTTGTGTCTTTACTTCACTTAAATGACTATAATTTTTACTAAAAATTAAATTTTTCGATGAAATCATTTATGTTAGAAAGAGAATTCTGATTAGTTTTAATTTGTACCTTTTAAGCATAGTTCTAACTTAAAGATAGAAAAGTTATGAGTTTTCAAAGTAAAAAATAGTATAAAAAACTTTAATATGTATATAGCATTAGTTTAATTATGTGAAAAAATAATTTAATTGTGAAAATATAGTAAATTTTAATTATAAAAAATTAAATTAAATTTGAAGATTAAAATCTGAAGAAACTGGATAAAGCCAAAATTTTGACATTATGACATTTTGACGCGATGGACTAAAATGATGATGGCCAGGAGAAAACAAATCTGAAAAAGCCATGGGAGATGCTCTCAATCTAGGAAGCACGAACATGGACACAGGTACGACACGACACGAACACGGCGATACGAAAAATTTAAAAAAAAAAGGACACGGACACGGCGAGGATACGGCTATAAAATAATAATATAATATATTAATATATATTAATTATTCAATAAAAAATATTACATTACAGAAATACTTCAATTCATCATCAAATAATTAAGAACCAAACAAATTTATAAACAAAAATAGACAAATAGATTATAATAAATTAAAGAACCAGACTTATTTAGTCTTTTATATATATTTAGCTTAGATTTTAATCATAACTTAGTATCATATAATTTTCATTCGAAATATTTGAATATACATCACTGATATGAAGTGTCCGATACGTCTTCGAGGAATGTCCAAGAAGTGTCCGATAAGTGCCCAAGGAGTGTCCGAAAAGTGTCCTAAAAAGAAAAATGTCAGGACACTTCTACGAAGTGTCCGACACGTGTCCGAGTAGTGTTCGAGTGTCCGAGTATCCGACACGAGTACGACACCCTCGATGAAGTGTCCATGCTTTCTAGCTCTCAATGGTTCAACGAATTGGCCAATAAGAAAGTCACATGAGAAACGGGTCGCATTGGGCAAACAGGTCTGCTGACTGCTCTGGGCATTAGGAAGTCGTGGACTTGACATAAAGCAACTGCACAAGAAATGCTTTGCTTCAACTTTAACCCTTTTGGTATAAGATTCTTTTTTTCCTGAGTCTGTAATGCAGCTGGATTCTAGTGCTGGTACAAGATTCTTACAGCCACATTGACGTGAGAGTTTAGAATTCATTGTTAATTGCTCGTGCTTCAACTTTAACCCTTTTGGTACAAGATTTTTTTCCCCTTTGTAATACAGCTGAACTCTAGTGTTGGTACAAGATTCTTACAGCAACATCGATGTGAGAGTATAGAATTCATTATTAGTATTTCATCATTAATTGTGTTGAGCGCTATGATGAGCCTGAGTCACCTGACAGTCATGAGCCTCAGTCACCTGACCGTCGTGATCACTTTTCTCTACTCTAATACTAATATGGTTAAGTTCAAAAAAAAAAACTCTCTGCTGATATACAAAAAATATCTCAATGTATAGTTTAGTATGCTACTATAATTCCTGCTAGTTATTTTGGATGAGCAAATACCCTTTTTTGATTAATTTTCATTTAAAAATAATGGTTGATCATCGTATTTGACCTTTTCTTTTTTACATTTCGATATTATCCTTTGCATTTTAGAGTGAAAAAATCTCTCTCGCTATATAAAAAATATGCAAAAAAAACTCCCTTGCTATATATAGAATGTGCAAACACTTTCCCGATATTCAATTAAACTCTCACAATTTTTAAATTGTACAAATAAGGACAAATCTTCAATTTGCCTGTACTAAAATAAGAAAATAACAAAAATCCCCTTACAGTATTAAATATATATATATAGTAAAATGTCCAAAATGAACAAAGGGTTTTTCGAACCACAAGAGAGCTATTTGCATATTTTTTATATAGTGAGGGTTTTTTTTGCACTTCACCCTATAACTTGCAAAGGGTAATCTCGAAATTTAAAAAAAAAATAAGTCAAACATGACGGTCAACAATTATTTTTGAACGAAAATTCGTCGGAGGGGGATATTTTCTTATCAAATACAACTAGTAGGGTATTATATGAGCACATTAAACTACATGGGTATTTTTTGCACATTCCGTATATAGCGATGGTATTTTTTGCACTTTCTCTTTTCCCTTTTTTTTTATTTTTTTAATACTATAAAGGTATTTTTGTCATTTTCTAATTCCGGTACCAGCAAATTGATGATTTGTCCTTATTTGCACAATTTAAAAACTATACAGGGTTATTTGAACATTATGGGTTATTTGCACATTCTGTATATAGCGAGAGAGTTTTTTGCACTTAACCCATATCAAGGAAGCACAAACACGAGATACGGATACGACACGATACGGATACGGCGACATAGAAAATCTCAAAAAATTAGGATACACAGTAAAGATATGTCAAATAAATAAATATATAATAGGGTAAATTACACTGACCTCCCCTGAGGTTTTGTCTAATTACACCCAGCATCAAACTAATGAATTTTGTTACATTGACCTTTCCTGTAACAGAAATGAACTAACCGACGTTAACTTTTGGGTGAAATGTCTATTATACCCTTAATATTATATTGATATAAAATTAAAATATTCATATATATAAAATGACACTTTTGCCCATCTAATATAATAATATTTACTATATTATATATATAGTAAATATTATTATTATAGGGGGGGCGCGTGCGCAAAGGAGCCGAGAAAGTTCAAGTCTTCACAGCCATCATTAGAGCACCGGTTATCTTCTTCAGCCACACCACTATCGCCGGCAATCATTCAACATCAACCACCAACCAAATGCTCCAATTTCTATGGCCACTGCAGGACCCAAGCTTCACCCATGCACTGTCAAATCTTCCACCCGAAAGACCTATTGTCACAAACAATTCCATGACAGCCGACCCAACCAAAGAAGACCCATAAGCAACGACATCTCTACCATAGAAGCTCCATCTCGGCCGAAATTAAAGCAAACACCAATGCAGGAACATCATCACTCTTCAGTCCCGAGACTCCATTGAAATGAGTAGCCAAAATTCAACTTCATTGTCTAAGATCTACCCGAGAAGACCCATTATAGCCAACATCTTCATTGCTGAAATGCCACCACGAGAAGTCACACAGACACCATTATGAACAGACCCATCATAAACCATGAATAACCAAGCTTAGCAAAATGGGTGTTCGTCACTATGGCCATTTTGAGCACCGACCAAGCTCCATCGTTCCTGATGCCATGGATAGTGCATCTTGCCCAAGTTCTATTACCAACGTCCATGAAAGCAACACTGAAACTCAAACCATACTCGCTGGGACCGTTATATCCATTCCCAACCACCACTGTCATTTTCTTCACCATGTCCAATCTACCAACCATTGCCACCGTGAAGACCCACCACTCAAGCTCCACCTTGAAGACAACCACTACCACCATGAGAAGTCACACCGCACCGCTGCATAACCAACCCACCATCATCCACCAGTTCAAAGCTTCACCACTGGAGCTCCACCAACACAACCACCTAGAATTCACCGTTATTCTCATTGTCGAATCAACGTCGGCACCATTAAAGCACCTTCAACCATCGACCTCTATCACCACACCACTGTAATATGAAATTCATATAAATGTACATATATATATATATATATATGTGTATATGTATATGTATATATAAGTTTATGGGCATTTTGGTTCGTTCAACTAATTTTTTTGACAAAACTAACGAAATTTTAGATGGAGTGGGTTTTTGTCATAACAGAGCTAACCTAAGGGGAGTACTATGAAAAAAAATCCATTAGTTTGATGTTAGATGTAATTAGGCCAAACCTCAGGAGAGATCGGTGTAATTTATCCTATATAATATTATGCATAAAATATTAAGTTTTATTCTTCAACCATAAAATAAATATACTTAGAGTAATTATACAAAATATAAGAAGTTAAAATCTAAAAATTTCTTATCTTTTCTAATATTATTTACAATGACTCACTTGTTTGAGAGTTTTAAAAATATTTTTGTTTTATTATAAAATGACCTTTATTATTTAATTTATAATTTTTTTAATATTACAATCTTAACCCCACTTTATAGAACAAAAAATTAGAAATTTTTCTCAAAAAGTATACGAAATGTATTTCAAACGTATTCCAAACATATCCTGGTGTATTTCAGACGTATTTGACATTCAAAAAATAATTTTTTAAAAAAAAATGCTTTTTCATAATATCAAATACGTATTCATCCGTATCGGTATCGAATACATGTCTAATACGATCATAGGAATTTTTTTAAAATATGTGTGCTTCCTAGACCCATACTAATAAGAAAAGAACAACAAAATATTAACCCTTTCGAGTCTTTGACCGATAGATGATAGTAATATACTACCGGTGGCAGTAGGTGGGTAGCAAGGAAGCGCGAATACGAACACGGGATATGAGTACGACACGATATGGATATGACGATATGAAAAATCTTAAAAAAAACAAGATACAAACACGGCAACGATACGTCAAATAAATAAATAAATAAAAATATAATATTATACATAAAATATTAATTTTTATTCTTCAACCATACAATAAATATAGTTAAAGTAATTATACAAAATATAAGAATTTAAAATCTATAAATTCACTATCTTTTCTAATATTCTTTACAATGACTCACTTACTTGAGGGTTTTAAAAATATTTTTGTTTTATTATAAAATGATCATTATTTTCTAATCTACAAAGTTTTTAATATTACAATCTCAACCCCATTTTATAGAAAAAAAAATTACAAATTTACCAAGAAAAGTATCCTAAACGTATCACAGATGTATCTTAATTATATCCTGGCGTATTCCAGCCGTATCCTCTGTGTATCCTAGTCATATCCAATATTCAAAAAATAATTTTAAAAAATTGGATACTTTTTAGCCGTATTTGAACGTATCATGCCGTATCCGTGATACATGTCCGATACAACCATGAGGTTCTTTTTGAAGTATCTGTGCTTCATAGGTAGGTGGGTTCAATTATTTTATGGGTAAGTGTGTATAATTTTTTGAATGAAAAAAAAATAATAAATTTGTTGTCATTACAAGTTTGACTGCTGTGTTGGTAACTTATATTTAATCCTTGTTAGGGTGGCGTTTCAATTGTTACTGTGAAAGTGTGAAACACCGAAACCTATTCCTCACTTCTTAAGTTTTTTTTTTCCTTCTTAGTTTTAGGGTAACCATTAACCCTTAACAACTAGCAAGTAAACGGTAAAGGGTCAAGAAGCATGCCTCCTCAGTCCTCAGGTAACAAACTCCTACTCTCTCCAACTTTTTTTAAATTTTTAAATGGCATTAATTTTTAGGTACCCATTATGTTTTCTTCCCCAGTTTTACATACTGATTTCTTGTTGTTTATGTTTTTATACTCAAAATATTTATTGTTCTGTTGTGATGCTCGAACAAGTTACAAGTTTTATAACGTTTTAAAAAATTTCATATTTTATCCCAATAATATAGGTTGCTTTTACGGAAGAAGACAGTTGAATGGGAATGAGTGGAATAGGGAAAAAAAAAATAAGGTATGTTTTTTTGAGATATTCCATACTGCTTTCAACAGATGCTCCTTTTTGTACATTAAGCATGTGACATTAATTATTAATTCCTTTTCTCATTCATTTGAAAATTAGTAGTATTACAAGTTTGCAAAGGTATGTATTGCTCGGTAGGCTCGGTAGCAATAATGATACTCACCAATATATATATCGGTGTGTTCCGATATATACATTAGGAAGCCGGTTCCATGAAAGAACCAGCCATCTTCTGTGTGTTTCCGATGTGGGTATCAGCAGCTAATGTGGTAACCTTTAGAGCTTTTTGTGGGCAACTAGTCCTTTAAAAGATTTATTCTATAAATAATAATAAAAAAAGGTAGTTTCTGTTTTAGATTATATATATTTAATTTAATTATAACTGGAAAAAGAAAGAAAAAAAAAAAGGTGGTTTCTCAGTTATTTTAAAATTCATCACTTGCAACAACTCTTGAAGCAAAAGAATCCTCTGAAATGCAACGAAGATGCACAAAACAAGTATAATATTCATGCAAAGTAAGAAATTACTCATTATTAGAGCATCCAATTGCCAAGTGGGTTTTGGCGGTTGGACTCTTGCCATCTTGTTTGGCCCAACCGGCGATCGCAACTCGGCTCTGGAAATACCTAGAGCAGGCCCGATTTATTTATTTATTTTTTTTTTTCTTTAAGTGAAACGATGTTGCTTCACTTTTTTTTTTTTTTTGTTCACACAAGCCAACAATCAAATTTTTGAATTTGACCTGGGCAACGGTCTTAAGGGCTTGTTTGGCCTTGACCGAAACCCAAAAGCAGTTTTTTTGTATTTTTTTTAAATCTACACTTGACTGAAATATAATGAATAGGCACTGTTTGGTTGACACAAACAGTGCCTAAACGGCTTTATTGTATTTTTTTTTTCGTGTTTTTTCCCATTCTTTTTATATTTATAAATTCAACCCTTACTACCATTCACATCACATTCAAATTATCAATATTCTCTATTCCTTCAAGCTACAAATTATTTATTTTCTATATCTTAGCTTTTTTTTTTTAATATTCAATCCAATTCCATAGATCCTCAATCACCATATTACAACTACATCTCCCGATTCAACCAATCAAACGATGAGTTTTCGCTATTTGACAAAGATAATATTGGTTTTGCATCCTAGTATCAACCACTGTTGAACCAATTTCATGGAATCTCTGTTGGAGAATCCCAATTTCCAACTCTAGGGGTGAAGCCAAGGGGGGGCTAGCAGGGGCAATGGCCCCCAATTATTTTTGATTTTTTATATTTATTTATAGGTTCCTAATAATAATAAGTAATGGTGTGTTTGAAAAAAATACTTACATTGGCCTCCCAAAAATTTAAAAACCTTGTTTATAGGTGATCTTGGCCAAATGTGTGTTCTGTTTTGTGTTCTTTTGACAATCAAAATATAATTTAACCATTCATAAGAGAACAAATATTTAAAGATAGGGCTCTATATAGAGGGTGTTGATCCCACAGAAACTACATGGGTGAATTGTTAAAAATGAGAGAGTACTTCCAATTTAACTCAAAAACATATTTTTATTTTGATTTATAACTATAATGAAAATTGAAAATACGATAAATTAAATGGAGTTTGAGTTTAGAGAAAGGACTAAGGTTAATTTGATTTCCACCACTAGTCACATTACCATATCCAAATGTAATACAAATGAGAGTTGTGCAATTATATGTAAAAATGATTCATTTGGCTTGTGGCCTACAATGAAATCTTCAAGAAAATATGTGAATCCTAGCTAATCATAATTCATCTTCAACAAGAATAATTTCTTTACCTAACCAATTACACTAATTTTCTAATTACCTAAGTGTATCAAAATTAATTTGTCTAGGCATGGACTATCAAAACTAGAATAATATTCAAGTAAGAACAATTACAAAACCATTATTTATATTCCTTTTGAAAATATAAATATTGAGAATTTATTTGGAACAAATTAAACTTTAAGATAAGAAGAATAACTTAAACCAAATGAATATAAATAAGTCATAAACTTGTATTTAAGCAAGGCTTTAGGCAATGTAATACATATATACATAAACACAATTTCAAAAATATTATAAATATAGACAAGTTACATGGCTAGGGTTTTGTCCAAACCCTAGAGAGGAGGTTTAGTTGATCATGGTAAAGTAGAGGCACTCCATGGACAGAGGTAATCTCAGCTCCACTCCGATCTTCTAGGTTGTGGCAGTCTTCTCCATAACTCAGCGCTCTCTCATTTTCTCTCCAAGATGTGTATAATATAAGAGATCCTTGTGTGTGGGTCACATCATGTATCTATATCTATATATTTACTAAAAGTCTCCAAAATCCCATCAAATCTCAACCAAAACTCATAAAACCTCCAAAAAGTGTCGTACAAAGTCTCTTTTTGGGAGCAAGTGGAGACTCAAGTGGACAAATGGGCAAGTTGCTGCTTTTCACTGAAAATTTTCGATTGTGCGAAATAGATATTTCAATTAATCGAAGTTCGATTAATCGAAACATCAATTTCGATTATGCGAAAGTTTTTTCCCCAACTTGATTCTTCTTAGCTTCATTGATTTGATTTGTTGATGTTTGGACTGTGGATTTGAACTCTTCACTTGCACTTGCAATCGAAATGATCATAGTTGATGGACATATTGGCACTTTTGGTACAAAATCTAAAAATGATCAAAAACAACCTTTCAAAAATAGAACAAGGGAGGCATTTAGAACTTACAAACACAAATCTCATGGGAAAAAAAGAGGTATGAAAAAAGATACTCCCAATTAAGTTAACATAATTATTTATGTAACGTAGTAACTAATTTTTAGTTTTATTTTTCTTATTTTAGACAGTCAAAACAAGGTGCAACCCTGGGCTATTTGTTCAAGTCATCAAGAAGTTTTTAGACACGAAGAAAGAAGTTGTTTGTTAGATTGGGTTTGGAACCCTACTTGGGTTACAATGTACCAATTTGAAGCGCCAAATGTGTGCATGGTTGGTGAAACATTTTGACCCAGTTATGTGTCAGCTAAGGCTTGAAAATAATAAATCAATATTCATTAAGCCCCGTGACGTTGGACAAATTCTGGGTATACCATGCAGTAGCGCTTCTAGGGAAGTGCCCCTACATGATAAATTGGCATACAACTGGTTGGAAATAGCGGGCTTAAAAGTTAAGAATGCTTTATCTGCCTCTCACCTAGGAAACCAATTAAAGGAACTTCCTCCTAGTGATGATTTCAAGAGGTGTTTTGTCCTATTTTCTTGTGCGACAATTCTGTGTCCCAATTCAAGAGGTGAAGCAAATAAGAATTTGCTTTGCACAGTAAATGATGTGAGGGCGATTTCCAGATACAATTGGGGGAAGTATATCTTAGACAATTTGAAAGCCGCAGTTAAGCCCCACAATTCTGAAGAAGGATGCAAATCTATTAATGGATCTTTACTATTTTTAATGGTACGTGTGTATAAAATTATTTATTTTTGCATTAAATAATTTTTCAAATAAGTTTGGTAATATGTAGTTTTGTATCATGATTTAGCTTTTCTATCTTGAACGAGTACATGTCCGTTGAGTAGGACGTCCACCACATAGACCATGCACAACTACTTGGACAAATACATTAATAGCAAAAAGAATCCGTTGGGAAATGAAGCATAACAATGCTTTGGGTTATGGTGAGATGAACAGTATAGCCAAATTTAAGTATATTTACCTTTACATTCTCATTTTGTCAGATACAGTAATAGTATTATTTGCAATAAGCTATAACCATTGAAGGGTTCCACCGATGCACTTGATTTGAAAATTTTATCGAATGATTCAAATTATCAGGTATAATTTTTTTTAAATCTTACAATAAACATTATTTTCTACTTAAACGGTGATTTATTGTCAAATATTCATTGTTTGCTTTAATTTGAAAATGATAGGAATTGAAGGCTAAAATGTTGGATGTAACCAAAAAAATAATCAATCGTATGCGTCAAGAAAAAAATGAATGATGTGAGACCCATTCAACGCCACTTCCAATGCAATCACAAGATGGCTAAGAATCTCGTTCTAAGGTGGTATCACTAGATGGAGGAGAGGAAAATGAACATTTACAGTGGAGGTGGATGGTAGAAAAAGGCAAAAGTAGTGAGACAAACCAAATGTGTAGGTGTCAGCAAGAAGCTCAACGAAAAATGAGTTATTCAACACCACCACCAATGCAATCATCTAGCTAAGATACTCCTTATGATCTGTAAGATGGCAAAGAGCCTTATTCTAAGGTTGACTTAGTGGTATCATTGCATGGAAAATGTGAGGGAAATGAACCCAAAGTAAAGCCAAAGTGTTTGAAACGTGTGGCGCGACCCTGTCATCGTTACCGTAGCTCTCCATGGTATGAACGAACGTTGGACGCTTATGAACCATTGAAGAAATATGAAAAAATTGTTATTGCCTACGTCACGCTAAAGGATGCTAACATCGGGTAAGAAAATGGTTCTCTCATTACTTAGTAAGTCTATATTTTGAGGTTTAAGATTCATATTTAATTTCAACTCAATATGCAATGAGATTCTTGTGAAGTTTGGCCATAACAATCTCACTAGAGGAGAAATCACAACTCTGTCCCAACGATACAGGGTGTCAGGCATTGTAGGTCCCTTCTAAAAACTTTCCAATGATAAATATATTTTTTCTTATAATGCGTAACTTATTTGGTTATCTACAACAAATATGGACACACAATGTCTGCTAAATTTTTATGTGATTGATATGTTTTCAGGCTTCTTGGTCGTGGAATAAGGCGTCAAAGTACAACGATTTTATTTCAAAACTTCCATAGGGGTAACAATAATTTTTATAAATATTATACTTACATATAAATATACCTTATAATACTCATGTGTTAACATCGATACTTAGTGCAGTACTCAATCGTGAGTATCAAGGACATTGACCTAACTTATATTGTAAGACACATCCAGAATGCATAGGCAACATATATGAGTACATGGAAAGTAAAATATGAGAATGTTTGGAATTATCTAATGGTATGTATGGGAATAAAAATGGTAGAAATTGTATAACCTTTCTCAATGGTAGAAATCAACTGCTCTATTTATCTCTTACTGTTGATGTGTAGTATTTCTTTCGAATATTCTTTCATCGCACTCATTGGTGCCTATTCGTAGTCAATGTTCTCCTCCGTCAGGTCGAAGTGCTTGATCCATTGGGTGGTGATGACGTCTTTTATGGATGTGTTGCCTAGAATCTGGTATACAACTGCTTATCCCTAGTTGATAATTTTGTTGCTACTTGTCTTGTTGATGCATGTACAATATTGTGGTTTCTTTTAGGTATGGCTAGTTCAACATATTAAGGGCTCGTTTGGCATGCGTTTTGTTTTTGCTATTTTGTTTCTTCCTAAAATAGAACAAGTATTTTGTTACGAGTGTGTTTTACATATAATCAAAAAAACGTTTGGCAAGAAAATTTTGTTTTGTGTGTTTTTTATTTTTTTTTAATTTTTCTGCTAAAGTTGCTGAAACACAGTAAAAACATCAAAATGGTGTTTCCAATTTCAGCCCAAAATTTTGAAATGTTTTGACACTATTCAAACACAACAGATGGTACCAAATATGTTTTGTTTTTACAATATAGAAACAAAATTGAAAAATAAAAACAAAACGCATGCCGAACAGACCCTAATGGATATCAAGAGTACAAACATTTTGAGTTACATGTAGACGGCCAGCTGAACCTATATGTATTTAGATGTTATGTTGCAATGTATTATGTTGTAAAAGAGTTTCAATTTATTTTGTCATGATTGATGGTAAATTTTAAATTTTTCATATCCTTGTCTAAGGTGAGAAAAATGTTTGTCATATGATGAAATGTTATGTATTATATAATGCTAATATGTCTTTTTTTGGCAGTTAACCCAGACATCATTCAGGCAAACCAAATTGCTAATCTTATACTCCACCCGTACAATGAGTTTAGAAGTTTAATACTCGAAAACACAAAACAATATCAACGTGACAGAAATAAAGAAGTGGATTAAATGGTTGTTACTATTATTTTTTTAATTTTGTTCATTCATGTCTATTGTAATACTAATAATTTTTTGCTTGCTCTTGTTTTTTGTCATGTTGTACCTAGTTAGATCAGCAATATAGTTGGAGGAGGATTGGGAAATATATGGATTTTTAAGACTTTTTTGTGATGCCCAATGATTTTGCTAACTAAAATGGTAGTAATGGTTATGGTAACTTCTCAAATGGTAGGAGTGATGATGGCATATATGGAAAATTGAAACGGTGCGTACATGATGACATATTTGATGAAATGTTATGCATTATATAATGCTAATATATCATTTTTTTGCTAGTTAATCCCAGACATCATCCGGGCAAACGAAATTGTCAATCCTAACACTCGAAAACGCATGATGGAACACCTAGCCAGTCTCAAATGGTAGGAGTCATGATGGAATTTTCACATTGAATTGTAGCTACTATTTATTTATTTCATAGCAGTTCATGACATTTTGTTCATTTAGAATGTAGAGTTTAAAGAGAGAGAGAGCAGACGTTATGAAGTTTTAATTTGTCTGGTTTTTTATGATCTTCTTGTGCGTGATGCGCTTGAGCCCTTTTGAAGAGCGCTTAAGCATTTTATTTTAGGAGGTCGAGCACTTTATAAAGTACTCGAGTGCATGGTGGTCCTGAGAACACCTTCTCTGCCTTGAAAAGGCTTGAGCGTTTTCAATAATGTGCTCGAGCATTTTATGACATGCCCCAATTTCTAACTCTCAAAAACCAAGGGTGATTAAGTCATAAACCCACACTCCTAATCACAATTACCCTTTGATATCATGCTTGATACCAACTTGTCATATCCCAATTTCCTTCTCTCGAAAACTAAGAGCAATTAGGTTACAAGTCATCACCTCACATCAACGTGACAAAAAAATCATCACGTAAACATTATTACATATGCACAATTATACAAGACTCATCTCAATGGACCTCATACTAGCCCATACATTCATACATATTCATTCCCATTCCAAAGTTTACAAAATTCCATCCTAACCTAATTTTGGTTGACTAATACTACCCTTCGGTCGGCTGAAACTTGGCTTCAGCTGACCCCAGTTCACTCAATCTATCGGTCGATTGGAGTATAGCTTTAATCAACCAAAATGGAACTTTCGGCTAGCAAAAACCCCTATCCAATTGTTCGAATAAAGTACCCCAATGCAAATGTTCGGGATCTCACACTTTCAGTCAGCTATTGCAGAGATAAGACAATCGATAGTTCTAAAAATGTCCCACACCTGTATTTCTCATGCCCAAGTACTTTCCCTAGTCCCATGCATGCATCTATAACTCTAAACATGATAAAAATCCCATAAAATCATACATTTGCATCTCATAATGCTAAAACACATGCATTTCATAACTTAAATCCCATTTATGCATTAACATACTCGAAACATAAACATTAAGTATAAATTTAAGGCACACGCGCCTTTAAGCAATGTTTCAAAAATCTTAAGTCTCCAAATATTTCTAAATGCACTATGTCCATATCCGGATGTGCACGAAACCAAAAATGAATCAAAAGAAAGTTCTATAACTCTAAGTCTTACTCATGGTTGCTCACCATCAACCACCTCATTGCCATGTATAGCCTAACTACGTGTCATGCTTCCAAGCGTTCTAGTCAAAAGTCAAAACCTTCATTCACATGACATATACATCAACAACGCTTGTCAACCACAATATTCATAGACATATTTCAAAGCACAATTTATCGTATCTATAACATATGAGGTAACCGAATTCGTAAACAAAATTCTGGCAAGTCACATAAGTCACATTGTTACACTTAAGACTCAAAACGCTCTCAGAATTAGAATTACAATCACACACACATCCGGATACGTGCTGAAGCCCCATACCCCATATTTCTAGTTATTTTAAGGTTACTAACCCACCGGTAACCAATCCTCTTGCGTAAGTTCAAGGTTTTTCAACCCCCGAGAATATGTTCTCTGTCTACTTTGTCATGAGTCACTTCCGAGATAACACCCCCCATACACAAAATATATCACGTTTCGCACATACATTCACACATCTCAATGCATTACACCCAGCCATATCATATGTTCATTCTAGCATGTCATGCAAGAATTCATAAAACATATGCTTACATTCAACTCCCAAAATTAGGTTTTCAATAAGTCCCCAAAATCCCATATATGCAATACATGTCCTATTTTGCACATACAAGCAATTCATACATTCTACATCATATACTAATCATTTTCAATTCAAGAAACATAAATATCACAATTTAAAACAAAGAATTCATCTTAAAATGTAGAGACCATGACCAATTTTGGCCGATTTATATTTTTTGTATCATAATTGTCATAAGTGCATTTTGAGTAGTGTTTAAAATGTTTTGAGTGTGGAGAACATGTTTGGAAAGTGTTTTAAGGGTTTTGATAAGTTTTTGTAAGATTTGAAGAAGTTTGACTTTTTGGTCAAATCGGGGCCCGGGATGTGCCCTAAAGTGAGCTCGGGGATCCGAAAAATTTTTAAAAATAATTATTTTTGGGAATAACTTTGATGAAATTTTTAGAGAGTAGAGGAAGTGATTTCAAGACCGTGGGAGTTTTTGAAATCAAAACAGAGTCCGGGAAGGTACGTTAAGTGGCTCGAGGGCATTTTAGTCATTTTTTGTGCCCTAGATATTTTAAATATCTGTGGCTAAGATCCCCAGCCATTTATCACGCCTTCTTCTCTCTCTAAAACTCTCCATCTTCTCCTCTCTACATTTTGGAGCCGTTCGGGTGCAATTCGAGTTTCGCCGAAGAAGGGAGATACGTAGGGGACGGTAAGGGCTTCGGTTTGGATAGAACAAATTCAAGATCCAAAAAGTAGACGTCACTGGAAATTTGGTAAAGTGCTTGGAAGGCCTTCAATTTTGAGGTAGGGGTTCTTCTTCTCTTCTAATTGTCGATTCTAGGGTTTCGGGTGAAGAGGAGAGGTGTAGGTTGTGTATCACATGCTTTAGGAGAGTGAGAGGGGTGGGAAGTCAGATTTTCTTCTCTTGAATCCTATATTTGCACATTTGGTGTTCCTTATGTTGATTTTAGCATGTGGGTTGAAGTGTGTGAATGGAAGAAATTGGGTATATAGGTGTTATGTGCTCAATTTGGGATTTTTGTGCAAATGTGTAACCTTGTGTCATAGATGTGATTATATGTGGAATATGTGAAGGTTAAATGCATGTTAGTTCTATGTGCTAAACTTATGCATTGAGTGTAGCATGAGTAAAATATGCTAATTTTGAAGTTATATGCGTATGAGAAGTTATATGCATGTGTTATATATATATATGTGCTATATGTGGTATGTGGTGATGAGAAACATGCTTTTTACTTCCTTTTAGTATTAATGAGCATTAGTAGAGCATGAAAATAAAATACCATGTGTTTATACATTCATATTGCATATGTGGGAGGTTACGGGAAAATGACGCAAAAGAGGTACACGGGGCTTCGGAGTGGTCCAACCGTGTTGTGAAATGTTGTAAGATTATCCACTACGTATGGGCCTCGAAGTGGACCCGCCATACTAAGGCTTGATACCTTGAATCAAAGAATGTCCAAGATTTGTGAGCCACGGAGTTGTCCCCTCACTCTATGGCAATCCTATATATTGTTATAGTAGAATGACCCCTCAGAGTTGTCCCGATCATAGGATGGTTATTAGAGGTCTCCAAGGTCACATGATCCTCGGAGCGGCCAATCATGTAAGGTATCGGATAAGGACCGAGAGAGAGAGCATTTACATTTCCTTAATTCTTATATGTTTTAAAATGCTAGATATGAATAGTGAAGTACTCTTTAATTGCAACTTGTTGGCCTGTTTGTGAAATTGTTGACGTAGCATGTAGTGTATGCATATGCATTCCATGTAGGTCAATGTCGAGTCAGCACTTAGGAGGGTTGGGGTATCTCTACTGAGCCACCGTGGTGCTCACCCCTTTCTCCCAATTTTTTTTACAGATAAGGTGCCGATGACGGATGGGACTTGAGTGTCCAAGAAGGGATCTAGTTATATTTTGCTATATTTTGGATATTTGTACTTTTGGTTATCCATGTTGGCTTGTGGCACGGTAATGATCTAGTTGTAGTGATGGTAAAATTTGTTGCATTTTGAACTTTATGCATGAATTCTTGTAATGACGATAAACTTGGAAAAACCATATGAATGATATGTACCTTTTGAGAAAAGTGTGTGTTGGAGATGTATGGCACCATAGAACCATTTTTCTCTTGAGTTATGATTCCTTGTATGGTTAATCATGAGTAAATGGAGTATGGAATGTATGTATGCATGAGTTCTTGAGTGAAGATGGTAAGAAAAAATTGATGGAATTACATTTCAAGTGTAAAATACATGTTATGTGAATATACTTGATGGCCATTGAGGTATTAAAGTAGTCATTGGGGGCACACATGCCCAAAAGTGTCCATGTTGAGTTCAATAAGTGAATGGAATATATTTATATAGAAGGAGAATTGTGTTAGCTTCAATTTCATAGGTCATGGGCCTTGTTTGGATTTAAATTGAGAAAGTTCTGCATGTTTTAGTGCGAGTGTTAGTAATCTGACATACACCCATTGGTTTGAGTATAACCCAAGTTTCGGTTGGTATTTTTAGATGATTCAAGTTAGGTTAACTAGACATGTTGAGGATGATTCATGCCAAATTTTAAGTCAAACGGACTTACGGATTGTGAGATATTGGCATTTGAAGTCAGGTTGAGGAATTCTGCAAAAATTCATGTCAAGTGGAGTTTGAGGGGTCTCAAAGTGAAGTTTGAGGCGCCTGAAAATTTTGAGGGGCCTCAAAGTGTAGTTTGAGGCACCTCAAATAGCATTTTTGAAGATTTCGTTCCTTATAGAAGTTTGAGGCACCTCAAAGTCTTATAAACCTTAAAAGGGTGAAATTTTATGATTTTTCATGACTTATGAATGGAAATGGAATGTCATGGATACATAGACCGATGTGGGGCTCATTGGGATGGATAGTGATGAGTATACACATAGATAATTACGTGCATATGATTAGCTTCCTCAGTGATCGAGAAAATTTGAGGAGGTTCATTAGGGTTTAATGAATGGGTTCACCTTTAGTTCCCGGGGGTCAGGAAATGGGACGTGACATAAAATCTCATATAATTATATATAACATGAAATCATTAATTTTATGCCTACAATATTAAATTTAACTTGAAATGAAAGACACAACACACACCCCCTACCTCAATAGCTATAGTTTAAATCTATCCCCTACTTTCACCAAAAATTAAATTTCTCCAAATTCGATTCCAGACGGATCAAACTCGAGCCCTCAATGCGCATACTAACTTCTTTTTCTTCGGCGCCTTCTAATTATGAACCCAAGTCCCTCAAAATCAATAGAGAAGGAAAGAAGAAGGTGTAGAGATATATCTATATGTATATTGCTCTCTCACGACTGCTGGAGAATGAGAAATGAATTTTTGAATTCTCTACTTTATTATTTATAGCCCTAGGTTATTTATTTACGAAATGTCGCTAGTTTTTCACTGACTCCGTTTTCGATTTATGTAACTTCGATTGACTCGAAATTAACTCTGTAGTGCATCAAATATTTTATTTAAGCTACCTACCAAATTTTGTGTCATTCTAACACTTTCAAAATTTTGGCCCACGGGACCCGCGTCCCAACCCCACTTGACCCAAAAAGTCTACTTAAAAGATTCTCCATTTTGTAGTCACATTCCTGCACTACAAGTTTTTTGTGCATGTAGTAAATATATATTCTTAAGTTTGAAGTCAAACATGTATTGCATATAAATAGATTGATGGTTTAGGTGGTTGATGTTGTAAATTTTGAAGTAATTCCAGTGAAGTGAAAGCTTCACATTCCTGCAGTGAAAGTTTTACATACATGTAATAAAGTTTCACCGACTAAACTAAAAGTATTACAACAGCACAAATTTATAAAAATCGATATTATTTCATTAATATGCTAAAATATATATTCTTAAGTTTGAACTCAAACATTAGATTGATGCAAAATGGTGGCTAATGTTATAAAATTTTGAAGTAATTCTAGTGAAGTGAAAGTTTCACATTCCTGCAATGAATGTTTCACATACATGTAGTAAAAGTTTCACCGACTGAACCAAAAGTATTACAATGCCACAAATTTAAAAAAATTGATATTATTTCATTAATGCACTAAAATATATATTTAGTTTGAAGTCAAACATTAGATTGATGGTTTAGATGGCTAATGTTGTAAAATTTTGAAGTCCAGTGAAGTGAAAGTTTCACATTCTTGTAGTGAAAGTTTCACATACATGTAGTAAAAGTTTCACCGACTGAACTAAAAGTATTACAATGCCACAAATTTAAAAAAATTGATATTATTTCATTAATACGCTAAAATATATATTCTTAAGTTGTTCATATTGTAGCTTAATTGAATTGCTAATGTTTTTGGACAATATGCATGTAATTCATACGATGACTATGAACTTGGAGGTCCATTTTTTATAAGATGTATGATTTGGATTCAATGTATGAAAGGATATCATGTTTATTAATTAAGGATTAATTGTATGGAATGTATAATGATTACCATTTCAATTATGTTGCAAGGTTGATGGATGGTTCTAGGGTATTAAAATGAGGATTTGAGCATGAAAATAGGCTAAGTATGGGGTATTCAAGATCCCAGTCGAAAGGCATTTCGATTGTGCGAAAACCCTTTTTTGATTGATCAAAAGCCTTCGATCATGCGAGCTTGTATCGGAACATTTCGATAGAAGTGTGTCAAATTCCATAAGAGTTTCGATCATACTTCGATAGTACTTTGGTTAATCGAAGTATTTTGATTGTGCGAAAGCTAGATTTTATACAATCGAAACTTGCAGTCCACACTATGATTGGATATGCATGCATGACTACGTTTGGGGTCCATTGAGATTAGTTGATGATTGGATTGTACATATACATGCAAGAATGTGGTTAAGTTTTCGCGGTAAATTAAAAGTTAAGATGGTTCATTAGGACTTAATGGACCGGTTCACCCTCGACTTTTAGGAGTCAAAAATCAGGATGTAACAACTTGGTCTCTGAATGGGATATCATAGAGAGATTATTGGTACGAGGTGATGATGTGTGACATGATCACCCCTCGGTTCCCGGAGTCAGAAATCAGGGCATGATAGTGTTGTTGGTTGGTATTAAAACATAAATGAATCCTTTATGTATAGTTCTTTTTGCTATATGTGTAGGTTTTTATTTTTATTATCTTCCCCCCTCTTTTTGCAGGAGTAGAGAAAAAAAAATTGCACAAAACAAAAAATAATTCTTACTACATGGACAATTTACTTAATTTGCACGTGTTCAGGATAGGTTCTGGGTAGCTTGGTTTACAGCTTTGGATGCTCATGCTTCTTCTATATGGAGTTATGTCCCTAAACAAACACTTATGTTCCTAAAAAAAACACTCTTGTGTTTTAAAAGAACATGATGGATTGGCAATTCTCACTTTAAAGTAAGTAACTGGTAGTCGTTGAAGCTTTTCTTGGATCCTTTGGAATGGGACCACACTAGTGCAAAGCTTTTAGACATAAAATTATTAGGCAGTTTGATCTTACCAAGTAAAATGCTGAATCAAAGACCCATATTTGATTAATCAAAGACCCTAATGGAAAAAATAGGACTTAATAGAATTTTCTGCCAAAAGGTTTCAATTAATCAAAAACCCAACTTCGATTAATCGAAGACCCATGTTTGATTAATCGGAGAAATTAAGTAATTTTAGATCCCAAATCCAGTATGTTTTTATTGAATTTTTGATGGAACTTCGATTAATCATAACTTCGATTAATCGAAAGTACTTCTTCAATTAATTGAAGGTACTATTCACAGCATGTGTTGAAATTGTCCCTAACTTCAAACGGACATTGTTCATTCGTTTTGAATTGGAATTGAGTGTAGTTTTCCTTGAAATTGAGTGATTTTGAATCCTCTTTCTAATGGACTAAGTACCATTTTTGAAATCTATAAGAAGTTGAGTTCTGAAATTGATTGGTTCATTAGTGTGAACCGGTTGGACTTTCATCGTTCACCCCCATTTCCTTCATTCTTAACCGGGTGTTGAAATTTGGGGTGTGACATCATGGTATCAGAGCACTAGGTTTCAGAGCACACAAATACTTGAGGTTAAAAATCTAGACTTAAGGTCTATAAATTGCTATGTGGAGTATGATTATTTGTTTACACCTCTATAACATGCTAATTATGGAGTGAATTACATCATGTTGTGTAAGCATGATGAGGGTTATATGACTGTATATACTTGGTGTGAAGTTTTCCTTGTTATGTATACAACAAGATGCCACCAAGGAGAGCAAGAGATAGAGGTGCTCACGTTCCACAAGAAACCATGGATGGAGTCCAATTTATGAGGGACATAGTGGAGACCATGAGCCAAATTGTGAGAGAAACTTGTGAAGAGGAAGTTCAAGCCCAACCACAGGGTGGCTTAAATCATATGATGACAGTGATGAAGGAGTACAATAAGTACAAACCACCTACTTATGCAAGATAGTCTAATCTACTAGTAGCTAAAGAGTGGGTAAACCAAACCTTGAAACTTTTAGTTGCCTTCCGAATTGATAAGGACCTTAGGGTCGACATAACTACACTTCACTTGCAAGGTAAGCGGATAGGTGGTGGAGTTCAATGAAGAACACACGAGATTGGAAGTGATGGAGTGGGAAGCTTTCAAGGATATTTTCTTTATGAGATATTTTCCCTAACGATGAAAGATACACTCAAACAAGAGTTTATAATGTGACGTGACAATCTTCGATGTCAAAACCAAACATGATTTGAGCTGTAATATTCGCATTATATTCTTATTATTGATCATGTAATTGAAGTCTCAGAGTGAGCATGAAGTTCTACACCAACCATGCAAGGGTTCCTCAAAGGATGAAGCTTGAATCTTCGGAAGAATCTATCAATGATCTGAACAAGGATTCAATCCATTAAAGTTTTAAGATGGTTCCAAGTGCATGAAAATATTGTTGATCACATATGAGAGTCACGTAGTACAGGTAAAGTGGTGAGAACACATATATTTTAAACCAGGAGGTTCCGACCTTGAATAGAGGGACTTTTGAGCAAAATGCTTAAATATTCAAGGTTGGACCGGTCCAGCTCAAACCTGGACCGGTCCAAAAGGTCTCAGGATATTAATTTTGGACAGACAAAAGTCTGGACTGGTCCATGCTTCTGTTCTGGCAAAAATTGTCCTATAGAGTCTTATTTAGACTCAAATTTGACACTAAACTTTCCTAAAATGTCGGGGCTTGTTTCCTAATGATTTTTAACTTGCTTTTCAAGGAAAATTAGGGTTTTTAATATCTATAAAAATCTCATATGATTTCTATCTCATTGTGATTTCATAGAGCTTTCAAATATATACAGCAAACTGAGAATTTCTAGAGAGAGAAATCATTAAGATATTTTTTTAGCAAAGAAATTTTTTCTCAATTCTTTGTTTATATTTTTGAGAGTGCACACATATTCACTGAGTGATTTAGGGTGTCTCTATTTGCTTGATCAACTGTTCAAAAACTACATTGAAGATTTCTTCGTGATCAAGTTACTGGATTGGTTTCTTCTACAACTGTTCGTTAGTGAGGAAGGAGAAAAAGATCAAATTATGAAAGGGACAAAATACTTTCTGAGTGTTCATGTTCTTTTAGTTACCCTTTTGAGAGGATTTTGACATTAGCTGGGAATCTATAGCAGTTGGACGAGGGAGTCACAATTGTAAGCCTAAAGTGTTCCACATCAAGTTCTTGTCAGAGTGGAGTGTGTATGAGTTTGGGACAGAGTCTGTTTTACTTTGCTTCGACGATAGTGGATTTGTTTCTCTGGGGCTACAAAGCCTCACCTGTGGTTTTTTTTCGATTTGGGTTTTCACGTATATCTGGTGCAATATTTACTTTACTACACTTTATTCTATTTACTTGCTTGTGGGATTGCTTAGAATTTTAATTGGGCTAAAAAATTGATAATCTGAACAATTAAGCAAAAAGTAAGTAAACCTAATCACCCCCCATCTAGATTTTAAATCTAACTTTTGTAGCCACTTCTGTACCGTGCAACTTACATATAGATCTTGTATAAGGAGATATGAGCATAATGGAGTACGAGACCAAATTCACATCTTTGACTCATTTTGCACCAAAAATGGTAGGTGATGAGGAGATGAAAGTAAATCGTTTTGTGAAAGGACTTAAAATGTCCATAAGGAAAAAGGTGTCCATCTTAGGCGTGAAAGTCTATGCCGAAGTTATTGATAAAGCGTTAGTAGCAGAAGAAGATGATAGAGATGCTCAGAGGATATGGGATTCCAAGAGCCATACTAGAAGTGCGGGAGCACTTACGGGCAGTCACGCAAGAAAGAGGTAGAGGAGAAATACTTTAGTTTTTCAGGGCAATAATCTCACTATGTACCCTCAATGCCTTTGCATATAGGATCTTCACGATCTACTATGGTGTGCTATCATTGCCAGTAGTCAAGTCACTATAGATATGAGTGCCCATAGAAGCAGACTGTATCTATACTAGTAACATAGGGAGGGGAGCGGGCATACTTCCATTGTCATCAATCAGGACATATTAGGGCAAATTATCTGTAGAGACAGAGTGTGGATAATGGGACTGGATCTCAGTGGAGGACCGTTCAATCTAATATAGGTCAGTTAGGTTTGAGGGCATTGCCACCACCTCAGTCAGCTCGGTCAGTTCAAGGTTCATAGGTAGTGAGAGGGGCCACACTTGTCGTATCTAGTTAGCAGTCTAGATTTCATGGTGCTGGTTAGCGGGGTCAACAGATTCAGGGTTGTGCTTTTACATTGACTCAAGCAGAGGATATACCAAGACTGTTAGTGTTTAGAGGTATTTTCCTGGTTTTTGGCTCGTCGGCTAGGGTATTGATAGATTCAGGCGCATCTCATTTATTTATATTTGCTACATTTGCATGTGCCTTAGGACTGGAGGTGTCATTACTAGAGTCATCATTATCCATTGATACGCTTGTTGGGGGTAGAGTTACCCTGGGTAGAGTTTATCGGTCTTGCGAGATCGAGGTTGCTAGACGTCGGCTAGTGTTCGACTTTGTGTTGCTAGATATGGCTAGTTTTGATGTCATTTTAGGTATGGATTGGTTGTCTATGTTTAGAGCCGTGATTGATTTCCTTCGTAGGAGAGTGATGGTGTGTACACCGGAGGGTGGTTGTTTTTATTCTATGGGAGAGCATGATAATTTTTTACATACCATTGTTACATAGTTTCGGTGTTTAGAGCAGAGTTAGATGTTTCTTAGCTAGCTTGTTAGCTGAGGAGGATGAGGTTATGACTCCTGAAGGGTTTCCACTTGTAGTTTGTAAATTCTTAGATTTGTTTCTGAAGGACTTAACAGAGTTACCTACGATGCGGGAAGTAGTATTCAATATTGATATTACACCTGGTACCACACCTATATCTATGGCACTATATTGTATGGTACCGGTAGAGTTGAAAGAGTTAAAAGATCAGTTATAGGAATTGTTAAACAAGGGATTTGTATGGCCTAGTACATCGCCTTGGGGAGCTCCGATCTTCTTTGCTAATAAAAAGGATGGATCTTTGCAGTTGTGTATAGACTATCAAAAATTGAACAAAGCAATGATCAAGAACAAGTATCCTTTGCCAATGATAGATGATTTATTTGATCAACTCAAAGGTTCAAAGTGCTTTTCAAATATCGACTTGAGGTTGGGGTATTACTAGTTGAGGGTAAGGGATGAGGACATTCTGAAACCTGCTTTTCAGACTAGATATGAACACTATGAGTTTCTAGTAATGCCATTTGGTTTGATGAATGCATCGGCAGTGTTCATGGACTTAATGAACCGAGTCTTTAGTGTTTACTTAGACAGATTTGTAGTGGTGTTTGTGGACGATATTCTAGTGTACTCATCCTCTATAAAGGAACATGAGAGTCACTTAAGGACAATTTTACAAATTTTGAGGGAACACAGTTTGTATGCCAAGTATGAAAATTGTGAATTTTGGCTAACAGAAGTGAAGTTCCTTGGACATGTAATATCAGAAGGAGAAGTTTTTGTGAATCCTTCTAAGATTGAAGTGGTGATGAATTAGGAAAGGCCAAAAAATGTATTTGAGATTCATAGTTTCTTGGGGCTAGCGGGTTACTATCGGCACTTTGTAAAAGACTTTTCGAAGTTAGTGGCGCCTATGACTAAACTTACTCGTAAAGGAGTTACGTTTGCGTGGAATGATGCTTATGAGCATTCATTTATGGAATTGAATAGTAGATTGACCAGTGTTCTAATATTGATAATTCTCGAACGTAGTTTCGGTTATGTAATCTACTGTGATGCCTCACGAGATGAGTTGAGATGTGTATTGATACAAATCGAGAGGGTCGTTGCATATGGTTCTCGATAGTTAAAGACACATAAACAGAATTACCCAACTCATGACTTGAAATTAGTAGCGACAATCTTTGCATTAAAAATGTGGAGGCATTACTTATATGGGGAAAAGTTTGAGGTTTTCTCTGATCATCAAAGCTTGAAGTACCTTTTTACACAAATGACTTGAATATGAGGCAACGGAGGTGGGTGGAGTACATGGAAGATTACAACTTTGATTTTTAGTATCACCCAGGAAAGGTTAATGTGGTAGCCGATGCCTTGAGTAGGAAATCACATGGTACCTTGGCAAGCATTGCCATCCGTGAGTGGAAAATGATAGAAGACATCTAAAAAATGGGATTGTATTTCAGTGAGGTGGTGAACCTATAACTTTTTTCACCCTTATTACTCAGTCGACTCTAGTGAGTAAAGTGATTAAGGAGCAGAGGCATGATAGTGAGATAGAGGATATTCGCATTCGAATTTCGGGTGGTGAAGTAGTGAAAAACTGGATGGTCTATTTCGATGGAGGTTTGAAGTTTAAAGGGAAAATGGTTATACCATTGGCTTATAGGCATGAGGTTGTTAGAGGATTTTATTACTCTAGACTTGCAGGGCACCTCGGTGATACCAAGATTTATCACAATTTGCTTAGACAATATTGGTGGAAGGGTATGAAAAAGGATGTTGCACGGTTTGTGGTGAGGTGGCTCACTTGTCAACAACTGAATACCAAACATCAAAGATCGACAGGTTTATTGTAACCATTACCGGTAGCTATGTGAAAGTGGGAACACATCACTATGGATTTTGTGACAGGATTACTGAGGTTGAGAAAGACCCACAATGCAATTTTGGTCATTGTGGATAGATTGACCAAGGTAGCTTATTTTCTCCCCATTTGGGTGACTGATGATGTAAATACTCTCAGTCAGTTGTATATTGATCAGATTTTGAAACTGCACGGAGTGCCAGTTTCCATCATAACCGATAGAGACCCATGATTTACGTCATGGTTTTGTTGAAGTTTTTAGACAACACTTAATACAGACCTTTTTGAAATTTTAAACACACAAGAAGTTGAGTTCTCAAATTGAGTGGTTCATTGGTGTGAACTGGTTGGACTCTCATCGTTCACCCCCATTTCCTTCACTCTTAACTGGGTGTTGGAATTCGGGACGTGAAAAATTTATATGCTATATTTAATTTTGTTGCTCCATCTGAATTTACTATAATCTCTGATTGTTATACTTCGAAAGAAGCATAGAACATTTTACAGGTAACTCATAAAGGTACTACCAAGGTAAGGAAGTCAAAGCTACAAATGCTAGCAACCAAGTTTGAAACAATTAAGATGGTTAAAAATGAGATATTTTTTTATTTTTATTCTAAGCTTAATGATATTATTTAATGTTGTGCTAACCTTGGTGAAAGAATTTCATCTTTCAGGTTGTCAGAAAAATCATGAGGTCACTTCCTGATAGGTTTCAAGCTAAGTTGGAAGCCTTAGATGAGAGTAGAGATATTGATTCAATGGATGTGGTAGAATTAGTTAGATCTATTCAAAATTTTGAGATGAAATATCCAAAATTTCATAAATAAAAAAAATGACTTAAAAATCTTCAAAGACTTCTAAGTCTTTAAATTTATCAAATATTTCAAATTCTTCAAAAATTGAAGTTGGAAAGGTTGAAAGTTTTGAATATGATTTGGATAATGATGTTGCACTCTTGGCTAGGAAATTAAGAAGATCCTTAAATATGAAAAGGATAAAAATCTGAGGAAAGAAAATTCTTTTAAATTTTGTAATCAAGGCTCATCATCTAAAGGTAAGGATAGGAAGGAAAAAGAAGTTGATGACTCTAAGGATTTTGAAATCACTTGTTGGGCATGTGGTGGTAAAGGTCACACATCTACTCAATGTCCAATTCCTAAGAAGAATAGTTTTAGTATAAAGAAAATTTTAAAGGAAAAAAAAAACCATGAAAACTATTTTTTTTAGTTTGATTCTTCTAATTCTGATAGTGATTCTTTTGTTGAGAATGATGCTCTTGCTTTTGTTGTTTTATTGAATGATGATGCTACTAATGATTTTTTTTTTAATGTGGGTGAAATAGTAAAGTATACAACTCTAAGTAAAGTTGGGTCTGATGATTCTAAAGATGAAGAAAGAGAAGAACCAACCAATGAATAGTTGTCCAAAGCTTTTGAGAAGTTATTTACTAAAACTGTCAAAGTCAAAAGAGCCTACAAAAAGCAAGCTAAACAGTTGGCAATGGTGAAATTTCTTTTATGAAAGAAAGTGAGAAGATTCAGAAGAAGATTGAAGAGAACAAATTAAAATTTTTGAATCTTCAAAGTAAAGTCAAGTTTTTCAAAAATGAGGTAAGTTAATTTATTTCTGCTAGAGATACTCTTATTGCTAGAATTAATATTCTTGAGCCTGAATTGAAAAAATCACAAGAGAAGTTGATTGTATTTACTTCTGGGCAGATTAAGCTTGATAGCATGATTAGTATTGGTAAGCCTGTAGGAGATAAGACTAGATTAGGTTATGTTAGGTCATCATCTAAGGGTAAAACTGTTTTTGCTAAACCCAAGAACTTGAATTTATCTGTACCCAAACCTAAGCTTAAAGTTGAGTCTTTGTATGCTAATGTTGTGTCCAATGTGCTTCATTGTACTTTTTGTGGTAAGAATGGACATAGTCAACACTATTGCTATAAGAAAAGAAAACATTCTAATTTTGATTTTCATGTACATAATTCTTTTACTAATAATAGGGTTCATGTTAGAAAGCAACATAATTGGAATAAACCCAAAAATTCTCAAACTAAAAGGAATTCAAATAATAAAAAGAATATTTTTGTTTCTCCACATTTTTTTTTTATAAATTGCATGTTAAAATAATTTGGATGAAAAACGAAGATTTGGAGAAGTTTGTGTCTATTGATACTATGAGATTTATTCCTAATAAGTCTTTGGGTGCAAAACCCCCTAACTGAGGTCATTAGGACTTTTATGGTCATGAACTGAACTTATGTTCATTATTTATTTTCTATTGAACCATATCTTTTAGTGTAGGTTAGGATTTTATTTTTATGATAATCATATGAATATGAAAATCATATTTTTCAATAAAATAATGTGAATTCTTTATATTTTTGTTTAAGTTCACTTTGATTTGTGAATGCATGATTGGAACACTTAATTAATCAATGGATGAAGTACTTGAATTTATTATCTAAGCATCTTTTGAATCCATACAAATGGTGCATTAATCCGACTTTGAAAGAATTGATTGAAAACTAATGTGAAGTTTACTATAGTATATTATATAAGTAGCATTGAAGGCTTAAATGATCAATGAAAAGATTACTAATGTGAATTCTTTATATTTTTGTTTAAGTTCACTTTGATTTGTGAATGCATGATTGGAACACTTAATTTATCAATGGATGAAGTACTTGAATTTATTATCTAAGTATTGATGAATAATTAATTTGCTCTATTTATTTTTATTTAGTGATGAATCTTTTGAATCCATATAAATTGTGCACTAGTCCGACTTTTAGAGAATATATTGATTGAAAATTAATGTGAAGTTTACTATAGTATATTGTATAAGTAGCATTGAAGGCTTAAATGATCAATGAAAAAAAATGAAAAGAAAATATCCTATTTTTATTCAGCAGAAAAAGAAAAAGAAAAAAAATGAATAAAATTGCTGAAAATCTAAGACAAAAAGGAAAAGGCTACGTTCGGAATTTGTTCGAAGCTACCCGCTATGACATAAATCTTCAATGAGATATATTTTAAAGAAGTTGTTTTGAGAAAATAGTAGGTTGCTTGTAAGAGTGAAATCCACCATCTTAGAAATAAAAAATAAAATAAAATTCAATGAGAAAATATTTGATCATGTGTGGTTTTATTTGCCTATCATCCAATGTGCTTTAGAAGACGAAACAAAGAAATTTGATTAATTTTTGATGAAATTGAATTGCACACACACACACATAGATTTGTTAAATGAATTTATAAATTTTTATAATTATTTTGTATTGGAAATTGTGTCATGATCATGGAATTAAGTATGAATTTTGTTGGCAAATTTATGGATTTTAAAATTATGCTTTTATGGATATTCTTGAATTTTTCAAAAATTTTAGAACTCATTGTTATTTTATGTGAAAAATTGGCTTTAATGATTATATATTTATTTTATTTTTTTCAACTTAAATAAAATCCAAAAAGATTTTCCTATTTTCAAATTTTTAGGAGTTTATTTCTATTTTTCGTGCATTTTCAAGCATTTTTTTTGAAAAATTACAAAATGGGTCAAAGCTTGTCAAATTGATCAACAAACCAATTGAACCAAGCTGGACCGGTCCAAGGAATAGGCTGGACCGGTCCAGGCTAGGCCAAGAGGGCTTTTTATAGTGCATTGTGTGTTCATATATAACTTACTCTCTCTCTAAGTGTGCACTCTCCATCTTTTATGTGTCTTTTCTTTCCAATTTTCAAGATACTTTATGCTTGATATATAAATCATAATTGGTTTGATTTTGTGATTGATTTTAAGTTGATATTTGTGGATTGAGATTATATTTTGGTGAAATTTTGATTGATTTGGAGTGATTGATTCAAACATGTTATATTCAAAACTTAGGTTTTCCAACCCTTGCTCTCCAAGTTTTTGATAGATTGCTTCAATGGAAATTGTGACTTTGTTTATTCTTTCATTCATTGTATCTTTAATGGATAGATCTAAAAGAGCGTGGGAGTGCTTCTACAAGTGAAGATGGAAGTGAACCTTGATTTTGTGAAGTACTTTGAGGATAATGTTTGAAAGTCATTGTGTGTTTTGAATGACTCTTGTTTTTATGACATGGTGGTATTATTTTCCAATACTCAATGACAAATCTTATTAGACACCTTTGGGAGATATGATTCAAGCCTTATGTGAGCCTAATGCACATTTTCTTTCGAATAACATTCTTTTACCCTACATCACAAATGATAACTAGTTTTTAAGCTTTGATACTTTGATGATTCAAATTAATTCATCTGTTTGCTAGGTTTATGACTTAGACTTGTTTATATTTGAATAGACATGGTGTCTTTGATTAGGTTGAATGTTTATCTTAAGGATACCATATTTGTGTTTGATTCATATTTTTGTGAACTTTAATGCAAATTTCAATATATGGAGTTACATGATAGGTTTAGACTAAGAACATCTTTTTTTTAGATGCTAATGTCTAGGTTCTGTTCTTTTGATAATGCTTGTTTTAGACATTTGGATGTTTTGTTTCTAGATGCTACGCTTTGGTATGCTTAATGATTGTCCATATTAATTTTGGTACTTTTGGTTATATACTTTGAATGGAGTTAATGTTATTATTATCTCAGTTAATCATTTTGTGATAGTTTCTCTTTGTTTTCTTTTGTTCTTACTTTGTCAATTTGTTCAAAAAGAGGGAGACATATATGTTTGTTTGATTGATATATAGGAGAGACTATATGGGGGAGAACTAGTATATTTCATTTTTTCCATGATTAAAGGGAAGTTATATTTCTTGATTAAGCTTCCACATGTAGTAATGTTTGCATGATGAGTAGATTTTACAAGTTATTGGAAGACACTACATATGAAGCTTGGAAGCTTGCTAGTGATGCTCTGAGATCTTCAAAGTTATATTTCTTTGTATTTTGGGATGTTTGGGACATATTGTAATCTGATTTTTCTAGTGGTTAGGTTATAATTGTCTAGGTTGGTTTTGTTACGAAATTGTCAAAGAGGGAGATTGTAACGTATATTTTTGTAATTGGCAATCTTTGGTGTCAAAATTAAACATGATCGAGTTGTTATCTTTGCTTTATATTATTGTAATTGATCATGTAGTTGAAGTCTCAGAGTGAATATGAAGTTCTACACCAACCATGCAAATGTTCTTCAAAGGTATGAAGCTTGAATCTTCGGAAGAAGGCATCAATGATCTGAACAAGAATTTGATCAATTGAAATTTTCAGATGATTTCGATTGCATGTGGACATCATTAATCAAGTATGAGAGTCACATAGTCCAGGTAAAGTGGTAAGAACACATATATTTCAAACTGGAAGGTTCCGATCTTGAAAATTAGGTTTTCGGGCAAATTTTTGAGAATTTTCAAGGTTGGACAGGTCCAGCTAAACCTGGACCTATCCAAGAGGTCTCAGGACTTCGAACCTATGCAGGCAGAATCCTATAACGGTCTAAGCCCTCTGGTGGCAGATTTTGGCTCTATAGTGTCTTGTTTTAGCAAGAATTTGACTCTGAAATTTCCTTAAAATTTGGCACTTGTTTCCTATTAATTTTTAACTTTTTTTTTTAAACAAATAAGATTTTTAACATTCATAGAAAGCTTATGATTTCTTTCTCAGTGTGCTTTCATGAAACTTTCAATACATATCAAAACTTAATATTTTTAGAGAGAGAAAGCATTGAGATATTTTTAGAGGAGACAATTCTTCATTAATTATTTATTTATATTTCTTTGAGAAATCATATACACATATACACGATGAGTGATTTAGATTGTCTTTCTCTTTGCTTGATCAACCATACGAAGACTGTTTCAAAGATTTCTTATTGATCAAGTTACCGGATTGTTTGGTTTCTTCTACAATTGTTCGTTGGTGAGGAAGGAGAATAATATTGTACTACGAAGGGGACATAATACTTGTCGAGTGTTCGTGTTCTTCCAGTTACCCTTCTGCAAGGATTGTGACGTTAGTCGGAAGTTTGCAGCAATTGGACGAGGGAGTTGCAAAAGTAAGCCTGAGGTGTTTCGCATCAAATGGAGTGGGTGTGAGTCTGAAATAGAGTTTGTTATACTTTTCTTCGACGATAGTGGATTTGGTTCTATGGGGCTACAAGCCTCACCCGTGATTTTTTTCTGATCTGAGTTTTTCACATATATCGGATGCATTCATTTACTTTATTGCACTTTATTTACTTACTTGCTTTATGAGATTGTTTTAATTTTAATTGGGCTTAAAATTAATATAATATGAAAGAAAGAAAAAGGCGATTAAATCTAATCATCTCCCTCTAGTTTTTAATCTAACTTTCGCAGTTGCTTCCGCGCTGCACAACTCACAAAATATGCAGGGGTTACTTGTTTTGTCACTCGAAAACAATTCTTAAGAACTATTTTTGGAGAATTACTAAAGACAATTCTTTAGAAACAAAACTTTTTTTGAACCGAGTTTTCAGAAACTTGTTACCAAACATATTTTTATACAATTTGTTTTACTTATTTTCAAAACTGAATCAAGCATGCCCATAGTAATCAAATTTCAGGTTTCACAGCTACTCAACTCCAAAAAATATTTTGAAAACTGTTTTTCTAGTTAATCAATCAGATGCTTAAAATTGCTTAAAACATCTGGGTGGATAAAGTACAGCCAATAAATCTAGATACTAGTAAAAGAAGAGCCATACAATATATCCAATTAAAAAAACCGTTTAAGTCTTTTTATAGCACCTTTGACTGACCAACAATTAGTTTAACCAACCAGATTATATATAAACTTCTCTCTCCTATAATTTTTTTTCCTAAACTTCTCTCTCCTATTTTCCACCTTCCTTTGGTTCATCATTACCTTCCCCCGATAGTTTCATGATTTTTTCAGGGAAACTTGACGGGGAATGTATGTTGTTCCAACCCCGTCATTACTCAAGTAAGTTAATTATATTAATTTTCTTTTTAGTTTTGTTTTATTTTATTTTTCTTTCAATGCTATTAGATATATCATTCAATATTTACAAGAGAATCTGTGTAGAATTAGAAAAACAAACTTGAAATTAAGGTTTTTGACGCTTTTAAATTTAATTGTCTACTTTCATGTTTTTAATGATCATATTATATTAAGCAAAATTGTCATATTGAGGGTGTGGGTTTAATTGGTAACTAGAAAAAAAAAATATATATATATATATATATATATATATATATATATATGTGCATGTACTGTCATTGTCATTTTGAGGTTCTTGAGCTTAAACTTTCAATGCTCTAGGCTTCTAGCTACAAAGCAATACTGAGAATTGAATATGTTCAAATGTACATAAATATATCTAAAATATACTTGTCCATTGTTTGAGCATCTGAGTTTAGATTAGAGTATGTATTTAAAAATTAACATAAAAGAAAAATAACATAAGACAAATAAAGCATTAGCCCTCTGATTTTTTTTTCTTTTTTGTAAAGATAAAATTCGCATGAATTTTATGTATAACTCATTAACTAATAATGCCCTTATTTTTGTACTGTCTTCCCATATAAATCCTATATTATCTTTTGATTAGATAGAAATAGAAAGAAAGAGAAATGAAAAATATTTTACAACGTTTGGATAGCAGGAAATGAAATTTTTGTGAGAAAATAATTTTCCATAACCACATAATTTTCTTATAATTTTTTCATACAAAAACATTGAAACATTTTGTTTTCTTGAGAAAGTTACGTGAACTTACTATTATACCCCGTTTTTATCTCTCTAAATAAAATTTGTTTACACATATTTTTTTTAAAATAACAATATAATAGTTTATATTTCTCCCAGTGTTATGCAATATTATATATTTAGATTCTTATATTATTTTTAATTTTTTTTTAAAAAAAGACAACATTTATCTAATACACATTCACATAAAAAATAAAGAGTAAACTTGTGATTTTAATTATTAAAAGGACAATACTTACCTACTCACCAGTGTGTAGGTGAGCCCTCCTGACCGTTGATGTGTTCCAATAAAAAATGAACACATCAGTTTTAAAGTGTAATAAATAAGTATAATAAATGAGATTGATCTCATTTTAAACCTCATTTATTATACTTATTTATTGCATTTTAAATTTAATTTTGTAATTAAAGGTGATGTGTTCATTTTTTATTGGAACACATCAGCGGTCAGGAGAGCACACCTACACACCTAGTCCTCCTGACCGCTGATGTGTTTTAATAAAAAATGAACACATCAGCTTTAATTACAAAATGTCCCGTGGAAAGAAAAAAGGGTAGCTCTTGCGCATCTCGTACCTTGCAGTTAAATTTAAAATGCAATAAATAAGTATAATAAATGAGATTTAAAATGCAATAACTAAGTATAATAAATGAGATTGACCTCATTTATTATATTTATTTATTACACTTTAAAATTAATGTGTTCATTTTTTATTAGTCAAGTTAGTTCACTTACACACTGATAAATAAGTAAGAATTCTCCTTCCCAAAATGTTTAATGTGCTGCAAATTATAGCAACAGCGGCTTTCAATTCGAAGTCATAATTGTTTTCTTCCCAGCCTGTGTTTTTTTCTTTAACCTTTCAATGGTCATTGAAAAGGCCCCAAACAATGATAGACACTTGGCAACCATTTTTTTGCAGTGTCATGTGCCACTGTTGATGATCTTAATGCGTTTGCTTTTCAACTTAGTCCAATAAGGACACATGTCATTGGCCATTCCCCATGTTGTCACTTTGTTCATATAAGAATCATGGAATAACAGTGGTCCCACTTTGCTTTCCTAGGCTAGTCTACTGGCCACAAACGAAAGTTCATGGCAAGCAATGCACTTTCTCTGTCTAACTTTCTCTCTCTTCTTCTTTGGAAGGCACGAGATATCTCCTCTTGGCGTCCATTTGAAAACGAGAGACACTAGGTAGCTAGAATAATTTCGGTAAGAAATTAATTTTGGTTTATTGTCAGAGTGATAGCTCTCTGTTTCCACCTGAAAAAAAAATCAGTAAGAGGTATTTGATTTTTCTTCTCTGCTTTGAATTAGAAGCTCTTGTTTTAATGGGTATCGAGAATTCAAGGCATTGAGATACACCTTCTTCTTCTTTTTTCCTATGAACTTTGAATTTGAAGCTCTATTACCAGACAAAATCAGTGAGAGGTATTTGATTTTTCTTCTGTACTTTGAATTAGAAGCTCTTGTTTTAATGGGTATTGAGGATTGAAAGCTGATGCAATTTTTTCATTTAGAAATTTAATTTTCAAGTTGAAACTTGTGAAAGTGAGAGGCACCTTCTTATGTTTTTTTCCATCAACTTTGAAACTTGTGAAAGTGAGAGGCACCTTCTTATGGTTTTGTTTTTTTTTTTGTTTGTATTTTTGTTTTTATTTTTTTTATCAAGTACTCACACGTGCTCGAACCCCTCCTCTCCTCGAGGATAAGAAGGTTAGAAGCCTTTTTTTTTTTTTTTTTTTTATCAAGTACTCACACGTGCTCGAACCCCTCCCTCGAGGATAGGAAGGTTAGAAGGCCTTTTTTTGTGTGTGTGTGTGTGTATATATATATATATGTTGTCAGAAGTTGTGTGCTTTTTTTTTTCTGGGCACTTTACAACATGTTTGTAACATTGAATAAAGGTTTTCTTGCTTCTTATATATGAGAAATTGTATGATGTAATGAACTTTAACTTGCAATGATAGGAGTCTCATTTGTGAAATTTTGTATTGCTGACAGGACAATTAGCTTGATCAACCCAATTTTCTCTTCCATTTATGTGTTTATATTAAAGAACACTTGGCATTCCCAATTATGGAAGAGAAAGATGATACATACAGAGAGAACTATAGGAGATTAACTCTCTGGATACTCTTTAAGGATGCAAGGTAAAATTTCAATAAACCTTGAATTGTTCTCTAGAAATGTAATAGAATTTGTCTGATTAGGACTTTACATTTATTCCTATATTCTATGATATCCAACTAAGGTTTGTGTTAACTATCTGGGGTCGGCTATATGAATCCTATTCTGACATTAGTACGTTGTACCAATTGTATGGGCAGATTCGTATTTCGAATGGATGAGCTTGGGCTAGAGATAGCGCGGATTGCCTTCCCGGCAGCATTGGCTTTGACAGCTGACCCTATTGCGTCTCTAGTTGACACAGCATTCATTGGCCAAATAGGTACTTCCTTCGCCTTCTCAATCTTCATTCTGCACAATTGATTGACAAATTATCATCTCCTTTACAATATCCATGTTCTTGACAATATTTCCTAGTAGGACATTATTTATGGTGCCTCTTGTTTTGAGCTGTGGATATACATGAGCCTGCCCTGTTCTCTATTTAGAGTTCCCTTCGGATTTAATTTATAGGAAAACAATTTAATCGAGTATTGTTTATAGGATTTCTGAGAAGAGGTTAAAAATTGAGAATACGCATTAGAGCTTGATATGATTGTTTGGTCCATTTTCTAAACAACTAATGGTTTTTGAAAGTTCTTGGGCATTATTGGAAAGAACATAACCAATTTAACATGAAAAGCTTAAGAAATCGAGGACAGAAAACTTAATCCTATTGCTACCTTGCCGCATTTGAAATGGCATATTTTGGGATGGTTAAAGCAATGCAAGCTTGTCAGAGAGGAACCAAAACTGCATGGAACATCTCTGTGGTCTCTTGGCATACAATCTCCCAAGATTTAACTATATTCTTCATGAAATGAGATATTGTTGAGTTGTGCCTTGAATTCTCTCTGTGTTTGAGTTGTGTTGCAACTTAGTTATGATTCAAGTTATCATGGGGTTTGGGAGGCAATGTCCCGAGAGAAAAAATTTTTGACCCGGTTTTTTGTTTTGTAGGTCTTGGACCTGAATTTTAACCCAGTATACTAGGATGCTAGAGTTTGTTTTGTTTAATTAAAACACAGAAAATTCCAAATAAAACGAGAGAGAAGGGTGTACGGGGTTTGTTATTGGCATAATGAAAGATATTTGTCGATTGTTACCATGAACGTAGACTATAAACCGAATCATGTTAAATCTATGTATTTTTGTGTGATTTACATGTTTTTCGTTTATGTTATTGTTTGATCGTTTAGTGCTTTGCCGGTGTCTGTCATAATAGATATAAAGGGGCTCATGGAAATCTTCTCGAATAGTTCCCAAGAGCAATGTGTTTGGTTTGCAAGAAAGTTGCAAACAATGTGAGAGGAAATAAAGGTAGAAAGTGGGTATGGAAATCTAAAGTAATCTGTGTAATGTCTTACTTTGTAAGCTTAAATAGATGGAGTCCAATGGGCCTAAATAAACAAATGGCCCAAAGTAATTGGGTTAGGGATAAGAAACTGGGGCGGATAAGAAGAAAAACTTAAGGCCTAAAGTAAAACCCAGGTTCAGTCAAACGCACATGAATGAGCATGTGTTTTTTAAAAGTAAACCCATCCTGTCCCTAATGGAATAAATACGTGTGTAGTCCAATCGAATTAATCACGGATTTGGGAATGAGAATCAAGCACGTCCCACCTACAATTCTCCTATTTAACCCTAAAAGTATACATAAATAGATATCTTATTAGGGATTGTCAAATTAATTTGTTCCAACTTGTTCCTAATGGAATAAGTTTGGGTGCATTTTAATCGGATTGCAGATGAGTTTAGAAAAAGAGTCAAAAACTCGAACCCACCTCATTTAGTAATTAAAATATATAAATATATGTTATATTATTAGTTAGTGCCTTTTTCATTTCATTGTTTTCATGATAATTTAAAAAATTTAACTACAATGTTAAGAAAGTTCCTAACTATACTTGTTAAGCATTGCTTATAATTAAAATTTTTCTAATTTTTAATCAAAATTGAATTTTATTTTAAAAAATATGCATAGTGGGTGACCCAGATTCTGATGTGAGGCGGGGGGGTGAGATGGTCTGGGAAGATATATTTTCTTTATTTTACATGATCATTTGGATTTGTTACCATAAAGTTAACAAAGTTATGATTATAGTTGTTGAATATTTTTTATATTAATTTTTTTCTATGAAATTCTATCTTGATTTTGTTTAGTATTATTGTATTTTGTTGTTTAAATAATGCATAATGGGAATATTTCATTATATTATGTCACAAGTATAACTGATGAGTATTAATTGTTGGGTACCAAGTCGAAAAGACTAGTCAAAACAGCACCAAAAATTGTGTTAGCCCCACCGTTTGGACTTATGCCGGTCCACAGTCTACATCATGACCAGAGGATCGACAGGTTTCTCTTTGACATGTTCATGGAAATAACACCGGTCTCATAAGCTACCTCACAATGTTGTGACTCATCCCGGCGTGGCAACTATTTCCATTAAATCTCTCTTTAATTAGCTTAAGCCACAGGAGCTTGACAATTATACTAAGCTCACAGGTGAAAATGGGTTAATCCATAAAGAATATCCATCAAATAGTTAATATGCTGCAGTAGAACTAGCCTTCTCTAAGGCTTTTAACTCAGATTTCATAATATATCTTCCAATCTATGTTTGCTTGGACAACCTCCACATACAATAATTACTGCCCACAAAATTTGGAGCTACAAGTTATCTCACATGCACGAGGTCTATTGGGAATTAATTCCCCCTAGTTCACACAGCGGAAGCATATATTCACATCACAATCATACAAACATATATGAAAATAATAAACACACCCACGCATAATACAATATTTTAAATGGTTCACCCAACTCTAGGGTTACGTCCATGGAAAAAGAGATTTCACTATAATTAAGAAAAGAATATACAACACGCAGAAAACATGGTTGCCACACACAAATATACAACATGCGAAAAGCACGGTTACCACACATACTCATTCACTCTTTCTCTTGGCATCTTCTCTCCGGAATTACATATACTCTAACCTCTCTTCACATCACTTACCCCTCACATCTTTTTTTTCTCTCTCTCTCCCTTTTCCCTCAACCCCGTCTCTATTTATATAGTCTCCAAACCCATTGCACAAGGATTATAATTTCTTAGAGCCCAAGACAACTTGTCCTCCAAGAATTGCTTATTAAAATACAACTCTATATAGAAACCTAATTATATTAGGAATATGAGCCACAATTCCTAACAATATCCACCTTGCCTCAAATTCTATCAACGTGCTCCTCTATAGCTCCACCTTGATTGAAAATTCCTTCAGCTCAAACCAAACTCCATCACATGCTCATTGTTACTTATTTTAGGGCCACAAGCAATAAAAAAACTCCTTCACACCATCTAACTCTTTTTAGGGCAAAGAGCAAACCTCTCTTCTTCATACCATCATCTTGCCCCATCTTGAAAACAAGCATTCTCCGACTTGTCTCAAGACTTGTTCCTCACGGGCTTCATACTATCATCATTTTCGTATCTTTATCAGCTCTGATTATTTCTCCATAACTTTTCACGATGAACCTTCTGCTTTGACACACCACCAATCTTCGGCTCTCTAATCTTCAAGCCCAACCACAACCACAGGCTCCGACCTACTTTCGGCTCTGATATTACATGTTCGGAATTAATCCCCCTTAGTTCAGCACAACGAAAGCATATCATCACACCACAATCATACAAACATATATGGAGATAATTATCAAACACATCCACACACAACATAATATTTTACATGTTCACCCAAATCTAGGGTTACATCCATGGAGAGAGATTTCACTCTTTCTCTTTACATCTTCTCTCCGGAATTACATATACTCTCTCCTCTCCTCACAGCACTCACTAATCCCTTACATTTTTTTTTCTCTCTCCCCCTTTCACTCAACGCCATCTCTATTTTTAGAGTATCCAAACCCATTCCTTATTACACAAGGATGACAATTTTTTAGAGCCCAAGACAACTTGTCCTCTAAGAATTACCTATTAAAATACAACTCTATATGAAAACCCACTTATATTAGGAATATGAGCCATAATTCCTAACAAGGTCTACATGGTGGTGCTATTATGTAACACAAATATAATTGCTTTCGTAGTTGAGAATGACATTGCTTTTCTTATGGTTAGCGTCTCTTTGTTTAGTACCCCAGTGATTGATATTTGAAACTAAAGCTACAATCAATTTAATTCTTCCATAATTTTTTCCACCATTTATGTTTTTATTTAATTTTCTCTAAGACATAAATATGGTAAAAAAGTTTGTGTGAATTTGTACAGGTCCAGTAGAACTTGCTGCTGTAGGAGTTTCTATTGCCGTGTTCAATCAAGTATCAAGAATCGCAATATTCCCACTTGTCAGTGTCACAACCTCTTTTGTTGCTGAGGAAGATACTATTGCAAATGCAAAAGTAAATCCCGAAGTACAAGACAGCGAAAGCTTGGAAATGCAATCAACTACAGACAGTGAAAGTGTGAAGTTGATACCACAAAATGGTAGGTTTTGTCAAACTTTATTTAACTCCTTTTCTATAATTCATATGTTAATTCACATGAGTACTTCCTCGATCCATCATTTTAATAAAATAAGTGTCCTATATCCTCTTCCAGATTCTGGTGAGAGTACAAACAAATCAGAGTCAATTGATGGTAGCTTAGGTATAGTAAAGTTTAAGCATGAAAAAAGGAAAATTCCATCAGCGTCATCAGCATTAATCATTGGTAGCATCCTCGGACTGCTCCAAGCCGTATTCCTAATTTCCTTAGCAAAACCTATATTGGGTTTTATGGGAGTGAAATCTGTAAGCACCTTCTGTTACAAAAGCTGTTGAACTTGTCTTCATTACTTTTCTCAGCCTCTATATGTTTCTTTTCACACACAGTACCTCAATTATGTATCATTCGATGATGATTAACAGCAAAATAGTTTAACTTGAACAGGATTCCCCTATGTTAAACCCTGCTCAGCAGTATTTGACATTGAGATCACTTGGTGCTCCTGCAGTTCTTCTCTCATTGGCGATGCAAGGGGTCTTTCGCGGATTCAAGGACACAAAAACTCCTTTGTATGCCACTGGTAATTGAATAACAAGAATTGCAAGACATATTCACATACTCATTTATATACACACATATATTGCAATAATGAAAAGACTAAGACAGAGGGATCTTTTCTTGTTTTAGACCTCGAAAAAAGAAATAAATAATTACATATAACCACTTTTCTCCAAATTCTAGCTAATTTATTTATTGGATCTAATTCAGTGGCAGGAGATGTAACAAATATAATTTTGGACCCAATATTTATGTTTGTTTTCCGATGGGGTGTCCGTGGTGCAGCCATCTCGCATGTTATATCCCAGTAAGTCAATTTAATTGCCAACCAAACTCTTCAGTTGGTGTCATTTGTTTTTGTGACATTCTACAGACTTCAATATGTAATATGTCAGGGAATTTCTCACATATTTTCTTATTTTTGGTTGCTATTGCAGGTACCTAATTTCAATTATACTTTTTTGGAGATTATTAGAAAAAGTTGATCTTATACCTCCTACCGCCAAGCATCTACAGTTGGGTCGATTTCTTAAAAATGGTGAGGGTTTTGTGTTACAGTATAAATGTTCTTGCCTGTGACATATTGTGGTTCCATATCCTTAAAAACTAAACCATGACAAGAACCCAATGAGTGTTATGTCTTACTAAGAAAAAGTATTATCTCCAGTTAGATGAAGAAGTAGCTCTAGCAAATTACTGACTTAATTCGAACTGCTTCAACTGATCCTTCGAATACATCGATGTTACTTCATTTTCTTTCTTTAGTTTTTTCTCTTTTAATTCATAAAAATATCAGGACATGTCAATGTTCAAATTTTATTTAAAGTTTATGCTGGACATTGTCATTTAATTTTGTAGGCATTTAAATGAGAATCAATTGTGCATAGAAATGAATAGAAAATGGTGTTGCCAAGTCTCCGAGAGTAATCAGGAAACTCAAAAAAAAAAAAAATTCATATCTTCTAATTATTCCGCCTACAGATGAACCAAGTCTGTCATGCACCGAGTTTCAAATTTTTTTTTTCCTTTCCATATTTCTCTCAAATAACCATTTTCATTTCAAGTATAAAGAATTTTGTGTATTAAGGAAAATTCTCTAGTTCAATAAATTCCCATATTTGAACTTTTAACATAAATTTTGAACACCAGTAATTTGTACTTTTTTTTTAATTGACTCCAGGTTTTCTTTTATTAATGAGGGTTATAGCTGTAACATTCTGTGTAACCCTGTCTGCTTCAATGGCTGCACGACTGGGGCCGACACAAATGGCTGCATTTCAGGTCTGCTTGCAGGTCTGGCTGGCAACATCTCTTCTGGCTGATGGATTGGCAGTTGCAGGACAGGTTAGTAATGGCTTCTGCTCCAAACAAGTCCTGGAATGATAGTTCACATCTTCATTGTTCAATTTGATACGTGACGGAACAATAAACAGCCTAAATGGATGATGATCAATTAGCATTTTCTTTTGAGGTCATTTTGAGCAATTTTTCTTAATTTTGAGAGCAGTACTGTTCAATTTTCTGTTCCCAGAAGCAAAAAAAAAAAAAGCACATCTGAATTTCTAACCTTGTAGTGCTTTGTGTGTCAGACTTCATGACTATAAAATAGCACTTCTAGGTATTGGATTGAATTTTAATTAGCAGTTTCGAGTATTTCCATGTTTCCCTCGAATGGATTCAAAGGTTCATCAAGCAGTCACAAGTAGCCTGTTTTCAGCTAATTCCTTTGCATTATCAGATTTTCCCCACCACTTATAAGAGCTTCTGGAAATCTGTGGTCCTCTTTGTTGTTTTTACTTTTCTGTTAACAAGAAATTAGATGATTGGCTTTTTTATAAAGTATAATTCTTTTTTGTTTTTCCTCTTTGTGAAAACTGCCTTCCAACAAACCTGCATCCTGAAAATTTCTGCCCTCAAAACTTTTTTTTGTCTATAAAACTGTAAGTAGCTTAAAGATGGTTTATATGCATAAAGCCCATCCACCTATGAATCTTGGTTCTTATTTATGATATCTTATAGGTAAAAACAGAAACATTTTCAAAGTGACCACTTCAGTATTGTATTATATACATTTGCAATTGATAATTCATCATTTGATTGTTTCTGGACCTCATTTTATGATCTATTTGTCTTTATACTAAACATCAGTTGATTGTTGCTCATTTAGGCAATACTTGCAACTTCATTTGCCGAAAAGAACCTGGACAAGGCAACAGCTACTGCCTCTCGAGTGTTGCAGGTAACTAAATTATCCTATTAACATAATTCTCACATGTCATTTCATCTCAGAAGATTTTCTCTTAAGTTGATAATAAAATCAATACTACAGTTGGCAATTGCTCTCGGGGTGGCATTAGCAGTTGTCCTTGGAGTTGGATTGACATATGGAGCAAGAATATTTACAAAAGATGCCGATGTCCTCCACCTCATCAATGTTGGAATCCCGGTATCTCTTCTTGCCTTCAAACAGGAAAACATTGTTACTAGTGCACTTGTTCTGTTCAACAAACTTATATTTGCTACCGGTCTTTCATTTCAGTTTGTTGCAGCTACTCAACCAATCAATTGCTTGGCCTTTGTTTTTGATGGTGTCAACTTTGGAGCGTCCGATTTTGCATATACTGCCTATGCAATGGTAAATCTGTTAGTCTTTACCCCATATCATAAAGAATGAAAATGAGGAGAATTTTTCTTGTATTGAATTTTTTTCATGATTGGCTTCTAAAAAGGACAGTGCGAAAATGTTGTACAGATAAAAACAGCCAACTGTGGTGATGCATTCACCTCTCGCATTACAAGGCACCGGGTGGAAATTATCCTGGCCATTTTATTTAGAAAGGAAAAAAAATTTAAAATAAAAAAATCTTGCTAGTCTAATCCTGATGAGGTGTCTAGCTAAAACTAAAATTTTCTGCCTGAAAATGATTTCCACAAATAATTGGGTGCTAATGGCGTATTTGTTTGACAAGAATATGGAAGGAAACAAACTTAAAATTAGTGAAGAATAGCAGTTAATATATTGTGTTGGAGAGTCTAACTTTTCTCTTTACTATTCTTATCATTGTGGGATCAAATGAAACCTTAATTCAAAATTCATTTGTTTTATCAGATGAAAAAAATTTACTTGAGATTCTTCTTTTCCAGGTCTTGGTGGCTATATGCAGCATAATAATTTTGTGCATTCTTTCTGCAAGTCATGGTTTCGTTGGTATCTGGGTTGCTTTAACTATCTACATGAGTCTTAGAGCAATTGCTGGCTTTGGGAGGTAACTTCCCTTGTCACAAAATACTATTCATCCTTCTGAAGAGGCTATCACTCATTTCATCAATTAAAATCGTTCCCAATTTATTGTAACTACATTTGCAGGTTAGGAACTGGATCCGGACCTTGGGAATTTCTTCGGAGGTGAAAAATCACGCTGCACAACGTTTTTGGCATCGCTCCCCATTCGTTCTTGTAGAAGAAACTTGTTTTAGATGGTTTTCTCGTCAACAGTGTATGACAGCTTCAGCATTTTTTTTCAAGCTGTCATGTGTTGCTTGTACATGTTCAATTGCCACAGAGTTTCAACTTCGCCAGTTTCTTTATACATGGAATTTGAGAGCATAGTATACATACATAGAAACAGAGAGAGAGAGGCATAAAGTGTGAGCTTTGGTGTCATGGTGGTTAATAATGTTGTGGGAAGATAGTGAAACAATTTTAGCATCCTGGATGCCATGGAGGGGGTAGCTCAACATAATTTCAGGCCTTTCACGAAAATTATAAAAGTGGTCTTTTAATATTTATTTTGTTAATATCAAATAATAATACTTATTTAAAACTTATTCTTCTTACTTTTTGACATGCAAAGTTACTTGTATTCAAGTTGTGTTAAAATTATAAAAGTGGTCTTTTAATATTTTATATATTATTCTTTTCTAGAATTTTTATCAATTTTTTGTTGTTGTTTGATCACTAGGGTTAACAAATTTATCAAGAGCTCATTTTAAAGGTTAAACTAGTTTATCTATTCTTCTTTTCTTTCCAAAATTTTCATATCTTAATTCATACCTAATATTCAACTACATAAATAACAACGATTACAAACAAAATATACAATTTTACAATAACAAAAAATAATAAGATTACAAATAATTCAAGTTAAAGAACAATAGAACCTGATTTAGAAAAGTTTTGGTTCCAATAAATTTATGGTTGTAATGAGTGGAGAAGAAAAATATGAGAGACAAGAGAGATGGAGATTGGAGAGTCTGTGAGAGAATAGAAAAGATAAAAGTTGCAATGATAGAGAAGTAAAACGTGTGAAGTAAGGAAAAAAAAAAGATAAAATTAAGGATAGTGATATTTGCGCCCCATTAAACTACTATAGCGCTACTGTGTAGTTATTCATGTAGGTCTCTTCAACCCTCCTCTTATGTGATTTTATCCTTTCCGCAAATATAAAACTTTGAATCCAAGATAATCCATAATCCTTGTATTGCCCAACGCATTGCAGGAATGAAGAAAAAATATGAGAATTTTCTCACTAACAAGAGATTTGGGTTCTAGAATTTCAAAAAAAATCACGAAAGATTATTATCGATCTTCATTCATGGTTAAAAAGAGAGTTTCAGAATGTTATTAAATGAAAACTTGTGTAAGAATATATCTAACATGTTTTGATTGGGTTTGCCATGAATGTAAAATATAAAAAATGGATAAGTTTTACTTCGTAGATCATATGATAGATAAGGTTGATGAAAAAAATAAATAAAGTTCACAAATTCTAAGAACTATTTGGAGGATAGAGTAGTTATTTTATTTTGTGAAAACATGAATTGGGGCGCAAGAAGTGTTTTTTAGAGCTCCAATAACACCACCCTAAAATTAATAAGAAATGGAGAATTTTACGATTTTCAATTTTCTAAAGTTATCATCAAGTGTAATGAGCATTAATCATTATTATATATTAAATACAACATTTCTGCTCATGTAATGAGGAAAAAGATATTTTATTTTAGAAAATTTTCAAATTGGTTGGGGTATAATAATAAATAAAAAAATTAAGATGTCTAATAATTGTCTAATAATAGTAGATTAAATTTTTTTTAGAAAGTTCTATAATATAAGAAAAAAATACTTTTTGTGGCCTTCTATTAGCTAGTGCTTTGGGCAACTGCTAGTTAAAGCATGAATGGGTATAAAAGAGCATAAGAAGTATGCTATGTGTTATACATGCATAATGAGTATGTATATGTGTATATCGGAGGTTTGTCCAAGTCTTCCATATATGGGGTTCGAAGTTGTCCAACTATGTTATGGAATGTGTATATCTGACCATTGGAGTTTTCCAATCATACCGAGGCAAATGCCTAGGAATCGGAGTAGTCCAAAATCTTTTGATCGTCGGAGTTGTCCCATCATAATGGCAAGACCAATATATTGCCAAGAATGTATGATTCTTCAGAGATGTTCAAATCGTACGAGTGTCGTCGAAGTTGTCCAACATTACATAATCGTCAGAGTTGACTAATCATGTTTTTGTATCGGATTATACTCACCCTTCTCCCTCAAACATTTTACAGATAAGGCACCGACGATGGATGGGACTTGAGTGACTATGTGGAGCACTCACTAGCATTTTGAGATGTTTTGGTTATTACATATATTACATATATACTTGCAATGTATATGAAGTGAGAGCATGTTTTGCTATGTAATGTATTGTATGTATATATGATCAATATGCATGAGTTGAAGTATATATGTGTCTATATGGGAATTGTATAGATAAAATGCATGCCAGAATTATTATAGCAAGAATGTGCATTGAAGAACATGAGAATTATATGTTATATGAAGTATATGTGTCTTATGAGCATATAAACATGAATATCGAAGTGTTGTCTAAGTATGATATACATAGAATTCGGAGGTGATCAACCATGTGTTTGAAGTGGTGAGAATACTCACATTGTGATGATCGTCGGAGATGCCCAATCATACCCCAAGTGTAGTGATCGTCGGAATTGCCCAATCACTACTACAATACTTATTTATATAATGCCATGAATGTATAACCATCGAAGATACCCAATCATACAAGTGTCGTCAGAGTTGACCAACATTTTGGTGTTGTCGGAGTTACCTAATACCACATGATCATCAGAGTTGACCAATTATGTATATGTATCAGATTATGACCAAACAAGGTGTAAATATCTTTATGCTTATGTGTTTTGACTGTTAAATATGTTATATGGATTAAATGTATACTTATCGAGTTGTATTGAGTTGATTGACATGAGAACCTAATATATGTCATGTAGTGTAGCGACACATGGTTGTATATTATGTAGGTTGGTGTCGGATCGATGCCTAGGTGGGTTGGGGCATTCCTACCGATCTCATTGTTTTTCTCACCCCTCTCCCCCCAAACCTTTTTACGGATAAAGTACCAATGACGGATAGAACGTGAACGTCCAAGTAAAGTTCCTTTTTAGCATTTTGGATTTATTTTTGGGATATCTTGTATGTGGTTATCCATGCCACCTTGTGGCATGTTGATTTCATTATAGCTATAATCGTAGTTGAATTGTTAATGTTTTTGGACAATATAAATGTAATTCATATAATGACTATGAACTTAGAGGACCACATTTATAAGATGTATGATTTGGATTCAAAGTATAAACGAATCTTATGTTTATGTATTGAGGATTTATTTGCATGGAATGTATGAGAATTGCCATTTCAATTATGTTGCAAAGTTGTATGGATGATTCTAGGGTGTTAGAATGAGATTTGAGTACAAAATGGACCAAGTTTGATGAATCAAGAATTCTGCCGAAGGTAAATTCGATTGTGCAAAATGGTATTGAGAATTTCGATAGAAGTTAGGTCAAATTCCAGGGGGGTTTCAATAGTTATTCGTAAGAACTTTGATTGATCGACCATTTCGATCGTGTGAAAATCCAGTTTCAAGTGTGGGAAACTTCAACTTCTATTATATGAAATTTATGTTTCGTTCAATCGAAATCTACAGTCCACCTTATGTTGGATATGCATATATGGCAACGTGTGGGGCCCATTAAGATGAATTGATGTTGGATCATACATATGTATATACATGTGCAAAGGTGTAATTGAGCTTTCGCTGAATTTAAAGTATAAGACAGTTCATTGGGGTTAAATAGACGGGTTCACCATCAGTCTCAGGGAGTCAAAAATCGGGGTATGACGACTTGGTATCCAAATGGAATACGATGGAAAAATTATTAATGCAAGGTGATGACGTGTGACATGATCACCCCTCGGTTCCCAAGAGTCAGAAATTGGGGTGTGACAGCATCCTTTCAGCCGACCGAAACTACTCTCTAGCCGACCGACTGAATTGGAATGAATTCCAGTTCGTTAGCTAACTAAAGGTCAGCTGAACCCAGGTTTCAACCAACCGAAGACAGTATTCAGCTGACCAAAACTAGGCTGATTTGTAAATTCATATATTTTGGATTGGAAATGATCATGTATGAATGTGTAGACCAATGTGGGGCACATTGGGATGAGTGGTGATGAGTATACGCATGTGTAATTGTGTGTGTATGTTTATCATCTGTAGTTGTAAGGTTTTGGGATAAGCCATGTGGTTATATACGGATGTTTGACTTAATCACCCCCATTTCACATACCCTTCCGAATGTCAAAAATTCAGGGCGTGATAACTTGGAATCAGAGCCTAACTGGGTTTGAATACCTGAGGACAAAGGGTGAGAATTTGATTATGTGTTTAATTGAGGTTAAGGATTCGAGCATAAAGTTTATGAATTGTTTATGTGGAATGTGATTTATTGCTTATGCCTTTGTAACATGCTAATTATAGACTGAATTAACATCTCATCGTGTAAGCATGATGAGAGTTATGTGACTATGTATGCTTGGTGTTAAGTTTTCCTTATTATGGCAAGATGCCACTATGGAGAGCACAAGGTAGAGGAACTAATATTTCTTAAGAGCAAATTGATGAAGCCTAATTTATGCTAGACATGGTCGATACCATGAGACAAATCGCAAGGGAAACCCAAGAGGAAGAAGTTCAAGCACAACCTAGGGTTGGGTTGAGTCAGAAAATGATTGCCATGAAGGAGTTTGTGAAGTATAAACCCCCCACGTTTGCGGGCGGATCTGATCTAATAGCGATAGAAGGGGGTTGGATTGACCAAACCTTCAAACTCTTTGTCGCTTTAACAATCGATGAGGACCTAAGGGTTGGTGTGGCTACCCTTCATCTTCAAGAAGAAGTAGATATATGGTGGCAATTCATCGGTAATACACATAATACCAAGACAATAGAGTGGGATACCTTCAAATGACCTTTTTTTTATAAGTTCTTCCCAACGACAATAAAGGATTGGTTGAGGCAAGAGTTTATTGATCTCGTGCAAGGTGACATGGACATAATGGGATACGAGACAAAGTTCACTTCCTTGGCTTGTTTTACACCAACAATGATGAATGATGAAAAGATGAAAGCAAAGAACTTTGTGAAGGGGCTTAAGACCTTTATAAGGAAGCGGTTATCAATCTTAGGCTTGAGAGTCTATGCTGAAATGTTTAACATAGCCTTGATAGTAGAAGAAGATGATAGAGACGCTCAAAGAAACTGGGACTTTAAGAATCCAGCAAGAGGTGTCAGGTCAACTTTTGGTAATCAAGTGAGGAAGAGGCACAGAGATAACGTGTCACTTTCTCAGGGGTAGCAGCAGGCTCGCCCAGTTCCATCATTGTCTTTGTCTACTGGACCTTCACGATTTATGGTAGTGTGTTATCACTGCTAGCAGTCTGGTCATTACAGATCTGAGTGGCCTTAGAGGTAGGCAGTGGCATTAGTGTTTATGGTATCAGGAGAGGAACAGATGTGTTTCCATTGTCTACAGCCTGGACATGTTAGAACAAACTGCCCTCAAAAGCAGAATGCACAGAATGGTTCTAAGTCTCAGCAGAGGACCGTTCAGGATGCGACAATTCAGTCAGGCTATAGGGCATTACCACCACCTCATCCAACACAGTCAGTTCAAGGCTCTTGAGCAGCAAGAGGATCTACACCTACTGCTTCTAGTCAGCAGTCTGAGTTTTAGGGTACTAGCTAACGGGGTTAGCAAACACATGGCCGTATTTTTACACTTGCTCTGGCAGAGGATATACCAAGATCGTCAGTGGTTAAAAGTATTTTTCTAGTTTCTAGCTCATGGGCTAGGGTATTGATAGATTCGAGTGCATCTCATTCATTCATATCTATTATAATTGCTTGTGCCTTGGGGCTGGAGGTGTCATCACTGGAGTCGCCATTATCCATTGATACACCTGTTAGGGGTAGAGTTACCACGGTTAGAGTGTGTCGGTCTTGCAAGATCGAGGTTGCTGGACAATGGCTAGTATTCGAATTTGTATTACTAGACATAACTAGTTTTGATGTCATTCTATGTATGGATTGGCTATCTATGTTTAGAGCCACGATCGATTATCTCTAAAAGAGAATGACAGTGTGCACACCTGAGGGGGACTGTTTCTATTTTGTAGGAGAGCGTGACAATTTTTGTGTACCATCATTACATAGTTTCAGTGTTCAAAACGGGATTGGGTGTTTCTTAGCTAGCTTATTAGCCGAGGAGGATGAGGTTATGACTCGTGGATGATTTCCACCGATAGTTTGTGATTTATTAGAAGAGTTTCTGGGGGACTTGACAGAGTTGCCTCCAAAGAGGGAAGTAGTGTTCAGTATTGATCTTACTCCTGGTACTGTGCCTATCTCTATGGTACTGTACCGTATAGCACCGAAAAAATTAAAGGAGTTGAAAGATCAGTTACAGGAATTGTTAGACAATGGATTTGTATGGCCTAGTACATTGCATTGGGGAGCTCCGATCCTATTTGATAATAAGAAAGATGGATCTTTACGGTTATATATAGACTACTGGAAACTGAACTAAGCAACGATCAAGAACAAGTATCCTTTGCCAAGGATAGATGACTTGTTTGATCAACTTAAGGGTTCAACATGTTTTTCAAAGATCGACTTGAGGTCGGGGTATTACTAGTTGAGGGTAAGGGATGAGGACATTCTGAAGACTATTTTCAGACTAGATATGGACACTATAAGTTTTTAGTGATGCCATTTGATTTGACGAATGCACCGGCAGCGTTCATAGACTTAATGAACCGAGTCTTCAGTGTTTACTTGGACAAATTCGTAGTGGTGTTTGTGGATAATTACTCGTCTTCTATGGAGGAACATGAGATTCATTTGAGAACAGTGTTACAGATTTTGAGGGAGCACTATTTGTATACCAACTATGAAAAATGTGAATTTTGGCTAACGGAAGTAAAGTTCCTTGGACATGTGGAGTCAGAAGGAGGAGTTTCTGTGGATCTTTCTAAGATTGAAGTGGTGATGAATTGGGATAGGCCAATGAACGTATTTGAGATACATAGGTTTTTGGGGCTAGCGGGTTATTATCAGCTCTTTGTAAAGGAATTTTTGAAGTTAGCGGTGCCTATGATTAAACTTACTCGTAAGGGAGTTAAGTTTGTATGAAATAATTCTTGTGACCATTCATTTATGGAGTTGAAGAGTAGATTAACTAATGCTCCAGTGTTGATAATCCCCGAACGTGGTTTGGGTGATGTGATCAACTGTAATGCTTTACAGAATGGTTTGGGATGTGTGTTGATGCGAATCGAGAGGGTTGTCACATATGGTTCCCAATCGTTAAAGACACATGAGCAGAATTACCTGACTTATGACTTAGAGTTAGCACCAGTAATTTTTGCATTGAAAATATGAAGGCATTACTTGTAAGGGAAAATTTTTGAGGTTTTCTCCGATCATAAAAGCTTGAAGTGCCTTTTTCACACAAAGGGACTTAAATATAAGGTAACAAAAATGGGTAAAGTACATGGAGGATTATAACTTTGATCTTCAATATCACCCAAGAAAGGCTATTGTGGTAGCTGATGCTTTAATTAAGAAATCACATAGTACTTTTGCAAGCATTGCCATCTGTGAGTGGAAAATGATGAAAGACATCTCAAAAATAGGATTATATTTTAGTAAAAGTGGTGAACCTGCAACTTTGTTCACTCTTACTCTCAGCCAACTTTAGTGAGTAGAGTGATTGAGGAATAGGGACACAATAGTGAGATGGAAGATATTTACACTCAGATTTCGGGTGGCGAGGTGGTGGAAGATTAGATTGTTCATTCCAATGGAGGTTTGAGATTCAAAGGAAAAATGGTTATACCATTGTCTTGTAGGGATGAGATCCTTAGAAAATTTCAATGCTCTAGATTTGCAGTACATCCTGGTGGTACCAAAATGTATCATAACTTACGCCGACAATATTGGTGGAAGGGTATGAAAAAGGATGTTGCACAATTTGTGGCAAGGGGCCTCACTTGTCAACAAGTGAAAGCCGAGCATCAGAGACCTGTAGGTTTATTACAACCATTATCGGTAGCTATTTGAAAATGGGAACCCATCACTATGGATTTTATGACAGGATTACTGAGGTCGAGAAAAAGTCACGATACAGTTTGGGTCATTGTGAATAAATTGACCAAGGTGACTCATTTTCTCCCTATTCGGGTGACTAATGACGTGGATACTCTTAGTCGATTATATATCGATTAGATTCTGAAACTGCATGGAGTGCCAGTTTCCAATGTTTCCAATAGAGACCCACGGTTTATGTCACAATTTTAGTAGAGTTTTCAGGCAGCATTTGATACAGACCTTTATTTTAGTATGATTTTTCATCCTCAGACAGATGGTCAGCCGGAACGTACCATACAGATTTTAGAGAATATGTTATGGGCATGTGCGCTTGATTTTCGTGATAGTTGGGAAGATCACCTTTCATTAGTGGAGTTTGCATACAATAATAACTATCAAGCTAGTATTGAGATGACTCCATTTGAGGCATTGTATGGTAGGCCTTGTAGGTCGCTTGTTTGTTGGACAAATGTCAGGAAAACAGTGGATTTGGGGCTGGATATAGTCCGAGAGATTACATAAAAGATTAAAGTGATAAAGTAGTGGTTACTTACTACTCAAGGTCGTCAAAAGAGTTATGTTGATAGGAGGTAACAACCTTGGGCATTTGAGGTGGAAAATTGTGTCTTTATAAAACTCTCGCTCTGGAGAGGTTTGATGAGATTTAGACGTAATGGCAAGCTATCACCATGTTTTATTGGTCTATTTAAAATATTGGATTGTGTGGGTGAGGTTGCATATCACTTGACATTGCCACTGTAAATTTCAAGTGTGCATAAAACTTTTCATGTTTCAATGTTAAGGAAGTATGAGTCGGATCCATCACATGTATTAGATTGGACATATCTTGAGGTGGAAGACGACGTATTGTATGAAGAGATGCCAATTTAGATTTTGGACTCTAAAGAGCAAGTACTTCGGGGTAAGATCATCCTATTGTTCAAAGTGATTTGGAGACATCACGAAGTCGAGGAGGCTACGTGAGAACGGGAACAAGAGGTCTATTCAAAATAACCCCAGTTGTTTACCACTTGAGGTATGGTTCTAATTTCGAAGACGAAATTCTTTAAAGGTGAAAAGGTTGTAGAGATCGGGTCCAATTTTGACCAGTTTCTTTTTTATTCATCATTTTTGTCATAAATAGATTTTAAATGATATTATGTATTTTTTAAATGTGAGAAACATGTTTGAGAACTGTTTTAGAGGTTCAAAAAATTTTTGGAAGTGTTTGGTGAAATTTGAGATTTTAAGTCGGTGGGGCCCAGGACGAGGGTCAGGTGGGTCCAGGAATTCAAAAAAATTTTGGCAAAAACTTATTTATGGATTTAGGCCAGATGAAATTTTAAAAGAGTTAAGGACCTGATTTTGGAGTCGTAGCCACTTTTAAAATCGAAAATGGAGGTCAAGAGGGTACGTTAAGTAACCCGAGGGGATTTTGGTCATTTGACGCCCTAGATATTATAATTATCAAGTGGTTGAGATTCTTTTCATTTATCACAAGACTAAAGAGCTGGCCAACCCTCTTTCTCTCCCCCTTTTTATCTCTTCTCCTTCTCTCTTCATTCTGAGGCTTTAAGCTTAGAATTGTAAGGTGCCGATAAAGGACAACTTGTTCCACACGGCAAGGGCTATGTTTTGAACCAAAAAAATTCAAATTTGAAGAAGTTAAAGCTTTATGATTTCTAGGGTTGTGCTAAAAGAAGTTTGGATTTGAGGTAAGGTGTTTCTTCTCTCTTATTCATCGATTCCTAGGTTTTAGTGAGTTTGAGAAGGGGGATTTGGTTGAGCTAACATGTTTAGGAGAATGGTGGGGTTGTGTGATATTGTCTTTCCTTCTTTCTTTGTGAATTAATACATGCATGTTAATATTGTTCATATTATGATATATAATGTTTGTGGATGTATGCATGCAATAAATATGAAATTGTGAGCATTAGATTGACATATGTGGCCTAGTGTACATGTATGAGGAATATGTGTGAGTTTGGACATATAGGTGTTTATATGTGATATGTACGTGACGATGCAAAATATGCTAGAATCTAATTAAAGCATGAATGTGTATAAAAGAGCATGAGAAGTATGCTATGTGTTATACATGCATAATGAGTATGTATATATGTATATCGGAGGTTTGTCCAAGTGAGACATATATGCGGTTCAGAGTTATTCAACCATGTTATGGGAGTGGTATAATTATCCACTAAAATATGACCATCGGAGTTGCCCAATCATACCAAGGCATATGCCTAGGAATCGGAGTAGTCCAAAATCTTGTGATCGTCGTAGTTGTCCCATCACAATGGCAAGACCAATATATTGCCAAGAATGTATGATTCTTTAGAGTTATCCAAATCATACAAGTGTTGTCGGAGTTGTCCAACACTATATGACTGTCAAAGTTAACCAATCATGTATATGTATCAGATTATGACCGAAAAAGATGTAAACCTATAAATGCATATGTGTTTAACTGTTAAGTGTGATGAGTGTGTTAAATGCATAGATATAAATTGCATTATGTTGATTTGATATAAAATCATTGGATATATGTAGTGACATTATGATTGCATATCATGTAAGTCAGTGTCAGGTTGATGCCTCGGTGGGTTGAGGCATTTCTACTGAGCTAGTTATTTTGCTCACTCCTTTCCCCCAAATATTTTTCAGATAAGGCACTGGCAATGGATGGGACTTGAGTGGCTATGTGGAGCACTCGCTAGCATTTTGAGATGTTTTGGTTATTACATATATTGCTATCCATGTTGGCTTGTGGCATGTTGAAACACTTGAAGTGATATATAATTTTGGACAAAAAAATTTTATATAGATGTATGTGGAGTTATATGATTTCAATCTATGTTTTGAGATTTCAAATACTTGAGAAAAACATGTATAAAAGTATGTTTTTAGATTATATTCATGGGATGTTTGGGATTGGTATTTATGAGGCTTAAATGTATGGATTTTGATGAATTTTATTCATGCTTAGAGTTATGTATGAATATGTGAGATGGTTGAATTTATGTGTGGGCTTGAATGAGATTTAAAAACTGAGACTATTAGGTTCTAGGCTCTATCAGCCGACTGATGAATCTTCCAGTCAATCGGTACTCTCAAAATCCCAAGAGATTGTAAATGGGGACCTATAGAGCACCTATTTCGGTCGACCGGATGAGGGTTTCAGCCAACCGAAAACATCCTTTCAGCCTACCGAAACTACTCTCCAGCCTACCGACTGAACTGGAATGAATTCTAGTTTGTTGGCTAACTAAAGGTCAACTAAACCTAGGTTTTAACTGACCGAAGAGAGTGTTCAGCCAACCGAGCTGATTTGTAAATTCATAAATTTTGGATTGGGAATGGACATATATGAATGTGTAAACTAATGTGGGGCCCATTGGGATGAGTGGTGATGAGTATACACATATGTAATTGTATGTGTATGGTTAGCTTCCGCAGTTGTAAGGTTTTGGGATAATCCATGTGGTTATATGTAATGTTTGACTCAATCACCCCCATTTCCTATACCCTTTCGGGTGTTGAAAATTCGAGGTGTGACAGGATGTGAGTCTGTGACAAATCTATTGTACTTTGCTTTGACAATAGTAGATTTGGTTCTTCGTGGCTATAGCCTCACCTGTGATTTTTTTCAGTCTCGATTTTTCTACCAATATCGGGTGTTATCTGAAATTTACTTTATTTACTTGCTTTTTGTGTTTGGTTAATTTTAATTGGACTTAAAATTGAATCAACTTGAAAAATTAAACAAACGAACAAGTAAACCTAATCACTCTCCCTCTAAGTTTTAATCAAGCTTTCATAGTCACTTCCACACCGCGTTACTCACATATATATATATATATGGTAAGACTTTTACGAGATGTTTATTAGGAGTTCAAATCTCCTTGGCCCACCTGCCCGAGTCTATTTTTTCGGTAATTATCAGATAAATTGGAGAGACATTTTGCAATTATTAAAAGATATACATCCAAAACTAAACTAACAAAAAGATTGAGTGGGGACAACTGCTGCCCCGGGATCCAACGTGACTCCATTATTGACATGGTAAATTTTTATTTGTTTAAATAAGATTTTGTTTTAGAATTATAACATATATAGGATCCTACTGGACAACAACCTTGTGTTTATTCCACTTGAATAAAACAATTCAAATTTTGTACAAAGTAGTAATTTCTTGAGATACAATAACACAACATTAAAAGCAATACGGGTACACAAAGTGCATTTTCAACATGAAAAAAAAAAAAAGCATCCAACAAAGGTACACATAGATAAGTAAAGATTCACTTCTCCTTATTTTAGAAATTCTATTACATGGCATTACTCGTTGTCGATCTCCACCACTAGGAACTTACCCTCTCTCTTTTCGTGGGGGTAAGAATGAACTGATATGTATAGCTTCGCTATGTGCATGCGTGAGAGTCTTTAGAGAACACCTTTCTTAGAAAAACAACAACGTACATGGAGAAGTTATTTACTTATATGGTAGCTAGGGTAATTATGAAGGCACATTTTGAAATCCTCTAACTGCCACACCACGAATTGAACTATGTTGAGAATGCTAAGAGCTGCTCGAAGGGTTTGAGTGGGAAGAAAAAGGGTGCAAGTGGTCACCAGAAGTTTGACATCAACGAAGCATGCCAATGGATCAAAGACAGTGCCATCAAGGGTGCTAAAAATGACGTCAAAGAATCCGATGGTGTTAGTGTCGGCTTGGGCAAGGTTAGTTCAGCCCCCATTGCACGATAAGGTCACGCCAAGACCGAACACATCAGGGGAGCAATTTCTGGTGGAGGAGCAACCAAGCGGCCACCTATGTAGACTTGGGCCACAGTAATGCCACCAACAAGGGTGATGGAGCTGTGAGCTAGAGGAGTTGTGATAGCAAACAGAAGAGCAAAGAGGAAGAACATGGAAGGATAAGCCATTTCTTTTTTGTTAAGTTTTTGTGGTTTGTGTTTAGGCTGCAGAGGAGTTGTGTCCAAAAAATGTAGAGGGATAGACTTATTTATAGTATCCTTTCTACAGTACGTACTGATTTATTAGGACCCCAAAGTTAGATCTCTACTCTTATTTTCTTTTTTTTATTTCCCCCTCACCCCAATCTTCTAATACAACGCGAGTTAAGCTAATTTGAGTTTAAAGTAAACCAACACATTTAATAAATGGGTCAACATAGACACAACACGCAAAAATTGTGTTGAGTTTGAGTGTAAGTTGTCTAGCATGCGACACGATTACGACATGAGATAATCATATATTATGGTTCTATTAAAACTTATATTATGGTTCTATTAAAACTTATATATATTGTAATTGTTTGTAATTTATTTGTGTAACGGCTCGCTCCACCACATGGTATGATATTGTCCGCTTTGGACCAAGTTCCCACGATTTTGCTCTTGAATTTTATCCCAAAAGACTTCATACCATTTGGAGAGAGCATACCACATATATAACATATCATCTTTTTACACCCAGGTGATGTATGATCGTAAGCCCCTTGGGGATAAGAGGGGACAAACACACCTCTTCCACACAACTAAGGTCTCTACAATCCACCCCCTTGGAGGCCCAATATCCTCGTTGGCACACTTCCAGCGTGGTCCAGCTCTGATACCATCTGTAAAGGCCCACTCTATCACATGTTATGATATTGTTCGCTTTGGGCCAAGCCTGCACAGTTTTGCTCTTGGATTTTACCCTAAAAGGTCTCATACCATTTGGAGAGAGTACACCACATATATAGCACATCCTCTTTCCACACCTAGGCGATGTGAGATTGAGCACCCTTGAAAACAAAAGGGGACAAACAAACCTCTTCCATACAACTAAGGTCTTTACAATCTACCCCCTTGGAGGCCCAATATTCTAGTTGGCACACTTTCGGTTGGGTCTGGCTCTGATACCATCTGTAATGACCTGCTCCACCACATGGTATGATATTGTCCGCTTTAGGCCAAACCCGCAGGGTTTTGATTTTTGATTTTTACCCCAAAATGCCTCATACCATTTGGAGAGAGCACACCACATATATAGCACATCCTTTTTCTACACTCAAGCGATATGGGATTGAGCACCCTTGGGGACAAGAGGGGACAAACACACCTCTTTCACACAACCAAGGTCTTTACAATCCACCCCCTTGGAGGCCCAACATCCTCATTGGCACACTTCCGGCTCTAATATCATCTGTAATGGTCTGTTCCACCACATAGTATGATATTGTACATTTTGGGCCAAGCCCACACGATTTTGCTCTTAGATTTTATCCCAAAATGCCTCATAACATTTGGAGATAGCATACCACATATATAACACATCATCTTTTCACACCTAAGTGATGTGGGATCGTATGCCCCTTGGGGACAAGAGGGAACAAACACACCTCTTCCACACAACCAAGGTCTCTACAATTTGTTTGTCTATAAGACTGTTGTAGGCATAAAATTGAAGGATGAGATTGCTATAGTATCTTTCCTGTTTTAGAATCACCTTAGGATATTTTTGGGATTTATATATAGATACAAAATTTTTAATATAGTTTGATTTTAGGGTTTATGTATAGATATGTATTTTATTTTTTATATGATCTTCAGAAAAAAATTTACGAATAGAGAAACTCATATCATATAAGTTAAACTGGTTTAAAAAGTTATTAAACGAGTCAAACCATTATAAGATATATTTATTAAACGGGTTAAATATGTCAACACGTGTAACACATTTAATAAACGAAATGAGTTAGTGTTGAGAATTTCTAACACAATAATTAAATAAGTCAAGTTAGGATTAAATTGTTTAACATAAAACTCATAAATAGATAGGACACGAAGACGACAACAGAACACGAATTGGCACCCCTACATAAAATATAGAGCAAAGAGCACATCCACGCTGCACTACAATTTGCAAAGGTCATTAATTCTCAAACTATGTTTGGTAACATGTAAAACTGTTAATGAATTTGGCAACATATGATTTGAATCAGTAAGGAATGTATGTGATCTAGTCGATTTGTTAAAATTGGTAATTTTTGTTAAAAATTTTAAATTAGAAAAAGTGAGAAAGAGAGAGAAGACCAAAAAAATATGAAAAAAAAGAGAATAAAGATTAAAAAACTTTGATTTGTACTTAAAGGAAAAAATAATGAGTGAGAAAAACCAAAAGAGGAAAGAAAATAATTAAAAATATGAAGAAAAATAGAAGTGTAGACACATAAATTTTATGATGGTCTAATCATCGTCTGATCGGTCAAGAAGTCAAACACTCTTGGTCGATTAAATTCCATGATTTCAGCTCTTGAACACGTGTCAAAATTCTGAACGTTCAGGCCTTTAAAAAAATGTATGATAATTCAAACTTTAATTTGAATTTATTTCCATATAAAAGGAGGCAAAATCTCTTTATTCATGGAAGTTGACACAATTAATAGGGAGTTACCAAATTAGACTCCCACCATTTGGCTTATAAATACAATGTCACTATACACATTCGGGGATACACACAAAGAGTCCAAGAGAACACCTAAACTCTGCAAAACCTCGGCCTCAACCAAAACTCGAAGTTATGAAGACGAAGAATATCAAGCACGCCACACAAGTGTCATTCTTCTTTGAAGACCTTCAATCCACCATTCGAAATCAAGCTCTATAGGCCCTCGATCGAAAAATCTAGTCAAGCCTTCCTTAATTTTGAAGATTTGAAAAAAATTCATCACAACCGATTCAAGAACGAGCTTTTGAAGCCCTTGCACCAAATATCAAGGAGATTACATCATAGGAAGATTCTTTGTTGTAAAAGAATCGACCACAGAGAATTGTACCCATTTTCTGAAATTAATAAAATTGACTATTTGTTACTCATTTTCATTCCTAGATTTTTGGACACAAAATTTGTGTGTACAAGTAACTTAAAATTCTAATTATATACATGATTACTATGTAAATAATATCATTTTTTTTAGGTTTATTCATGAAATGCATACTAATTGAATGATAAAAATATATGCATAGTATATTATTATTATATTTGGTTGAATCGGATTATTATCGATCGAATTGACCATAATCTATGTCCGATTTGTTAAGTAAACGGAATATCGACTTAGGATTATCGGATTAAATATTCAATCCATATCCAAATTATTTGATTGAATTCAGATCAAAATTCAATTCATTAACTGGTCTAGTGACATGTAGTAAGTGACTTTTAATTGGAAATAGAGTTTGAAGAAAATTGAGGACTGGTAAAAGAAAGGTCAAATTGCACTAAACCCCCTTATGCTTTCAAAAAGTGGCAAAATACCCCTATGCTATTTTTGTCACCAAATAACCCTCTTGTATTTTCAAAAGTTGCAAAAAACTCCCCTTTTGAAAAAAAATCTCCTTTTGTATGATCATTTTACCTTTTTCATGGTTATGAAAAATAAAAGGAAAATAGAGAGAAGATGGTCTTTTTTTATTAATTTTTTTTACCTTAATAAAAAAGAGAGGAGCTTTTTTCAAGAAAAAAAAAACTAGATAAGCACAATTATTAATTATATAATAAAAAATTTTGGATTTTTTTTTTTGTTATCCTGAAAATTTTCCATTAGAAAGAGAGGGAATTTTCGGAAATTTTTATTAAGTAATTGTGCTTATCTAGTTTGTTTTTTCCAAAATTTTTTTGTTTTTCGGAAGAAAAAAAACTCCTCTTTTTCATTAAGGTAAAAAAAAATTAATAAAAAAAACCATCTTCTCTGTATTTTCTTTTATTTTTTATAATCTTGGAAATGATAAAATAATCATACAAAAAGAGATTTTTTATAAATAAAAAAAAAAGAGTTTTTTGCAACTTTTGAAATCACAAGGGTTATTTGGTGATAAAAATAGGTACAGAAATATTTTGTCACTTTTTGAAAGACCGAAAGGTTTAGAACAATTTGGTCTAAAAGAAACACAAAATGGGAACAAGCTAATCCTCCATAGAGGAGGGTAGTTAGCGGTGTGTGTGTCTATATATATATATATATATATATATATATATATATATATATATTATTGACTATGATGTGATTGAAAGTTAAGAAAATTGTGAACTAAAAGGGAAAATTAATAAATGGAATTCAAACTTGAAATAACACAAGGCGGGAAGAAAAAAAAAGAAAATCACTTGACCCAAGTTTAATTTGTCACATAATTTATTAGTAAATCAAAATTAAATCTCATTACTCGGAAAGTACAAAATCTACAGCCAATAGCCCAATGTAAAGTGCAAAAAGTTAGTTGACAAAATTCAAACTGGAAATCCCACACATGCATATTTATATTACATTTAGGGTAAACTTCATTGACACCCCCCTGAAGTTTGAGGTATTGTCACGCAACTACAATTTTGTGTAATTTTGTCACCAACACCCCCTGAGGTTTGTGCCGTATATCACATACACCCTCTCCTGTCAAAATTAGGTCATGTTAGACCACTTTTTGATGGTGTAAAGACCATGCTATCCTTTGACTTTTGACCTAACCTTTTTGAATACTAAAATTACCTATTTAACCCTGCCTAATGAACCAAAATGCTCCCAACTATAACCAATTATTACATACCATTTCACTGTTATTAGATTATATATATACACATATATATTTATACATATATAAAAAGAGGGGGGAGGAAACCAACAAGCACCATTGCCACTAACCATAACCACCACCACCACTGCCACCAACCACCACCACCACAGCAGCAAAACCACTACTACCACCACCACTAGCAAACTCCAATCACAACCTAACCCAAGCCAATGGCCACCAACCACCACCACACAAACGTATACACACACACACACATGTGTGTGTGTATCCACCACCTAGACCAGCGGCGTCGCCGCCACCCCAACCATCCTAACCCCACACCTGGTGGCGCCACCACAACCACGGTCACCACCACCATCATTAATTTCTCTTTATACACACACAAAATAGACCATCAACCAAAACAGACCCAATTCTGGCCACCATCATCATCATTTCGCACCATCAGAACCGAGCTCCATCACCGCCAAGAAGCAGGCATCATCATCATTTCTCACCATCAGAACCAAGCTCCATCACCGCCGAGAAGCGAAGACCCGCCATCTTTAACCACCTTTGCACCATCATTAACCATCAAGCTCCACCACCACAGCTCATGCTCAACCACCGTGAAACATAGCCCCATGGTTTTCACAGCTGGGTCTCCATCTTTCCTATAGTTTTCATGGCTGGGTCTCCATCTTCAACACCGACACCATCTTGAACAGACCCAATTCTCTCTTTCTTACTCTAAATTTCATCCTCCCTCTCACATTTCTTACCTTTATTTATTATTCCTCATTCCTTCACTTCCTTTTCTTTTTCTTTATTTCTCTCTTTTCCTCACCACTCTCTCTCTCTTATAACCACGCGGTGGTCCTCGGCAAAGGTGGTTTTGGCAATGGGGTGGTCTGGCCGTGGAGAAGGAGACCCACTTGAGTTGGTGGGTCTTATGCATGGAAACTCACGGTTGTTTGATTGCGTGACAGAAGGTGGTGGTGGTGACTGTGGTTGTGGATTGTGATGGTGGATTTGGTGACTATGGTTAGGATTGTGGCGGTGGTGACTGTGGTTAGGATTATGGTTGCAGATTTGGTGACTATGATTTAAGGATGGTGGCTATGGTGGCTGTGGATTTAGGGATGGTGGCTATGGTGGTGGTGGTGGTTGTCGTTGGAGGAGTTGGTGGTTATCATTGGTGGCAGTGGTTAGAGGAGGAGATGAAAGAGAGAACAATACGTGGCAGTCATAAGGGTAGTTTTGCCATTTTCTGATTTTGATATTTTTGTATTAAAATTCATTTAAATAATCAGGGGCAGTGATGAAATTTCACTTATTAAAAAATTAAAAATCCTAACAGTGGGTGTTGGTGACAAAATTGCATAAAGTTGTAGCCGCATGATAATACCTAAAACATCAAAGGATGTTAATGAAGTTTATCCTTACAATTAAGGTTAGTGTTTGAATTTTTTCCCAAAAAAATTTCATCATATAACAGTCAAAAATGCTTAAAAAATTAATCTTATAGTTCAAAATATCTATGCCTATTTACGGTCTAAAATTACTCTCTCCATCTATGATCTAACGATCACCATTCACTCCCGCCTAAATCTAAATTTAAACTTTCACCTACTCACTCCCACCTAAATTCAAAATTTAAACATTATATCTATATAACTCTTCTTTTTAGGTACTTTATACTAGCCCCCATGTGCCTCAACTAAATCTCCCTCTCTTTTTCTCTGCCTTTCACATAATACAAATATACTTACCACTCTTTTCATTTCTTCACCATAAACTGAAAAGACCCGTCATATTCGACCTTTTCAGCTACCATTCATGCCTTGTAAGGACTGGAATTATTTTGACCGGTTCCGGGTGAATTTTGACCGAATTTTTTTTTTTTTTCGAATAAGTTAAATTCGGAACAAAGCTGGATATATATACATGGAATTATATATTTATAAAGAGATGGAGAAGATTTTGTACGTGGAATTGTAGTAAAGTCAGAGGATACGTGTATATATATATATATATGGATATATATATATAGGGGATATATTTATACTAAATTATAAATATATCTATCAAGTACCTACATTATTATATATACACATAAAATTGTGTATATGTATGGGCTCATATGCAATTATAAAGAAATGTGGATTAAGTATGTATATATATATAATATATGTACATAAATAATGAGTGGACCTCATTTGGTAGAAGAAAAGGGGATAAGAAATGAGAGGAGGAGAAAGAATCAGCCCAAAGAAGAGAAAAAGAAGGAGAAAGAAAAGAAGAAGAAAAAAAAAAGAAAAGAAAAGAAAAGAGAAAGAAAAGAAAAGAAGAAGGAAAAAGAAAAGAAAAAGGGAGAGAGAAGAGAGGAAATCGGGGAAAGAGAGAGAACCGAGAGAGAAAGAGAGAGCGGCCGAGGGAGGCGACGGTTTCGGCGCCGACAGTGGCTGCCGTCGTTCGCGGTGGTCACGGCCCGGTGGCAGTGGGCTGTTGCAGAGCCCGGTTCCTCGGTCCTTGGGCTCGCGGGTTTAATGGAGGGTCAAACCAAAGGGGGTTTGTTCGGCCGTGGATGGCAGCGACGCCACTCGGTGGTGATCTGTGTTGGGTTCTTTCTCGGCGGCTGTGGCTGGTCGCGACGGCTGATGAAGGCCGAGGTTGGTCCGATTTTGGGTTGGTTCGATGGGGATTTCGGTGGTTGGTTCGATCTTGGGTCGAGATCGGTGGTGTTTGGCTGGGTTCACGGTTGGGTTTTCTTGGGCCGGTCGTGGGTGAGGGTGTTGATGCCGTGGTGGTTCACCGAAAGAGGATAGAGAGATGTTGGGTGGCTGGGTGCAGCTGTGGTGAGATGGGACCGTGAGGTTTCCGGTTTGGTTCGGACAGTCTGTTTTAGAGGCTTCGGGGTTGTGATTCGGCTGGGTTCGGTGGTGACGATTTGGATGGGGCTGGGTTTGGTCCAATTTGGGGATTGAGCTCGGCTGGGGTTTGGCTGCGGCGGTTCTTGCGAGGGGGCTGTCGTGGGATTTGGGTTCACGACTGGTGGTGGCCGTGACACGGCGGTGGCTTCGGACGGCGGTAAGAGGCTGTTTGGGGCTTGTGATAGAGGTGGTCCATGGTGGTTCGTAGTGTTTGGTCTCGGCTGAGGGGTTGCTGAGTTGTGGGTTCACTTCGGTTGGGTTTTTGGATGACTATTCTTGGTTGAGTTTGAGGGTGAGAATCATGGTGGTTCCGGTGACTCTAACAGCGGCAGTGGAAGTGTTTCCGGCAGTGGCTTCGGATGGCAGTGTGAGGCTGATTGGTTTGGATCATTGGGTTTGTTTGAGCAGCCATATTTTTGGGCTGCAATACTGGAGATCTATAAATTTATGGGTTTGATGATTGGCTGGGTTTGTGATTGATTTCGATTGATGATGGATTTATGCATGGCCGGGTGAGGGGATTTTTGGTTGTGAGGATGGTGGTGCTGGTGGTTTGTTAGGCTGGGGCGGCTCATGGAGAGGCAGGTTGGTCATGGTTTGGTAGGCTTGGTTGTGGGTTCATAGCGAGGCCAAGGTGGTGATGAGGTGGCTATGATGGCAGCTTGTTTGAAGGGTCTTTCACGATGATTGGTGATAGTTTGATGGTGGTCTTTGTTGAGGCTGAATTGTACATGGGCTAGAAATGGGCTGCTAACTTGGATCATAATTGGATTGGATTTAAATTAGAAATGGGCTGATCTTGGTTGGGCCGATGACTGAATTGGTTTGACTTAGTTTTCAATTTAATTGGACTAACCTTGTGTTTGGTTGAGGCTTAGTCTAATACATTGGATTGGATTTGAATTAATGGCAGGCCAAACTTGGTATTGGAACTGGGCTTGGGGATTAGACCTCAGAATTGATTGGGTTTGTTTGATTTGGATCAATTAAATTGTTTGGTTTAATGGCGTTGGACTATCATGAATTGAGTTGAGACTAAAACAGTGGGCTTGGCAAAAAGTTTCGTGGCAGTAAATTGGCGGATACACATTGGGACGGAATTGGAGATTTTTGGAGTTCTCACTCCAAATTGAGGTAGGGGGTGTGCGTTGTGTTTTTCATTCCAAGTTTAATTTCATATTAATGACATAAAGTATATGTTTTTATGTTATTTGCGATTAAATGAAGTTTGGAACATAATCTTTGATTTAAAAATTGATGTAATTGTGTTATATATGATGATATGAAATTTGTGAATTTATTGTGGATTTAATTGATGAGTTATGTCTTTTAGATTGGAAATGGTTGGTAGATGTCATTGAATGCATGAATTGCTTAATTGTGCAAATGGATCATATATATTGCATTTATGGAATCTTTGGTGAATTTATTGAAAAGCTTGAGTTTGGGAATTGAAAGTATGCTTGCGGCATTGTGAATTATTGTTTGACATGCTAGAATGGACATAGGGCATGTATTGAGTGCAATGCATCCTAATGTGCGAATGTACGTGCAAGACGTGAAATATTTTGTGTTTGTGATGAATACTCGGGAATGACTCATAGAAAATTTTAGAGAAAGGGATCCTCTTGGGGTTGAAAGTCCTCTACCTTGCGCAAGTGGGTGGTGACCGGACGGGTTAGTAGCCCGAAATAACCAAAAAAGGGTTTTAAGATATGGGACTACGGTACATATCATATGTGTGGCGTGCGTGTGAGCTCAATTCCGAGTATAGTGTGATTTTTGTGTTGAATTATGTGACGTGATGTGACTTATGTGAAGTAAGTGAATTTGTTGATAAATTCATATGTATCATATGTTATAAATATGATGGATTGTGAAATGAAGTATGTTGTAAAGTTATGCGGTTGTCCATTTACATTTGGAGCATATGCTATGATTTGAAAGAAATGAGTAGAAATGTGAGTTTTATGATGATTCCGTTAAACTTGTGTTTAGATCCCATTTGGTCATATGTTATAGATATGGTGAGACTGTGCATTATCGTGCGTTTGGATTAAAAAAAATTTGTGGTAGTCAAGTATCTTGATGTCTATGCCATGTGAAGTGAAAGTTTCGATCTTTGGACTAGAATGCTAGGAAGCATGACACGTAGTTAAGTGGTGCATGTTGATTGTATTTATGCGTTGATATGAGATGTGAATTTGGATGGATTACACAACGTATTACCTTGAGCCCGTTGAAAATTGCTCATCCCCCTACACTAACACTTTCAGGGCATGACAAGGAGATGGTTGGTGGTGTGAAATCGTCAGTTGGACTTAGAGTTAGAAGGAATTCTTTTTTTTTTTAATCTTTTATATTATGCGCGTCCGAGATGTGGACATGATGCGCTTAGACATGTATAAAGGGATTTCCATTTTGAGATGTTGTATATGGACATTGTGACTTTAATGTTGCTTTGTAGATTAGAATGATTATGTATGTTGTAGAAATGCTGGGGGGACACGTGCCCAGAATTGTCCATTTTTATTGTTAGATATAAATGCTGGGGGGACACGAGCCCAGAAGTGTCCATTTGAATTGAAAGCAGGTATAACACGCCAGGATCTGATTATTTAGAATGGGTCATGCCCAATTTTTGTAAAAATAATAGGCAATTGAGATTGTATGATCAGGTGGTGGTTATAGCGTGAGGGTGATCTCACAGAGTTCACACCTCGGTTTCCGAGCCTCGGGAATTGGGGCATGACATGCCCAAATCGGAGCACTACGCAGCCAAAATTACACCATCACAGCCCTCAATACTACACCATTTTCTGTCGGAGCTCCGCTTGATAAGACCCACTTCCATCATTATCCCAACTGGTTTCACCACCTCCATCACTGCCACCGTTGCCATTTATAGTGGCACGTGCATCAAGAACTACAAAACAAACCTTCTCTATCGACATAAATAAGTAACAGTTGCTATAAGTCCCCATTGATTGGCAATGAGTCGCCATTGATTCCCATACCGCCACCACCACCGCCGTTTAAAATGTCGGCCTGAAAATTTGTGGTGCAAGGTGATTATATTAGGGTACTGAGCAACATAGCTCGCACAATGGGTCTCCAGCTTTGTACGACATTGAATCTCCACCGAGCAACATATCAGCTGAATCAAGTGGCACAATGGTCTAGACTGTCGCTGAAGATGTGATGTCATCGTTGCTCTGTGCGAGCCCAGATGTGAACACCAAAGCTGGCAATGAGTCGCTGTGCTTTCCGGCCACCATTCATGCTGGAGCACTGCCACAACTAAAACTACACCATCACAGCCCTTAATACACCACCATTTTCTGCCAGAGCTCTGCCCGAGAAAACCTACTTCCATCATCATCCCAGCTGGTTTCACCATCACCACCGAGAAGACCTGCAAGCACTCACCTCTTCACTACTGAAAACCCACTTCCCATTTTTGCCATCATCATCACCATCATGTATATCTCCAAAGTGTTATAGATTTATCAGGTTGAGAGAAAAATTGATCTGGTTTATGATGGAGGGAGTGTTGGTCTAATGGGCTTGATCTCTTAAACTATTTTTTATTGTGGTTGTCATGTTCTTAGGTATATAAATATTTGGTTTGACATTAAAGATTTGGTTTTCACTAAGAAGATTTAGAAATGTATTATCTTTTGTTTGGATAGAGTAATTCCTAAAGCTCTTTTGCCACACGAAGTAATTATACTTGATTCATATATATATCATTGCAATGAATTAATTAATTAATTAATTGTGATCAAACCAACTTGCATATATCAAGAGAGACTATATGAGAAGTGAAAACAGTTGCAGATATGCACCAGAGTAACTCAGAAATGGCTAAACATGCCGATGATTTCATTGCTCTTCCTGGTATATACGTTTTCATCCAAACACACCCTTAGCACCCATACTATAAGCGACTCAAGATTCAGGCCCAAGTCAGATTTGAAGTTTATTATGTTTTCCTTTCTTTCTTTTTTTTGTATTAGCCATAAGGCTTCCAATTTACCAAAGGGCATGCTGATTTGGGTTGGTCTAACAGATACAGGAGTTTGCTTACAAATAGAAGAGAGAGAGAGAGAAAGAGAGAGAGAAGGAAGAGAGAGGGTGATGAGAGGAGAGAGAAAAAAATAAATAAGTATATATTAGATATATAGATTAGTGTGTGGTGGGTTGAGTGGCAAGCATATGAGTGATTAAAGAGGGGATAATGGTGTGTAAACCTTACTTTTAGTGGAGTATAACTTTGCACTAAGGTTATTTAATCATCATGTCACATAAAAGAGCACGTGATATTTTGTTGGTTCTACTAATAAAAGGTACTCCATTAAAGGAAGGTTTACACTCCATTTCTTTTTTTATTATATATCTTAGTGTATTATATACTTCAATCTTAATTATGGATGTAATTTGTTGGTTCCACTAATATAATGAATCATGATAGGCATTGAATGTGGATGGTATTTATTCGTTTATTATTTTTCTAATTCCAAGCCATTGAATCCATCATTTTCCACTTTTAGTCATTGTTCAATGCTTGTGTATGAGACTCTTCTCATTAATTTGTAATTGCAATAATTAAAAGTGGTTAGCACTAACCACAAGAATTATTCATCTTCTCTCACTCTATCCCCTTCTCTTTCTCTCTCTCACAAGCTACCGCAGCAACTCCTGTCCTCCACCTTCCACACCACCTTCACTCTCTCCCTCTCTTTTTTTCTCTCTCACACACAAACATGGCAACTGAGAACACGAGTCCATCCACGGCGAGCTCCCTCCAGCACACACCACCTAAGGTCATCGTTGTATCCATAAGATTCCATGCCGCTGCAACTCCCATGCCCCCACCGTCCCTCCGGTCACCCCTACGACTACTCGATCTCCTACCGTTGCAACTCCAGTGCTCCCTCCATCATTTTCAGTTCAATAATTTTTGAAGTCAACTTCTATTTCAGTCCAATAATTTTTGCTTTATAGTATCGTAGGTACGGACAATATGCTAGTGTATATATATAAAGAGAGTGAGAGAGAGATTTTTTTTTTTAGGTCCGGGCAACAAACTCTCGTAATAATATTTTTGGAAAGACTTGAAGTCTTTATCTTTATCTTTCTCCTTGAAAATAAAGAAGATGACCTTGACAAAGAGACGCGAGTAAGGATGGCAATTTGCCCCGCTCCGTCGGGTACTTGCCCCACCCCGCTTCGTTTAAAACCGGTTTACGGAACCGTTTAAGGAAACGAGGCTGGAATAGGGTTAGAAAAAATAACCCGTGCGGGTTCGGGGCGGGGACGGGGGTAAGACCCTACCCCGACGGGTACCTATCCCGTTTAAGTATATATATATTTATACTTATATATATAATATATAAAGGAAATATTAATATTATATATATCATACAACTATACAAGTTATATTATATTATATATATGATACAGAATAGTCATTGTGTTGCATGTTCCTAAATGTGTGTGTTTGGTGTATATGTATCTAAATATCAGATTTATTATTATAAAAAAATTTATATTAAAAAAAAAAGTATAAACAGGACGGGGCAAGGAAAATTAAACGGTTGCGGGGACGATATTTGAAAATGATATTATAAACGGTTGCGGGGCGAGGAAAGTTAAATAGTTGCGGGAATGGAAAAGTTAAAATCCGTCCCGTCCCGCCCGTTGCCATCCCTAGAGATGAGGCATTACCTGAAAAAGACATTTTGAAAAGATTTGTTTGCTCCACTTTGGGAGAGAAAAGTTTGGAACATTCAGGGATAACAGTGTAACACACTACACTATACAAAGCTGAAAGAAGAAAAAGAAAGCCACCATACCCAAGTTGGCTACATAATTATTAATAAATCAAGCTCGAAGCCACTTTACATCCAATCTACCCATCCCTCCTTTAATTGGAAAGTACAGAACAGTTAGCCCAATGTTGGGTGCAATGGACGTCTACTAATGGTTGCACAGTGGACTTCTTTTCCATTCCAAAAATACCCAACAAATTAGGATTTGTTTGGTCAAGTTTTCTTAAAACAGTTTTTAAGAATTCGAAAACAAACAATTTTTAGTTAAGTTTTTAGAAAATTGACAAACAAACAAGTTTTTGTATAATTTTTTTTATTTTCACTTTTGTAAAAACATAGAAAACTGAACTAAACTTGTCAAACCTTTTGTTTCTTTGACACTATTAGTGGAAAAGAAATCATCTCCTGTTACACAATTTTCATAGTTTCGTCCGATGACAAACATTTATAATTATCAGTGGTGACTTACATTATTACAATGGATAACATTAGTGTCATATATTTTAGAATGTGATTTGCTAGTAATTGATGTCACCCATTATAATAACGTGAGTTATTATTGACAGTTGTATACGTTAAAAAATTGTAGAAATTACCTCACGAGACAATTTTGATCTTATTATTCTGACAATAGCTGTATGCTATTCTAATTTTATCATCTCAAACTTTATGTCTTCACTTAAACCAGTTTCACAAATCAATTGCGGCTTACTTATATTTGCCATGTAGATTAACACTAACCACTTGAGTCCACGTGGACAGATTACATACATATATATATATATGGTGCAAATATAACAAACACATGAAATGGAATTGCCATATGACTAAAAAAAATCTCTGTTCACTAGCAACATAATTTCCCTCCTTCCGTGGGGTGATGAGAGAGACTAACTAAAGACAAACCTAATTTTTTTTGTAATATGATTCTCATTTTTTTAATGTATGTCCCATTTATATAAGTTGTAGAGCTATAAAGTACAAACACTTCATTAAAGGTGTTGTATTCGTATCGAATACTCGGATACTGTGTCGAATACTTGGACACTTGTCGGATGTCCTGACATTTTTCCTTTTAGGATACTTTTCGGACACTCTTTGAACACTTCTCGGACATTTCTTGAACACTTCTTGAACACGTATCGGATACTTCATAATAGTAATGTATATTCAAGTATTTCAAAAGAAAATTATATGCGACTAAGTTATGATTAAAAATCTAAGCTAAATATATGTAGAGGACTAAATAAATTTGATTCTTTAATCTATTTGTCTATTTTTGTTTATAAATTTATTTGGTTCTTAATTGTTTGATGATGAATTAAAGTATTTTTGTAATGTAATTTTTTTTGTTGAATAATTAATATATGTTAATATATTATGTTATTATTTATAGCCGTATCCTTGCCATATTCGTGTCTTTTTTTTTTAGAATTTTTCGTATCGCCATATTCATGTCGTATCGTACCCGTGTCTCGTGTCTGTGCTTCCTAGTTGTAGAGAGAGACTTTTTGCGATGTGATTTTCATTAAATGCCTTAAATGTTTGTATATATGCATCTTGAGTTAGGAAGCACGGATACTCCGAAAAATCTCCTTTGACTGTATCGGACACGTATTCAATACGGATACTGCCAGGATATGGCCGGATACGTGTTCGATACTCCGAAAAAATATCCCATTTTTTTAAAATTATTTTTTGAATATCGGATATGGTTGGGATATGCGTGGGATACGGCTGGGATATGCCAGGATACATTTAGAATACTTTTTGGGACAAATTTATAATTTTTTATTCTATAAAATGGGGTTGAGATTGTAATATTAAAAACTTTATAGGTTAGAAAATAAGGGTTATTTTATAATAAAACAAAAAAAAATTTTAAATCCTCAAGTAAGTGAGTCATTGTAAAGAATATTAGAAAATATTGGAGATTTCTAGATTTTAACTTTTATATTTTGTATAATTACTTTAAGTACATTTATTGTATGGTTGAAGAATAAAACTTAACATTTTATTTATAATATTATATTTTTATTTATTTATTTATTTGATGTATCCTTGTCGTGTCTGTATTCTATTTTTTTGAGATTTCTCGTATCACCGCCGTATTCTGTGTCGGTGTATGTGCTTCCTTGATCTTGAGTTATTAATGTGGGAACAAAGGGATTTAATATTGAACTAATCAAAGACTTTACCATTATTTGCACAAAATAAAGCAGTTTGGACACAAAATTATGTAAAATATTTAAGAATAGGAACCATTAGGTATTAGTCCATACAGTATGATCAATCTCAAAAACAGAAAGCAGAGAGTTCAAAGTTCGAGCTCTACTAGGGGAGTACGTTTACAATATACTGGACGAATCTGGACAGTGCGTGTACAACACGCACGGTATGTTATATTACGCGTGTATAACACGCACGATCCAAATTTACCCGATATATTTACACCGGATGTATTGTAGATATTCTCTTACTAGTGAGAGTACTCTTGTTTGAATTTTCAAGAAAAAAAATTGTTGAATAGGACGAAGATGGTGTAGCATTCCACAACTATCCCTAATGGAATTAATCTCTGTTAGCATTGCACTCCAAAACTTTTTATTATTATTTTTTATTTACAAGGTATGGTTACAAGTAGTTGCAACTTTAGAGATCAACTTGTTGCTTGTCTATTTTCTAGGTCAATTTAATTGTTCATTGTTTGGATAAGGTGTCTTGTTGGCCTCCACCTTGAAGATTATCCCCAAATAGTGATATAGTGTTTGTTTGCACTCAAAAGAAAGGCAAAGGTGTGAAGTAGATTGGTGTTGTAAACCACCACGATATGCCTCTGCATCATTGATAAAACTCGCAAGCCTGAGCGGCATATAATTTGTATTTATAAACAAGTTCAATTGAAGTCCTTTTACACTGTTTTTTGAAGGAAAGGTTAAATTTTCCAAGTATAAACCCTATTTCTAATTTTCTTTTCACATTTTATACACAAAAATACTTCTACTTTACTCAAAATTTCTATTGGAAAAAAAAAATACTGCACTCTAATATTTAAATTTTATTTTAAAATTATTAAATCAATCCCTCCTAATAGTCAATCCGGATCCTCTCATATTTCTCAACTGTCCCATGCCCATCTTTTACACTCTTAAATCATCAATGCAAGACATCACATCACAACACAACACGTTATATGCAATCAATAATGACGTAACACTCATGCAATTGCAACGTTATAATATTGTTAAATAAAAAATTTAACACTTTTATGTAGTTGTTAGGAGTGCACACAGTTGGTACGGTTTCAGACTAAATTAAAACTTTTAAAAAATAATAATAATAGATTCTTTCAGTCATAAATTTCTATTATTTTTTACTCACATTATAAAAAATATTATTACTTTTAATAATATAACATTGAATACATAATGAAAAAATATACATAACATTACATGCTTACATTTTCTTGTAATGAGAGTACAATTTTTCATAATTATATAATGAACATTATAATATATATAATTAGTTACGATTTGATTCTAAGAACATGAAATTAAAACCGAACTGTTATATAATGGTTCTTTAATTTTAAAATCAAAATTGGAATCGAATAATACAATTTGATTTGGGTTGTCTGTCCACCTTGTTGTTGCTTTATTATTTAAAGTTGTTAGCGTTTACAATTTAAAATTATTGTATTTTTCGATTTAAATTTATTACATTGTCGATTTAAACTGAGACGAGCACATGAAAAATCCTTAATGGTATATATATAAAAGAAGACGAATAGAAAATTATCTGTCACTCACACCATATCTATCTTCCTTAGATAACCGCCAAATTTTAACGACCTCTCAATGGAGGTACCTGTGTCACTAAACCTCCAAAACCTTCCACTCTTACCGAGACAAAGCCCAAACAAAGACTCAAAACACTGGAATTCAATCATCAAACACCATACAAAACTGAAAGATGACCGTGCAATCCTCAATACACATACCCAAATGGAAGCTTTGGGCATTTCAACTGATGTTTCCGTTTTGCCTCTCGTCCTCAAGGCGTGTGGACGGCTACAAGCCATCCAAAAAGGCAAGAGAATACATAATGATATTTGCAATACGGATTTGATCAATGATGTTCGAGTTCGGACTGCTCTTGTTGATTTTTACTGTAAATGTGGGTTTCATGAAAATGCCCGTTATCTATTCGATGAAATGAGTGACAGAGATGTTGTTTCATGGAATGCTATGATATCTGGGTATGTGGCTTGCTATCTTTATGAAGAGGCAATAGTGTTGTTTGTGCAAATGCAACGGGAAAAGTTGAAGCCTAATTCAGTTACTGCAGTGGCGTTGCTTTCAGCATGTGGGGAGCTATTGGAAATGGGACTTGGGAAAGAGATACATGGATTTTGTTTGAGGAATGGATTGTTTGATTCGAATCCCCATGTGGGTACTGCTTTGATTGGATTCTATATGAGGTTTGATGTGAAGAATGCTAATCATGTGTTCGAAATGATGGGTTTGAGGAACACTGTGAGTTGGAATGCGATGATTTCTGGGTATTTTGATGAGAGGGATTCCTTGAAAGCTTTAGAGCTTTTTCAGCAGATGATCATGGGTGGAGTTAAATTTGATTCCATCACAATGTTGGTTGTTATACAGGCCTGTGCAGAATTTGGACTTCTAAAATTGGGCATGCAAGTCCATCAACTGGTAATCAAATTTGATTTTCACAAAGATCTATACATAGTGAATTCGTTGGTGAATATGTATGGCAAGAACGGAAGTTTAGAATCTTCACTTGAGCTATTTGAATCCATCCCTACCAGAGATGTCGCTTTGTGGAATTCTATGATATCTGTATTTGTTGAGATTGGCTCCCATGAGGAAGCAATGAGTTTGTTTACCAGAATGCGGTTGGAAGGCACTCAAGAAAATGAAAGAACTATTCTTATTTTATTGTCTTTATGTGCGTCAACTGATGATTTGAGAAATGGTGAAAGCTTACATGCTCTTGTAATTAAAAGTGGGATGGAGAGGAGTACATTTGTTGGAAATTCATTATTAAATTTGTACACACAGCTTAATTGTGTTGAAGATGCCTTAAAGGTTTATAATGAGATCAGAGATCCAGATACAATTTCATGGAACACTTTGATCTTGGCATTGACCCGTAACAAATTAAAAGGTCAAGCATGGGAACTCTTTGGGCAGATGCAAGAATCAGATATCAAACCTAACACTCATACAATAATTTCTATTCTTGCTGTTTGTGAAGATGAAACTTTTCTAAATATTGGCAGGTCCATCCATGGTTATGTGATAAAATATGGTATTGAAATGAACCCGTTACTAAACACTGCTCTCACAGAGATGTATATGAACTGCAAAGATGAGGCAACAGCTATGAATTTGTTTGAGAGTTGTCCTGACAGGGATTTGATTTCATGGAATGCTCTGATCACCAGTTATATTAAAAGCCGTCAATCCCACAAAGCCATGTTACTTTTTCTCTGTATGATCTCAGAAGTAGAACCCAACTCCACTACAATCATAAATCTTCTCTCATCATGTACTCATCTAGCCAATCTTCCTCAGGGCCAATGCTTACATGCTTACACCATACGGAGGGAATCCTTGTGGGGTTTTGATTTGTCTCTTGCAAATGCCTTTATAACTATGTATGCAAGATGTGGTAGTATGCAATATGCAGAAAAGATCTTTAAAACGTTACCAAGGAAAAATATTGTGACATGGAATGCCATGATTACCGGCTATGGTATGCATGGACGTGGTTGTGATGCTATGATGGCCTTCTCACAAATGTTAGAAGATGGTTTCAAACCAAATGGAATAACTTTTGTATCTGCTTTATCAGCCTGCAGCCATTCTGGTTTGGTACAGGAGGGCCTGCAGCTTTTCCACTCCATGGTTCAGGATTTTTCCATTACCCCTGAGCTTGTGCACTATGCTTGTGTTGTTGATCTTCTTGGGCGTGGAGGGTGCATTGATGAAGCCAGGAAGTTCATTAATTCGATGCCCGTTGAACCAGATGTATCTGTTTGGAGAGCATTGCTCAGTGCTTGCCGAGTTTTTTCTGAAACTAAACTAGCTAAAGGCATCTTTGAAAAGCTCATTGAATTAGAACCAACAAATGCAGGAAATTATGTTTTGTTGTCTAATATCTATGCTGCAGAAGGTCTTTGGTCTGAGGTCAGAAAATTAAGAATACTGCTAGAAGAGAAGGGTTTGAAAAAGCCTCCAGGAAGAAGTTGGATAATAGTCAGAAATAAGGTTCATTGTTTTACTGCTGGAGATAAATCACACCCTCAATCTGACAAAATTTATGCAAAATTAAGTTCATTGTTGACTTCAATTAAAAAAACTGGATATGTTCCCGATCTTCATTGTGTTCTTCATGATGAAGAGGATGACAAGAAAATTAAGAGGCTCTTCAGCCACAGTGAGAAGCTTGCCATTGCATTTGGACTGATCAGCTTTAGTGGTGGGAACCCAATCTTGATCACGAAGAACCTTAGGGTTTGTGGCGACTGCCATGAATTTAGTAAATGTGTCTCTAAATTTTCTGGGAGGGAAATAGTGATCAGGGACAGAAGCCGTTACCATCATTTTATTAATGGTCTCTGCTCATGCAAGGATTATTGGTGAGGCCTAAGGAAAAGCTTAGAAAATTCAAGGGTTTGGAGGGTCAATATTTATTGGTATGCTTCCAGATGAAGAAAAAAATTGCAATGTTGTAAACTTTCAGAAGCTTCGGAATGACCATTGAGTATTAACATGGGACACTGGAAGAGAGAGTCCAACAATCATCCTGGAAGATTTTCGAATTCACCAGCTCCGAACTAGAATATATTTTAACTACTGTAAGCACACATTGTAGGAAGTATATGATTTATTGTGTATATACCCCCACTGCAACAAATCTGCAATTTTTTTAAAACTGTTGAATCATACTTTAGTTTCCCATAATCATCTGTACACTATTCTTTTATGTTTGATTACATCTAAGATGGAAAATTTTTGCAAATGATTCATTGGATGTTGAAGTTTTGGGTTCTTGCAGATGATCGGGCGAAAAGGTGGTATTACATGTCAGGAGAGAAATTAAGTGGACTAGACTAAATAGAAGATGAGGCTGACTCATTGGAGATAGATAGAAGGGCAGTCAAAATCACTAGAGACTCCTCAGGGTTGAAGCCTTGTTGTAGGTGAAGTTAGGGACGAGGCTTGCTTTCCCCAAATAAAAGGACAATGTGTAGTTTGTCTTAGGTTCACTAGTGGGCAAACTCTTGGGCACTCTTCCCGAGGTAAGGTTCTATTTATAGTTTGATAGCATGGCAGTCTTGGCAGGTCATAGTGTTTACCTCTACTGTGGACCTTGAGATGCCTGCATATGCATTGGGCTATCTAATTGAGACGTGATATGGGTGGCATTGTGGGCTATAATTGAGGCAACTTGGGCTACAGAAGCATGCTGTGTGACCAGCTTCCTGATAAGTTTCATTGCAGTCCAATGGAATTCCGTACATGTTGGAGCAGTTCCTTCGGCAATGGTCATATGGTTGACATAGTTTATCGTAGGATTTCCATGTCATAAGGAATTACATCTAGGAGTAATATCTCTCTCTGTTCCAACCAAGTGGAGGTGTGTGTACAGTGTAGACCTCGTAGTGAGGTCACCTCACCGAATCCTAGACTTCAGCCGCTGAGCAAGTATCCCTGGAAACCCAGTGGATATGTCCTTGTACCCCAAAGTGGGCTATGACAATATCTGCACAACACCAGGGTATGCCATATCCACGTACCTCAAGGTGGGCCATGACAGTAGCTGTTCACAAGCAGTAGACGCCCCTTAGTGCTGGTACCAACTCAGATAGTGAATCAGATGTATCAGGATGTCATTAGTCTTGAGTCTTCAAAGATGTCTGTGAAAAAGATAACGAGGCTTGGATTATCCAAATTGAGGAGGTCCTCATAATTTAAGTTCCGGCTGTGAGGATTGACAATAGTGACCATGTCCTCGCAAATAGATCACAGTCAGAAAAGCTTGGGACCCATTTAAGATCACAAGTGCGTTTAGAGAAACTGCAACCAGACTTGCATAAATGAGAAGGTTGGGGCTGTCTATTGTGAGATATGGATTGCAGTCAGAGCAGTGTACAATTGAGCCCCATTGGAGGACTAAAGTCCATGAACTGAAGTATATTGCAAAGCCAGAAGTAATGCTCACCTTGCATAAGCAGTTCTAAAGACGAGGTAAAAAAATAACTATTGCTCAAGCTTACTTTAAAGATTAGAGATATTGTTCGTACTTCCAAATTATATAATAACAAATTAAGCAACTAGTATTCTGCTTTTGAAAGAATTATTAGATGCCATGCAGAAAAAAGGGGATGCTATTGCTAAGATGCTTTATTGGTCTTATCTACTACTACTTTTTAAAGATGCTTGTGACTTCTTAATTAATATTGATTACATGATCAGCAGCAAAAAGGCTCAACTACATATGTGGCCTCAGAGTTCATCGCAAATTAAAATATATATAAAAAAGTGAAAACGCAAAACTTGCAATTGTGAATCCTTGGGTCATGAGATGATGACAAGTAAATATGAGCTTAGCAATTGTTCTAGAATCTCCAACTAATACGAAGGATCCAGCAAAGGGAGTACAAAGAGAGAATACAATATTATAGAATAATTGCAAAGTTGACTGCTTAAAGGTTTGATGTGATTTTTAGATTTAAGCATCTCTTATATCTACTGAAGTTGATATATATGTCTACCTGCAATGCATTTTAAAATGAAAGAAAACAGAAACAAGCTAGAAGAGGGGTGTTATAGTGCCTCAGTGGTGAAATCAGATTGCCAATATGAGCTCATGTGAACAGTGGAAGCCGGTTCTTGCAATGGTGGCCGTTAATATTGCTTTGGCCATTGTCAACATACTTCTTAAGAAGATCCTTGATGAAGGAATGAACCAATTGCTTATCATCACATATAGACAGTCAATTTCTGCAATTTTCTTGTTCCCTATTGCACACTTTCTGGAAAGGTACTGATCACTGACTACATGTTCCTTTTCCATTTTATGAAAATTAATTAAGTAGCTAGAGGAGACTTTTGAGCCCATATATACTAAATTAGCGGAGCTCAATTGTTACCCAAGTGGATCAACCATACCCTTTTCCTGCTAATTAATTATCAGATTTAATATACCTCAGATTAATCTTAGCTCATACATAACTCATTGACTCTATCTTATACACTACGTTCTAGCTTCAAAGAACTATAGATGGTTAGTTTAATTTCTTGCAGGAAAAGCAGGCCTAAGCTTACAGCTCGCATATTATGTTATCTTTTCTTCAGTGCGCTGGTTGGGTTAGTTATAATATAGTAACCGATATTGATATATGTATAAGAGTATCTACAGTTGTTCATTTAAGTTTTGCTACTGTTCTGACCTCGATTCTAAGTGTGTTTTATGTCTCTTTAGGGCGACATTAACTCAATACTTCTTCCTTCTTGGGCTTCAATACACATCGGCAACGTTCACATGTGCTTTCATAAATATGGTTCCTGTAAACACATTTATTATGGCATTGCCATTTGGGTAAATCTAAATAATGAGCCATCCACTTCGCTGCTTGTCTGAAAATGTTTACACATATATAACTCCTTGCATGACACATGATGTATTCAATTCCTACAGGGTAGAGAAAGTGAACATGAAAAGCAAGAATGGAATTGCTAAGTTTTTAGGTACGCTGGTTTGCATTGGCGGGGCCTTATTGCTGATGCTTTATAGAGGAATGCCATTAATGAAAGCAGAAGCAGCACGAGTTGCAGTTCAGAATACAAACCATGCCACGCAGAGGTGGACCATTGGTTCGATAGTTTTGACTGCAGCCAGCCTCATGTGGTCTTCATGGTTCCTTATACAAGCTAGGATTGGCAAGAGTTACCCATGCCAGTGTTCCAGCACTACCATCTTGTCCTTCTTCAGTGCTGTCCAGTCAGCTATTTTAAGTTTGATCATCAACAGGAACACTTCCACATGGATTGTGAAAGGAAAGTTAGAGATTTCAAGTGTCATATTTGCTGTAAGTATTCCCTTCATTTGATTCTGTTGCTACTTTTACAGGCAATTAATATGTGGGTGCAATCTTCTTTTTCATGTTTCACACAGTTTTTCTTTTTTAACTATAATTGCTCAAGCAAATTATTTAAGTGATGCTCTTTTTTGGCTTAATTTGCATTGTAGTTAAGAGTAGTATCCGCAAGGGGAAGCCTTGTTCAGCTCTCCAATTCGGTACTCTAACTTCGGTTAGAGTACCTTTTTCCTATATTAATTCAAATATGAATTTAAATTTAAAGTTACTTTTGAGAATCTCAATGTTTAACGGGTAAATACAGGGGATGGTGGGATCAGGCTTGTGCTATGTGGTGATGTCATGGTGTGTCAAACAAAGAGGACCCGTCTTCACAGCAGCATTTAGCCCTTTCATACAAATATTTGTTGCCATATTTGATGTCGCCGTCCTACATGAGCAAATCCACATAGGAAGGTGTTTTTTTTATTTTTATTTATTTTTTAATTCATTAAAGTTGCATATACATGTTGATATGTAATTAATCCTAACGTTGATCTCCTTTGACAATGAATCAGTGTTCTGGGATCTCTCCTAGTAATCATCGGTTTGTATATTCTTCTTTGGGGTAAAAGTGATGAAGCAAAGGATTCTCCATTGAAGCATGATCAGACAGTATAAAAGAATGGAGATTGTACTTCATCAGTTGCTAATGTTTAAGCATGGTCAGTCAGGGACTCAGGGGTATCATGTTCCAAAACCCAACCAAATATCTCAGTTGCTAATAGTTAACTAAATATCTCCTAATCTCACAGCTAATTTAAAACCATATCGCTATATAATCTAAATCAATTGTTAAATGCATCAACAGTTGTTTTTAGATGAGACTTGGTTTTAAATAAATTTATGGTACTGTTTGTAACGCAAGCAAGGTTTTGTAACCTGATGTAATATACACTTGTGGACCAATTCATTTCCATCAATTATGTTTCTGATATAATTCTTCTAGTAATGACCCGTTTGGATGGTCAATCATTCTGTCAATGACACAATGTGCTATATTTTCTTTTTGACAATCCTTTATCATTAGTTCTGAAGACGAGATAAAAAAAAGACCATGTCCAGATGGAGTAATTCTATAATACCTCGGGGATTCCTTAAATGTTGGAATCCCACAAGTGATAAAACACCATTTCCCATTATTATAGAAAATCATAAAAAATGGAGTCTTATTAGTGGTGGGATTCCCCAATACACGGAATCCCCGTGGTATTTAATAATTTATGACCATGTTGGGGCAAATCCTGTAAGTCAGACATTTGTCATTTTGACATTAGTTATTTTGATATGGACAAGTAATTGACGCGTGTCATGTACCCATAGAAGCACTCCAAAAGAATTTCTGAATAGTAATGATTCCTTCTCCAATAATGTGCATGGATTTACAACCTTGTCTAATTCAGTACCATTCAAATTCTCATAACATTGTCATGAACAGTTCCATGATCCCAAATTTTTACTGGCACAATAATCTTGGAATTCAATCTGCAAAACACTGCTGCTATTCTTATTTCATTCTAGTTGGCTCTTCAAATTTCAGGTAGTTTGATGCATTTTAACATTAGAATTGAGTGATATTAGTATTTTTATCTTAGTAATAGTTTTATATATTTGAATTTAAGATTTGCTCTAATTTATACAGAAGTTACAATATCAATCTTTGAATAATGTTAGTTCTTTTTTGTAAAAGGGTATCAATTAAGACTTTCGAAAATTTAGGGTTGAGAAACAAGGCTATATATAATATTATGGGCCTGCAACTTGATGCAAATCAGAGAAATCACTTGTATAATAAATCGATGCTTGAGTTTTGTTTGCAGAAATGTAGTTCTTTGTTCCGCTCAATAGCTGTATGCCTTTATCTGCTACTTATTTGCTATATTTAGCATCTGTGATCTTTGATATATATCTTCCTTTCTTTCTTTTGTCTCTCTTTTTTATTTCATTTGATTTTTGTTTCTTTATAATGGAAGATGGTTTTTATTTAGTTGTACAACAGTGCTCTTCTTCTGACTGCTGCATCCTTTTTATAATTATCTGAGGCCAAATTTAAACTCTTGCAGGATTTTTTGTGAGGCACAAACTGGGTTCAATATGCTTCAAAATTGAGTTTTGAACTTATTTTTTTTGCCTGAAACACTAAAATTCTCTTCTTTTTTATTCAGTAATTGGCTATAAATTTCTCTGTATCTCTGTTCACTCCAATACTTTCATTTAGATGAATGTGGCACTTAGGCTGTTGATGCTGTTTAATAATTGAATATAGCATATTTCCTTTAGTTCATAGTATAAAATATGAAATCACTGCTGTAATATGTGCCTAGTGTAGCGGATGATAATATCACACTTCGTCGACTTTGTATTACACAGAAAATGAACTGTGTATGTCATGGTATCCCACTCTAATGATAAGTGCCAATAATGATTCTGCCTATTGAGATTCTATCTCGTTGTCATTTATTCTTATTAAGTTGGGAAGCTAATACACCTTGAAGGTCAACTGTTTGGTGCTACAGGAGAAGAAGTCAGATGACATGCACATAATCTCGTTTTATTTTAAAGTGATCACGTGCTTGATCAAATAACTTTCTTCTAATGTGGAAAGATACAATATGCAATCCGGGCATGGTGGAGCAATATCTTCAACACTAGGTACGAACTCATTCATCTGTTCTTGATGAGATTCATTAGGCAATCCAGGCATGGTGGTGCAATGTCTTCAACACTAGGTACGAACTCATTCCTCTGTTCTTGATGAGAAACATTAGCTTGTTCAATGCATATACAATTCAAGTATTACCCTTGTGTACCAACTCATTCTTTTGTTCTTGATGAATCTCATTAGCTTGTTCAATGCATATACAATTCAAGTATTACCCTTGTGTACGTTAGATCAATATTGCCATTGTGAAAAGTGGACCTATTGGTCAACTTGTCATTCTTCCAGTTTAGTCGAACTTTATAAAAATTGCATGATTTCTAATAGTGATAGAGAATAAACGTTTGGAAAGATGCACACACACCTACAGGTTTAACGAAGCACTATTGCCTGAAATGAATAAATTTGTAACTTGTTTTCAACATAATGTTAGCAAATAAGAAGTTTTTTTTTTAAAAAAAATTTAATTTTTGATACAATTTCAGGTTAGTGACAAGGTGGGACTTTTCTGCAAGGTGGTTATCTGGGCTTTTGGGCTGGTTATATGGCAACCCAGGCGTTTCTCTAAAGCAGCATAGTGCAAACATGGATATATGTGCATGTGTCTGGGGAGAGAGAGAGAGAACCTGTTTGATTCAGTTACAAGGTAGCATAGACATGATATGGACACAATACTACATGGATACATCGACACATTAAATCTTAAAAAAATTAGACACGGATATGGCATGAACATGACTATACATAAATATAATTTTTTTTATTTATATACATTTGTTGAGTAAGATTATTATAGATTTTTAATTCATTTCTAATTTCTATACTCACAGTTATTCGAACATGATTTAGAAGATGCAGTTATGCGATTATTGCAATAATTATTATATCATATATGTTACTATTCCACTACTTTATCATTACAATTATGTTTTTTTTCTGTATGAACAAGTATCATTATATGGTTCACTTGTGACAATGTGTTAAATGCCAATTTTTCTTAAAGAAAAAGTTTTGACACTTTGACCTGTATTCATATTATTTACCAGGTCACCTAATATGACTACTCAAAATGTGTTTGTATTATATAAGACTTGTGTTAGAATGTATGAGAAGTGTCGACCAAGTGTTGGGAAGTGACGGCCAAGTGCAGGACACGTGTCCAAAGAGTGCCGGTGAAGTGTTGGTGTCCAACACAGATACTGCTCCTTCGTAAAACTGAGGCCGGACTCATTCACTTCAATTTTTTGTTCTCTGGAATTTTTTCTAAAATTGATATTCTATTTTCAGAATTCTTGGTTTTCAGAAAATTGAAGCAAACCTACCCCAAGTATTTCCATGTCTAGTCATAAAGAAAAACAAATATTTTTTTGTTGAAATTGGCTCCTTTTTTGTTGCCAATATACAATTTCATCCATGACAGTAAAAATATTATTCTAGAAGTCATTATTATTTGTAGACTAAATTATTTAATTGATGTAACCTTGGTCGGTTTGAAATCAAGCTTGAGTAGACTCAAGGCTAAAAAATTCAACAAGACTAAAAGAAAAAATCCAAATGATAGCAAATCATGTATCATGTCATTATGTTATTTTTCTGAAGACCTTGTCAAAGCATAACATGGGAAATTATGTAAATTAACAATCCAAAACTATGTCGTCCGTGACTTCCAAGTCTGATAGAATAAAAAACATTTCTATGAGATTATTGTAATTGCTTTGAAAATTGAGTAATCCAATCCATAGCTCATGCATGATCCATTGATGACTGGAAAAGCAACATAGTTTAGTAGTTTACTCTCAAGCACCGAGTAATTTGATAAGATATTGGGTGTGCCCGGCATACCATGTATTGCCTATCCAATAAAAATCATACCATATCAACTTATTGTCGGTATTTTCAACGTGTGGCATAACATTGTTACACATATGATAGCATTTTTACAAGTAGGACAGCTCTCATATGTGCTATGTTATATGGACTCGGGTACGTGTGTCAGGTGCAATCACACATCAGACGTGTCAAATCTCTAAATAAGAGGACAGATGGACACTCCTATTTATTCGTATTATTTAATATCTTTATTTTATTTTCTAGAGTAAAAAATGTTTTTACGTAACATATCGTTCGATACAAGCATTTCACATGCTTTGAAACAATAATATAATAAATTTTATCTATTGAATGTATTTTTTAGGTGTGTGAACAACAAAAAGTATTGAACACATATCCCATACCAATGATCGGATAATGTGTGTCCGACATGGGTACTTCAACTATTCTGAAGAGTTTATGTAACATAACCTACCGAAGCTGATACATTGTTGGATGAGCATGCTAATGATGTAATATGTCTGCCGCACCTAATACTTGCTCGAGTAGTTTATACCTATATGTTAGAAAATGGTGACTATATAAATGCAAAACTTGTCATCAGTTATATTTCCTTTGACAGTTTGTCTCCCACCTTTATCACAGTTAACTATGGTTTCTTCTTTCACATGTTTTACTGAAGCATTATAATGATCTTTCTTTTTAGGTTTGCTTGCTTTACATGAAATAGAAATTTTATATATATATATATATATATAAAGTAGAATATTTACTGTTAGAGCTTCTGTTTTTATGATTCTTGTAACGCATCCTTTTCTATTTAACAACTAAATGAAGCATATTTGTCCATATTGCAGTCTTCTTAAGAGGTATTCCCTTCTGCTTATATTTGAAGCTTGTTTTGTTGCTTAGCCCCCAAATGTGCATTAATGATGCATTCTGCTTATATTTGAAGCTTGTTTTGTTGCTTAGCCCCCAAATGTGCATTAATGATGCATTTTCCATATTCTCTGTTTAGGGCATATTTTGTGATCATGGGAATTGGTCCCATCTCTTTTGAGATATATACATACATGTCTGTGTTACGACAAACACTACGAACTAAGAACGCAATCAAGAAACACGGCAGAAAAGTAAACACGCACCACACAAAGAACACATAAGATGAAACACGGCAGAAAAGTAAACGCGCACCACACAAAGAACACATAAGATTTACGTAATTCGACGTAAAGTTTATAATCACGATGAAAATCAAACAAAAGACACAATAAGCAATCCGGGCATGGTGGTGTAATGTCTTCAACACTAGGTACGAACTCATTCATCTTTTCTCGATGAGATTCATTAGCTTGTTCAACGGATACACAATTCAAGTATTACCCTTGTGTACCAACTCATTCATCTGTTCTTGATGCGATTCATTAGCCTGTTCAATGCACATACTGTGTACCAACTCATTCATGTGTTTTTGATGAGATTCATTAGCTCGTTCAATGCATATACAATTCAAGTATTACCCTTGTGTGCATTAGATCAATATTGCCATTGTGAAAAGTGGACCTATTGGGCATCTTGTGACTCTCCCAGATTAGTCAAACTTTATAAAAAGTGATTGATTTCTGATAGTGATAGAGAAGAAAAGTTTGGAAAGATGAGCGCGCACACACACATATAGGTTTAATGAACCACTATTGCCTGAAATGAATAAGAAGTTTTTTTTTTTTTTTAAATTAATTTTTCCTACAATTTCAGGTTACTGACAAGGTGGGACTTTTCTGCAAGGTAACCATCCGGGCGGTTTTGGGCTGGTTATATGGCAACCCAGGCATTTCTCTAAAGCAGCGTAGTGCAAATATGGATATATGTGCATGTGTATGGAGAGAGAGAGAGAGAGAGAGAGACTGCTTGCTTGGTTCAGTTACAAGGCAGCTATGAAACGACACTGACATGATACTACATGAAAACATTGGCATGTTAAATCTTAAAAAATAAGAAAGAGCACACTATATATATATATATATATATATATATATATATGTTGAGTAAGACCATTATAGAGTTTTAATTCATTTCTAATTTCTTTACTTAAGAGTTACTCCAACATGATTTAGAAGATGCAGTAATGTAATTATTGCAATAATTGTTATATCATGTTGGTTACTTTTCCGCTACTTTATCATTACAATTATGTTTTTGTTCTCTATGAACAAAGATTATTATGTGGTTCACTTGTGACAATGTGTAATGCCAATTTTTCTTAAAGAAAAAAGTTTTGACACTTTAAACTGTATTCATATTATTTACAAGGTCACTTAATATGGCTATTCAAGATGTGTTTGTATTATATAAGATTTGTGTTAGAATGTATGAGAAGCATCGGCCAAGTGTTGAGAAGACAGCTAAGTATCGGACACGTGTTCGAAAAGTGCCGGTGAAGTGTCAGTGTCTAACACGAATACGACTCCTTCGTAGAAGTGTCGATGCTTCCTAGGCCCGACTCACTCTCATTTCAGTTTTTGGTTTTCAAGAATTTTTCTAAATCGGTATTCTATTTTCAGGATTCTTGATTTTTAGAGAATTGAATCAAATCTACCATAATCTAAGAGCATGGACATGGGTACAACACGACACGAACATGGCGATATAAAAAATTTTAAATAAAAGGATACAGACACAACGAGGATATGGCTATAAAATAATAATATAATATATTAATATATATTAATTATTCAACAAAAAAAAATTACATTACAAAAATACTTCAATTTATCATCAAGCAATTAAGAACCAAACAAACTTATAAACAAAAATAGATAAATATATTAAAATAGATTAAAGAACCAGACTTATTTAGTCCTCTACATATATATAGTTAGATTTTTAATCATAACTTAGTCTCATATAATTTTTTTTCGAAATACTTGAATATACATCACTATTACAAAGTGTCCGATATGTGTTCGAGAAGTGTCCAAGAAGTGTTCTAAAAAGAAAAATGTGAGGACACTTCTACAAAGTATCCGACACGTGTTCGAGAAATGTTCGAGTGTCTGACACGAGTACGGCACCTTTGGTGAAGTATCCGTACTTTCTAAACCCTAATTATTTTCATGTCTAGTCATAAATAAAAACAATTTTTTTTTTTTTTGGTCAAGATACAATTTCTTGCATGACAGTTCAAAACATTATTCTAGAAGTCATTATTAGTGTAGACTAAATTATTTAATTGATGCAGCCTTGGTCGGTTTGAAATCAAGCTTTCGTAGACTTTAAGGCTAAAAAATTCAATATGACTAAAAGAAAAAATCCAAATGATAGCAAATCATGTATCAAGTCATTTAGTATATTTTTCTGAAGACCTTGTCAAACCCTAATTGTTAATTATGTAAATTAACAATTCAAAACTATGTCATCCATGACTTCCGGTTCTGATGAATAAAAAACAGTTCTCCTCGATTATTGTAATTGCTTTGAAAATTGAAAATTCCAATCCATAGCTCATGCATGATTCATTGATGACTGTAAAAGCAAGGTAGTTTAGTAGTTTACTCTCAGGAACCGACTAATTTGAGAAAATATTAGGTGTGTCAGGCATACTATATATATATATATATATATATATATATATAGATATCTTTCTTTGTCCTCGAAATTGTCATGGGTGTAAAAATACTGACAAGAAGCCGTGTCTTTACAATCAAAAATTTTTTGAATTTTCAAAAATTCTCATCTACAATTAATTTCTCTCATGTAAGGACAAAATTAAACGCTCTGTCAATTTGTCAACGAAATTATCAAAATATCCTTCCTTTATTTAATAAAATAAATTCATAAAAAAAATTTTATTTGTAAATGACGGATGTACCCTTTACGAAGGGACAATTTGAGAAAATTAGAAAGTAGAGAGGGGTTTCTTGATTGGGTTAAAATCATAAAACCCCCATTTATTATAAAAAATTCTCATAAAACTCCTATCTACAATAAAAAGTTCTCATAAATCCCCCCTTACTACGAGGGTATTTTATTTTAGTCCTTCTAATTTTAACATATGTGTCAAGGGTAATTTAGTCATTTACACACCACTTAACAGCTCACGTGAGATGCACGTGCGGCTTCTCCGTTAATTTCAACGAAAAACTAACGGGAGGGGACAAATTGATTAATTTTTTAGTATAAGAGAGTTTATGGGGAAAAAAAATCTAATAGAAGGAGGTTTTATAAATTTAACCCTATTTTTATTAGACGAACGTACTAATAACGTAATATGTTTGACGCATCTAATATTTACTCGAGTAGTTTATACACGTAAAATAGTTGTCCTATATATAAAAATGCTGATGAAAAATTGATACAATGCATTTTTATTAAATAAGTATACTAATGATGTAATATGTGTAACAGACTAATATTAACTCGATTAGTTTATACTTGTATGATTGAAGATGGTGACTATATAAAAATACAAAAGTTGTCATCAGTTATCTTTCCTTTGACAGTCTGTCTCCCACCTTTATCAGAGTTAACTATGGTTACTTAAGCTTTATAATGATCTTTCTTTTTAGGTTTGCTTGATTTACAATGAAATAGAAATTAAATATATATATCAATATAAAGTAGAATGTTTACTGTTAGAGCTTCTGTTTTTATGCTTCTTGTAACACATTCTTTTCTATTTAACAACTAAATGAAGCATATTTGTACAAATTGCAGTCTTCTCAAGAAGTATTCCCTTCTGCTTATATTTGAAGCTTGTTTTGTTGCTGCCCCCAAATGTGCATTAGTGATGCATTATCAGTATTCTCTTTTTAGGGCATATTTTGTGATTTTGGGAATTGGTCCATCTCTTTTGAAATATATACATACATTAGTGTATATGTGTTACAACAAACACCGCGAATCAAAAACACAATAAAAAAAAAAAACAGCGAATCAAAAATACAGCGAAGAAACAAGACAACGAATCAAAAACAAGACAACAAATCAAATACACAACGAAGAACCAAGATAGCGAATCAAAAATGCACCGAAGAAACAAGACAGAAAAGTAAACACTCATCACACAAAAAAGTATGTTACGACATACACCGCAAACTAAAAATACAATAAAAAAATACAACAAAAAATAAACACGCATCATACAAAGAACACATAAGATTTACGTAGTTCGACGTAAGGTCACATTCACGCTAAACATTTAACGAAAGATTTTATTATGCGAAAAATAACAGACTATAAGTTTAAACCCCCAAACTCTCTTTTTTTCACTCTAAACTGAGACTTTGTTCTCTCATACTATACTCCAAATCATAAACTCTTTTATATATTGAATTACAAAAGAGTCTTAAAATTGAATCCACGACCCGCAAGAAAAAAAAAATGAGTCAAATTTTTTGTCTTAGAAACGCTACCTCAGATCTTTGTTTTTTGAGTCCAAATCAAATCACAACGTAATCTGGACATAAACAAAATCCGGGCCACAACTTCACAACGTGTGTATACAGATGATTTATTTTTTCAATTTGTCAATTCACACACTCATTTGCCTCACTTTTAGGGTCAGTTTGGTAGGAAAGAAATAGAAGGAAAAAAAAAAAAAAGGTGATGGAAGGATATGATTTTGTGTGTTTGGTATGAAATTTTTAATGAAAAATAAAAGAAATGAAAAGATTTGGAGGAATAAATTAAGGATAAATAGTTGATTTTGTTGTCCTTCCAAAAATGGGAAAAAATTGAAGGAAAGGGAAGGAAAGCCTACCTTTTTTAATAAAACTTTATTAATACCAACTTTGCCTTATTTTGATAAAAGCTAAAATTTGTTCTTTTAAATATAAAAGGCTATAATGGTAAAAAAAATTTAATTGTTTCCTTTCCTTTCCTTTTTTTCTCAAACATGTTAACTATCTTTTCATTTCTTTTCATTTACTAATTAACCAAACACGATAAAAGTTTATCACTATCATTTTCTTTCCCTTTTTCTCTTTTCTCTCATTAGTAATGTTATCCTTTCTTTTCTTTTTCATTCTACCAAACATAACCTTAGTCTAGAAGAATAGGAACTTGAGTTAAGCCCTTGGTGGGTACCTGATGATGAACCCAGTAATAAAAACAACTCTCTAGTCTCTACACATGCCACTAAATAATTGTTTTTCAAATGCATGAGTAGTGAAATGACTTTAATTTAGGGATATCAAAATTGCTCCTAAAAAATTATTGCTGCCTTGCCTGTAACCATCATTATACATATTTGTAAATGTATAAAACTAAAAGGAAACTGTGATCTCAATCAACAAATTGTGAAACTAAACAGCTGTGATGACTCCCTGACTTTATATTTGATAATTATTTTTTGTACTTTTATTTTGAAAAGTGAAAATTAATAATTATATTCGCTCTCAAACCTTATCTTTAAGCTCTGTTTGGTTAATGTGTATAACCAAAAATATATATATAGAAAAGACCAATTCCTCATATTTCCCTTTCCCCATTGCTTATGTGGCCAACAAACAAGGAAAATAAGTTGTTTGCATTGTCCTTTTATTTCTCACAAACTCAAAAAATCAATTGATCTAGCAAAATAATTACTACAATTAAACTTATTTAAAAGAAAAAAAAAACAAACTCAAAAAATCAATTGATCTAGCAAAATAATGATTACAATAAACTTATTTAAAAGAAAAAAAAAGCACACACACACAGGAAAGGTGTCTGGTGTGATTACAAAATTTTATCAACCTGTTTTGGTCTCCACAAGTTTTTTTGGTACCTAAAAAGAACTGGTCGAATAAAGTAATGCCTTTAGTAAATAATATATCATGTGTATTTGAACATTTTTCTATTGGTCCCACACAACCACTTTCCTCAACAATAATAAAAATAATAATAATAATTAATAAAGAAGTAAAAAACTTGAACATATGTGCTCATGAAATCACCTTGGACTTTCTCTTACTAGATTTCAAAACTGACTTTCAAACAGGGACATTTTGATTTTTCATATTTGTTCTTAGCTGGATACATGAAACATCAATGTCAAGGTGGTTTTGCAGCCACCAGTGCCTATTCATGTAATGACTTTTCATCCATTTTCTCGCGTGTCACTGTTCAAAACATGCTCCGTTTTGATAGACAAGAGACGAAAGAAATGAGAGGATAACTTTACTTATAAGAGAAAAGAAAAAAAATGAAAAGATAGCAATAATTTCTATTTATGTTTGGATAAACATGAGAGAAAAAAAAAGAAATAATAATATTCTTTTTTGAATAAGATAGGAAAGAGAGAGAGAAAAAAAAAGATAACAACCAAATTACTATCATACTCTTCTATGTTTAATGGGACATGAGTAGAATAACAATTTTCTCTTTCTAATTGTTAAAGGCAATTTTAAAATTATGAAATTACTACTTAAATCCCTATCCTTTCACTTCCAGTCTTATCATTTTTGGAAGAATAGGATATGAGGGATTAAGAGGGATAACTATCCCTCCAAATCCCTCTCAATCCTCTCATTTCTCTTCATTTAAAATACCTAAACACAAAACACACTATCCTCTCCTTGCCCTTCCAAATCCTTCGATCCAAACGATACCTAAATAAACTTCTACCAAACCAGTTATATATACATAATCACAAACACACACACAAAAACTGAATGAAGGGCACTCTCTCCCTATGAATGCACCATGATGTTTAAATCGAGTCGGCTTATGCGGTCGGCCATGGCAGCCCCGCCTTGTGCCACCCATGGGTTTGTGCCAGAATTGGTAGGAGAGCTCTTTTCCTTTTCCAAATGTCCTGATTAGCGTTGGCCTCTGGTGATTGTAAGCTGGCCCGCAAAATACATTGAATTAAAGAAACACCCACTACTACAAAGACCCAACAACTAGAAAGATTAGTGGGTGGGTAGGCATCAGAATGTGAGTATATGCTACCTTAAAGCTCCATCACTGAAAAGCAAGTTCCTAATCTCCATCATATATTCAAGAAAACATATTCTCCATACCCACACACATATCTGACCTTTTCAATAAAGATTGAAAAAGAATCCACATAAAATCTTTCCCACCTCCCACCCACCATCATCCCCCCTACTACTACTACTACTACTACTGGGATCCACCTCATCACAGATTCCAATGTCTTAATGAAAGAAGGATAGGAACAACAAAACAAAGGGAAAAGAAAAAGTAAATCCAAAGACAGCCAAATATGAGAAGAAAAATGTGGTATTGACATATTGTTATTCAAAAATAATAATGTGATAAACTTCAATTCAAAGTTACATCAACAAAGAGAACCAAATGCCCCCACAAGTGTCACTTTCTGCCCCCAACAATAATTCATTAACAAATGGAACACATCAGCAGCCCCACAACTGATCCACCTCCTTCAATGAAGGACTTTTTCATTTCTTCCACAAGGGACCAGCGACATTGACAAAAGAACTATTTCAATAAGAAAATAACATCCCCTTTCCACACACCCTATTCACCCCCCAATTAAGAAATCAATCTAAGAAGACAATTCTAATATCAATAACTTGAAAGTTAATTAAATAGGACAGCAAACCTAGAGAGCTATAAGTTTCATTTCAATGGAACATGTAGGCCATTTTAAGAACCTAAAGAACTATAAGGAAAAAAAAATTAGGAACAAAATTCCACATTATGGGGAGAAAAATGCCTAACCTGAGTTGGGTCTTTTGCAAATTGACCCAAAGAAGGCTTTCTCATCCTTTCTTGATTTCTTCTGAAATAGTATTAATAATAAATAGATAAAATGAATTTCCTTCTTTCTGAACTTTGTCCTTCCTCTTTCCCCTACTGTTACCTCTTCTTAACTTCCATGTCACCAACCAATAAAATCGAAATAAATAGACTTTTTATTTTCACCAACTTGCTTGGTAAAATAATTTCATTTTGCTAAGCGACTATCTGATCAAGCTGCATCTGCTCAATCCATGCACCCAAAACCGCATGATCAATTTTCTCAGTCTGAGGGTTCAATTCTGAACTCTCACCAGATGAGGTAGCATCTGAAACCGGTACAGTCTCTTTGATCTCAGGTGGTGATTCCTTCACCAGTGATTGAACCCATGAAAGATCAGGCTCCTCCTCTTTATGCCCAACGGAAAATGATCTACGAACTCGAGCCAATTCATCTCCATTAACTGACCAATCTACTTTCACATTGGGGGACTCCCAATTCAACATAGAATTAACAGGGGAACCAACAATTCCTGCACCACTGGATCCGAGATCCGGCGGAAGGTTGGCACCAAGATCCCGAGAGCTGAGGCTGCGTAGCTGTTGATGGTGCATCTCCCGATGAGAAAAAGATGATGCCCTAGTGCTAAATGGGGATTGAGGCTCAATGCCTCGAGGTGACATCCTCCCTGGAGATGGAACACCAAATGGCGCCTGCAAGAGTGGGTGATCGATATTCCTTGGCGAATATACATTTGTGTTGATTGGAGATAACATGTTCTGTGGCTGCTGGAATTGATTAAAAACCAGGGTTTTGTGAGATGGGGAAAAAACCGCTGAAGCAGCACCCTGATCAGAAAATCGAGGAGATGAGACCTCTGCATTGAAAAGCTCATCAAGATTTGAAGGGGCTAGGGTTTTTGAACGAACAGGGATATTTGTGGAGGAAGAATTGAGATGTGTCTGTGACAAGCATGACAAATCCTTTGGGAGATGCTGTTGCTGAACTTCAAAATCCAGCAACATATTGAGCTCCTCAGCAGGAATGTCCCTTGCATTAAGGGATGATCTCAGGCGGCTTGTCTGGAGATTGCTTCCTGGGAGATGCAGAGTTGGAATGTTTGACTGTGGCCAAGCCATTGATAGGTGTGTGATAGCATTTCCAGGAGACATGGGTGAAGTAAATGGAGAAGGTGACATGGCAGAAACTGCTGAGGGTGAGCCAGGCAAGAGGCTCAAGGCAGCAGCCATATCCATGGCAGAAGCAGCGGAAGTGGCTGACCGTGGAGAAGGGACAGCAGATCCAGTTGACATATAGAGCGGTCGGAGTTCCTCGGATGTGTGGGCAAAGAAACAGACCCTGCGGGAGCAACTTATCCCATCCTTGCAGAGTCGAGTCCTATATTGTGCTGGGTGTAGCCAGCACTCAAAAACCCCATGTGCATATTCACACAAGTCCCCGCGTTTGCATTGCCCCTTTCGGAAATCCGGGCAAGGCACACAACTGTAATGGAACTTTCTTGGGTCTCTTCTCCGAGCATTCTCACCTGGATGAACAAAGGGACACTCGGTCCAGTCATGGGAATACGCCCGGGAACAAGGTCGGATCTTAAATGAGAACATTCGAAATTCATCAGTGGAATATACACTGTTCTTAATGTCAGGAAAAGAAGGATCGACTGGGTATTCTTTCTTCTCCGATTGAGAAGAGACATGGAATTCATTTGGCTTAGAATGATTTAGAGAAAATGTTGAATCCAAGGCAGAAGACAAGGAACCATTTTCTGGGGATGATGAAAGGGCTGGCAAAAAATTAGATTTCGCAGCATGAGAGGAAACCTGCATGTCTTGTTGATGAACGGAGCCACTATTCTGAAGAAGCTCTTCAAGGGCATCCTTTAAGTTGGGGAACTTCGGAGGAGCAACAATAACATCAAAAGGGCAATTGTCGTTGCCATCAGTGAAATTAGGATCTGCACCAGCATCTAACAGCAGCTTAACAACATCAACAGCATTAACAGATCCACTAGAAGCAGCACAGTGAAGGGCAGTGCTCTTATCCTGGCCACAGAAACGATTTACATCCACCTCAGGTAGAGAGAGTATGAACTTTACAACATCAATGCTACCATATGTAGCGGCAACCATTAATGGAGTTGCATGCTCAAGTACCATCCGCTTTGAGCCCCTCTGACGACCATACCAGAGACCCATCTCATTGATTGCTGAAGCAATATGCAGAATACATTGCTTGAAACCCTCAACATCATTGTCAGCTGCATGTTCAAGCAGACTGGAGAAAGAAAATTCCATCTTGGCATCTCCTGTCAGGTTATTCATATCCTTAATTAAACTTGAGCTTCGAGGGGAAAAAGATGGAGCCGGAGTCTCAGAAGTTAACTGTTCCGGACCACTACACATGCTTTAATTAACCGGAAATCAATCTGAAAATATGCAAACGAGTTCCAGTGAAAACTATAATCTAATAAGATGTCAGCTATATAAATCCTTATTTTCCATTCTATTCTGTCAAGCACCTATATATTCTAATCTAACCGAATCATTGTTTGTTGGACAGAATAAAGATACAAGTAACTATTCTACCGCATCAATCCTCCACCGAAAAATAAAATAAACAAAATAACAATCCGTAATCATGAACTGTAACAAACTTGTATCATTTTTTGTCAATTTATAATATAAAACAAACCCGAATCAAATAATGAACTGAAACAAAATAATACATAAATAGAGAGTATAGACATCTCAAATCATGATCGGTAACAAACTGAATATCATAAAATTAAATTAGAATAAAAGAAAAAGTAAAAAGGAGATACCCATCTATATTATGACATGTTCATAACAAACTGATATATATATATATATATATATGAAATCGAAAAACCAAGAGTAACAACTGAACCATGGATGGGACTAGAAAAATCTCACCAATAAAATTGCAAGAAAAGCTTCCAACCGCATCGGACAGTAGGAATCAGAGGACAAGGAAGATAAGGGGTTGAAATACCAATGAGTTATATATAGTTTTGGGGTATTGTTTATACAGACAAATCGAAGACACAAAATCAACAAAAATGGAAAGAAAATCAACCCTAAAATATCCCATATACCGTCCGACACAAAAGAAATCCTTATTTTCCATATCTGGACTAAGTAACATTACATGCTAAATTGTTAACAAAAAAAAATCCAAAAAAGAAAAAAAGAACTCTCTTTTCGGATCGAGTCTCTGCAGAATCATATTTTAACAGAAAATCTCAGAGCACACCCATAGACATATATAAAAGAAAGAGAGATGATAAAAACTCCAGTCTCTAGCTCCAAAACTCATGACAAGAACAGAGAAGAGATGTCAACAGCTTTAAATCAAACTAAAGACTACAATTCTTACCGATAAAACTTATTTAAATCCTACTCAAATTATAAGAAGATAAAAAAAAATGCATATATCACTCAAAAAGGAATGTTAGTAAAACAAGCAAAATCACATCATTTTCAACCGAAAAGTGGAAATCAAAGCAAAATTTTTTGCTTGAAATCAGAAAGAAAGAGAAAACAGAAAATAAATACAGATCAGTGAACAAGCAAAAAGTCAAATTGCATCAAGCATTCATCAAAATACTTCAAATTGAAGCACAACACCAACTTAACATAGTTTCTATATCTGTGTTAATGCCAGATACACAAGCCCACATATATATACACACCTATATACTTACTGATTTCCATATAATGAATGGGTAAGTAAGCTCAACAACATCATCCAAATCCTAAGAATTTGTACGGAGCTCAAAAGAACACATTCACCGATCAGCGAAGCAAAAACAGAGAGCTGGTGACGCCTGGAAAAGTCGGCGGAGACCAGAACAGTCGGACCACCGTGACGATACAGACTCTGAAGCCATTTTTGCATACAAAGTCTGCTAATGTAGAGAGAGAAAGTGGGGGAAAATGAAAAGAAAATAGAGAGAGAGTGGGGGAAAATGAAAAGAAAGTAACGTTCTCAAGGCCAACATGAATTTTGTGAAAAAATTTATAAGTACACTTTTTTTAATGAAAATGTGTGGAAATTCACACGAAATTCATTTCTGTAGAGATTTTGTAGTAATTTTTTCACTGGGAGGAGACCGGGAACTGGCTGAGGCGGTGGAAATGGGAGTGGGAGTAGGTGGGGAAGGAAAGGGTTTGGTGACCGGATAAAGCGGTGGACCAGCGGGAAGGACTTGGGCGATTAAAGTGAATTGGAATGTGGAGTGGCGTCCGCCAATGAAGTGACTCTACTAGAATGGAGCGTACTACAGGGCGGACTTGAGACAAGACTCGAATTGGGTTTAGATTTTGAGTCAAACCTAAGTAAAAGGTCCACTGCACCAAAGACGGTAAAAATGTTATTACCCCAATTTTACTGCAGTCTCAAATTACTCTTGTCTAATGCTCGTTTAGAAGGAGAAAGGAAAAGGTTTGTTTGATTAAATAAAAAGGAAATTAAGAAATATGATAATATAATTTTATTCTTGACCTTTATCTCTATATACTACTATTATATCTTACTATTAAAAGTATAAAGAATTTTTTAATTTCAGTACACTATTTTTTTATTTTTAAATTAAAAAAATAGAATTACTCAAGTAAAACATTTTCCTTTTTTATTTTGAAATTAAAATAATAGATTATCCAATTTAAACAATTTCCCAAGATAAACCCTTTCCCAAGCTAAATCCTTTCTTTTTATTTCTAATTTCTAAATTTAAAAAAACAAAACCCTTTCCTTTTTTATTTTCAAATTAAAAAAATAGAAATACTAAGCAAAACCCTTTCTTTTTATTTCTAAATTTAAAAAAAAATAGAATTACCCAAGCAAACCCCATTCCTTTTTTATTTTGAAATTAAAAAAATAGAATTACCCAAACAAAACTCTTTCCTTTTTTATTTTGAAATTAAAAAAAATTGAATTATCCAAGCATAATCCTTTCCTTTTTCATTTTGAAATTCAAAAATAGAATTATCCAAGTAAAACCCTTTCCCAAACAAAACCCTTTCTTTTTATTTCTAATTTCTAAATTTAAAAAAGTAAAACCCTTTCCTTTTTTATTTTTAAATTAAAAAAATAGAATTACTCAAGCAAAACCCTTTCTCAAGCAAAACTCTATCTTTTTATTTCTAAATTAAAAAAAATAGAATTATAACCGGCAAAACCCTAAACACCTAAAATCACTCTCCCCTTTCCTTTTTTATTTTTAAATTAAAAAAATAGAATTACCCAAGCAAAACTCTAAACAACTAAAATCACTTTTTTCGGTTACGGCTCTCTAAAAATAGAATTACTCATGCAAAACCCTTTTTCCAAGCAAAAGTCTTTTCTTTTATTTATAAATTTAAGAAAAAATAAAAGTATAACCCTCAAAACCCTAAACACCTATAAAATCACTCTTCCTCTCAGCTACAGCTCTTTATTCTTCCTCTCCGCTTTCATCAACATGACTCTCAGCTTCCTCTCGGATCTCATCAACAACTATTCGATTCGGTTTCGTCTCGGCTTACATGTGAGTTCTTTTCTTTTTACTATCTGTCATGATTGGTATGACATGGTTGGTGGAAGCTAATCCACTATCAATAGTTAAAAAAAATCAAATAAAAAATAAACAAAAATTATAACTTTCTTTGTTCATGAAATCCATAATAAGGTCTAATTAATAATTTTGTGTCTATGTATTTGTACATATCAACAACATATTGTTCAAATAATTTATTATGCTTTGACAGGTTTGAAGAAAACCTAAATGACAAAGACATAGATGCTCTTATTTCAAGTTCAAAATATCAATTATTTGAAGAGGCTAGAAAACATCCACCAGAAGACATAATTGAAAAATCTGCAATGGCATTCAAGGTATTAAATTATTATTATTTTATATATTCATTTAATTTTTCTTTATTATATCACATGATTATTACTAATTTTGTTAAAAAAATATATTTTGTCACTCAACTTACAGAAAACACATTACTTTTTTGAAGCAAGAATTATAGAGATTAAAAATGATTCTGAACCATGGTACAATGCATGTAAGCAATGCAAGAAGAAAGTTGAAATACGAAAGGATGGACTCAATTATACTAATTGCAAAACAAAAGACGCTAAATGCTTTCAAATGTATTATTATATCTTTAAACATTTTTTTTATAAAAAAAATTACAATATGACAAATATGTCATTCTTTATTATTATGTGTCAATGAAGTATACTCATTTATGCAGATTTATGATGCAATTTTGAGTCAAAGAAATAACAAATAATGCATATCTAACAATATTTGATTATTCTCAATCATTAATAAATTGTTCACTAGATGAGCTAATACAGTTAAAAAGTCAGGTAATACTTTTTTCCTCACTCATAAAATTTATGGATAAAACAATTCATTTGAAACGTATCAATATTACTAAAATAAATTTGTTCTTTTTATAGGACGAAGAGATGAATGAATTTTACGTCAAAGTGACAAGTTGCAAAGGAAAATTATTTCTTTTTATGATCAAGATAAACAATAGTAAAAATGACGTTATCAAAAATAGTTTTGTGGTGGCAGATATCAAAGAAGTTTCACTTGATAATGATTTATTTGAACTCAGAAATATAAAAAGGATAAAGTGTTGAAAATTTTCAAAAGAATAGTAATAGATTATTTAAGAATTTTTAGAATTATATCTTTTGATTTCTTATAATTTATATTTGATTCCTTCCATATGAATAATAGTTAACTTATAATTGTATTTTTTTCAACAAGTGAGTTTATATTGTCAAGGTTACATAATGAAAATAGTTTTTGGTATTTTAATTAATGTGTTTGGAAATGTTATAATAGTTTTGAATGTTTTAAATGTTATAATAAAATTTTAATTTATTTTTAATCAACGTGCATCGCACGTGCTTTAAATTAGTACTATTAAAAGTACAAAGGAATTTTTTTAGTTTCAGTACACTATTTATTTATTTTTAAATAAAAAAATAGAATTACCCAAGCAAAACCCTTTCCTTTTTTATTAACACTTTCTTTTTATTTCTAATTTCTAAATTAACTTTTTATTTAGATTATTTCCCAAGCAAAACACTTTCCTTTTTTATTAACCCTTTCTTTTTATTTCTAATTTTTATCTATATTACTATTAAAAGTACAAAGGAGTTTTTTAGTTTCAATACACTATTTTTTATTTTTAAATTAAAAAATAGAATTACCCAAGCAAAACCCTTTCCTTTTTTATTAACCCTTTATTTTTATTTCTAATTTTTAAATTTATTTTTTTATTTAAATTATTTCCCAAACAAAACCCTTTCCTTTTTTATTTACCCTTTCTTGTTATTTATAATTTCTAAATTTACTTTTTTATTTAAATTATTTCCCAAGCAAAACCTTTCTTTTTTATTAATCCTTTCTTTCTATTTCTAATTTCTATCTATATCTATATCTAGAGTAATGATCTCTTGCTCACCGGTGAGCAAGAAATTCATCCACACCAAGCATAATAACCGTTAGATGTAATTGATATAAAAAAGGCAATTACTAAAATAAACTTAATGGTTATTGTGCTTAGTGTGGATGAATTTATTGTCCACCGGTGAGTAAGAGATTATTACTCTCTATACTATACTACTATTAAAAGTACAAAGGGATTTTTTTAGTTTCAATACACTATTTTTTTATTTTTAAATTAAAAAAATAGAATTATCCAAGCAAAACTCTTTCCTTTTTTATTAACCCTTTCTTTTTATTTCTAATTTCTAAATTTACTTTTTTATTTAAATTATTTTCCAAGAAAAACCCTTTCTTTTTATTTTTAATTTCTAAATCTAAAAAAGAAAAACCCATTCCCGCAAAAAATGTACAATGAGGCCATAAATACCTATAAAATCACTCTTCCTCTTGATTACGACTCTCCATTCTTCCTCTCTGCTTTCATCTTCCTCTCAACTCTCATCAACACGGCTCTCAGCTTTCTCTCGGGTCTCATCAACAACCGTTCGATTTGGTTTTATCTCAGTTAACATGTGAGTTCTTTTCTTTGGCTTCTTTTTCTTCTTCTTTTTTTACTACTGATTGTTTGTTGTTAACTTTTTAATAAAAAATTACGTCTGTCCTCCTAAATCTGTAATCAATACAGGAACCTGAAACATAGTTCAATAGACAAATTTAGAGAAGTGATTTAAGGCTTTCGATAAAAACTAAACCCTGCAAGGTAGGATATAGAGGTCAAGAGCTGGATCAGTTGGACATAAATATGATTGAATAATTTATGTTTATTTGATTAAGATCAATAAATTCTTCAAATATAGTTAAAACTCTATTTTGATGAAGTAGACTATTACCTTTTCCCAATCTTGAGGCACTGAAAAAATGTATGGGATAATTGGACTTCATCTAACACCATGCCCTCCAGACTTCTCATCTGGTTTGCGGTACGTGCACCAACCTGTCTAGTCATTTTATTTTTAATGAGCGGTGACAGTTCACTTCAAAAATAAAATTAAATCATAAGGTGATCAATGTGATCCAATTTCTTTAGTCTCCCCAAAAGTTTAAGATTAGGAACTTTATGCATATATGGTTGAAGCAAACTGTGGTTTTGTTTGTTATTCATGGAATTATGTATACAAGATTTTATCTTCACTGTCTTAATGTTATTTCTGATCTAAAAGTTATTTGAGAAGAATTATGTTTATTTGTTGTATGGTTGGTCTGATAAGAGCTATGTCATCTAATTCATTACTATCAATCATTTGAAACTAAAGTTGGAGATGGTGTCTATATTCTTAGTCTTTTGGCTTCTCTTTTAGCAAGTGTGGTTGAGCTTTGAGAATATCTTCAGCAGCTTTTGTATCTATTATTCTCCAATTTACACGATTTATTTTGCTGTTTTAATTCTATATACCTATGTAGTTTGGTTTCATTGTCTGTATCGACTTACATGTGAATTTTACGACAAAAGGACAAGTTGCAAAGGAGGACAACAGTAAAAATGACGTAGTAAAAAATAGTAGAAATATAAAAAGGATAAAGTGTTGAGAATTTCTAAAAAAATAGTAATAGATTCTTTAAGAATGGTTAATTTATACCTTTTGATTTCTTATAGTTTATACTTGATTCCTTCCATGTGAATAATAGTTAACTTATAGTTTTTTTTTCAACAAGTGAGTTTATATTACCAAGGTTACATAATGAAAATATTTTTAGGTGTTTTAATTAATGTGTTATAATAGTTTTGAATATTTTGGGTGTTATAATAAAATTTTAATTTATTTTTTATCCACGTGCTTTAAACTAGTATATATGAAAATGATAGAAGTTTTTATTGGTTTTTTTTCCTAGAGACTAATATTACAATTATTGAAATGCACATTCAAGAAATTTTATACTTATCTGATGTTGACTAAGAGTTCACACTATGTCGCATAAAAAAACTGATCATTATTTATAACATTATTTTTAAATGTAAATAAATTAATTTAAATAATGTTAATAATGTCTTTTTAATTTTATCTAATAAATATCATTCTTTCTCATGTATTATCCCTTCCCTAATCTTTCTTATTTCTTCACCCTTTTACCAAGCTTATTATGTAGCGAAAAGTGTAATTAACAAAAAGAAATGGGACCCAACTTAGGCTAAATAAGAATAATGATTTATCGGTGAGAGTCAAGGACTATTCTAATCAAGTTTGGGATATATTTTGGGCAATAGAATCAAAAAATTAGTCTGTTGGAATAAATATGGAGTTTTTTTTATGTCTTTAAGATTCTTGTATTTTTATAGAATTACAAATTTTATAATTAAACATTTATTAATATTTTTATTTTCTAAATGTTAAATTTCTTGAGTTTGTTCAAGATCTTTTTCTTCTAAATAATGCACTGTGAATCAAATGAATTCATCTCCATCTCAAGATAAGATATGACATGTTATAAAATGTGTGATATTCAAGAATTATCTTTAGAGATGAGTGAATAGAGACTATAGGCAAACAATGAAACTTTATTGGTTTACTTATTTTGACAAAAGTAGACTTGTTTGTTTGGACTTTTGTCCAACACTTGATGAGTTTATGTATTCACCAAGTTGAGCAATAAAAATAGGCTATAGACATTAAAAAAATTACATGATGGACCCAAAATATAATTTGGACTTATCTTCATTTTAGCCCACTTTGGAATGTGGCCCAATGAATCAGATAATTTAAAGTCCAGACCCACTACAAATAAATGGGTCATGAGTTGATCCAAATTGTCTAAAAAACGTCCAAACCCACTTGAAAATGGGTTAAATGGATAATTATCACAATTATCATAAAGGATAATTATAGGATAATTATTAGAAGAAAAGTTACAAATCTACCCTGATTCGTGTGTGAGTGTGACTCAAAAAGTATATCAATTAAAAATTACCACACTTCGCAATAGAACGAATTCCTTGTAGAATAGGGCTATCGGAAGGAATGGGTATCGAACCTCAAGGACTATGGTCTGACTGAGTTGAATTGTTAGGATTAATTCTAATTAAACTTAAAAGAAATAAATTCTGATTTTTAATTCTAAATTAACTAATGAAGCGATTGAACAAAAGCAAGAAAAACTAAGGAGTGTAGAGAATATAAGATAAGTCTAGGGTAATTGATTTCACCACTAACTTCACAATCAATGGTCAATTGAACTAACTATGGGGCATCATATCATGCATAAGTGGTGTCGGTGGCTACAAGCTCACCTCCATCCGTCAAGAAGATAACATATAATTAAGGCTAAGTCATGGACTATCTTCGATTGGCATGGGCCATCTGCCTACTACTCTACTCTAGGGTGCAGTATGGTTCATCTTCTCTAGGCATAATCCATCAAAGCTTTTAATGATATATTCAATGAAAACCATTGTGTAATAATCACTCTCATGATCACAGAAAACAAGAGGGACGAGTTCAATAACAACAATCAAATATCTAAGACAAGATAAGAAATTATTGAAACTGAATTTATAAGACTTTTATTGCTCAATTCTATAATAAGAATCCTCTAAATTACACAATCTATGAATGAATACAAAAATCCCCAATAATTAGAACAATCAAACCAGTGATGTTTAGTTAGGGCTCCATCAAAACCCTGGTGGCTGAACTAGCCGCTCATGATACGCCTTGTTCTCCAATGATTCTCTATTCCCAAAAGCTCTTCAAAGCTGCTGCCAAGCCTCTCCAATACAGCCCTAATTTGTCACTTTAAATAACCAAGAGAATACCTCAAAGTCCTAATCCAATTAGGAATAAATTAGGTTTTCCCGCAGCACTAATCAGGTGGGTTTTTTCTGCTGACTTCGGCCCAACTTTTGACCCACTAGAAGTCCGATTTACGGAATTTTTGTGAAATACAAAAGTGTGCAGAATCAAATTTCGTTCAACCCTACTTGAGAATAATGTCGATTTGAGGCTCGGAAATAAGACTTCTGGTCCGTTTTCCAAAACGGGATTAAGACTGCATTATGCGCAGATTTGGGCTTCAGGCCCGAAACCTTCTTAAGCTGTTGCAATTCTCTTGGACCTCTTCCTTGGGCTGATTTGAGTTAAATTATGGAGTTGAATGGATCCCTTTGGAGTAGGCTTCATCTAACCATCTTGCATGTCATCTTTAAAAGCCCAAAATCACGGTTTTAACTGAAATAATCATTAATTCCCTGAAATTACAGAAAACACTAAAACAAAGTAAAATCACAAAATAATCTATCACTAAGAGAATAAAATATATAAATTAAGAGGTTAGAATGCGTAACATTCGATGCCGATCATACCCCTCCAAGAAGCCTATAAATAGAGGTAAAGGGTGAAGAAAAGAGGAGGAGACTCTGACAGAATACTGAAACTCTGCCAGACTCTGCCTTCAATCAACACTTGAAGCTCTAAAGACATACATTCATCCAACCTTCAAAGCTTTGAAGAAGAAGAACACCGAGCACATTCAAAGTCGTGTCGTTCTTCCTCCACGATTCAACAAATTCAAAGAATCATCAATAAGACAGTTCGAGATCAAGCTTCTTCGGCCCTCAATCAGAAATTCTCACCGATTTTTTTCAACAACAGACACTTGAAGAGAACTCTCAACAACCCGATTTAAGATCAAGCTCTAGTAGCCCTTGAATTTGGATCACGAAGAAGAAGACTCTCAGAGAAAGCTGAAACTCTGTAGAAGTCTTCACTCAAAATTCAAAGCTCCAAAGCATCTAAACCCTGAAAGAAAATAACAACAAACACATCATCCACGTGCCGTTCTTCACCAAAGTTCTAATCCAATTCAAGATCAAACTCTAGCAGTCCTTGAAGCCGAATCACCAAGGAGATCGAATCAGAGGACTTTATCTTTCTTTTGTAATTGTACCCATTTTTATAAAATTAATAAAGTTGATTATTTGTTACAGATTTTCATTCTTAAATTTTTGAACACGAAATTTGTGTGTACAAATTTCTAGCACGCCCGGTGGGACAATCTCTGCCTCTCATCTTTGTCTCCTACATCATACATCCAAAACTCTGTTCATCAGAATCTATGGCTCATCCCAAGGTTCAGACGATAAATAAGAAAAACTCAAAAGAAAACGCTGCTGCAATGGCTAACACCAAAGTTACCGCAAATAGTGACAAGAACACTAAAAACCTGTCAAGTGCCAACAGCACCTCAGCAGGTCCTATGACGTGTAATAAGACCAAAGCAATTACTTCGCTCAAGAATCAGTAAGATTTGGTAAAAATCAATCCTGCTAAACCAATGGATGTGAATACTAAACATGTTGACACCATTGATCTTGAGGGGGCAAAGAATTCTGATGTTGTTTCAGAAAGGTCAGCGCCACCACATTCACCCCACTCCATCTCTGACGCCAACTCTAGTGTTGGTTCGCTCTCGAAGTCGTTAGTAGAGATTTTAAAATAATCAATCACTTCAAAGAATGTTGGCCCTCAAGGTCTTTCCTATTTGAATGTTATCGCAACTATGGACTAGAACAACCTCGGTGGAAGACCAACTAGCAGTGATGGCGCGCGCAATCGAAAACCTCACAAAGACTGTTGAAGAGAAAGACTTGCAAATCGCCGCGCTAATTAGTAAGCTTGAAATTCAAAATTCTGACAAGTCAATACATCTATCTGCCTGCGAATACTTCAAATTCATCTCTTCAAGATGCCCAATCAAAAGATCGTCGTCACACATCTGCGTCAGGACACATGCCTGACGAAACTAACCCTGCTTCACCAGTTGCTTTGCTATCTGTCCAACAATTGTAAGATATAATAACAAACACAATCCAAGCACAGTATAGCGGCGCCCCTCAAAGCATTCTCATATACTCAAAACCCTACACCGAAAGAATTGACAGCTTATCTATGTTAATTTTTTTCATGCCATGTTTGGGCATTTATCAAAACTATATAATTTGGATATGAGTAATGGATATTATATGTATGAGCTGTGTTTAGCACGTGAAACGATTGAGGACAAGATTTGGGATTAATGCATAAGTTTGGCTTATTTCTTCTCATATAATGTAATTATAATTCCATTATCGTTTATGCATGCCGTAAATTGAATTGGATATATACAAAGTCATTTAGAATGTTGTATGTTAAGGATGAGGGTTAAACCATGAAGTTAGAGATTTAAAAAATCCTATAGGATTTCTTTTAAGGACCTACAATTGATTGAAAGCCATGCTTCGATTAATTATAGATCTTTGATTAATTGAAGATTGCTTTACAATTGATAGAAATTACAACATGGAAATAAAGACCAATTCCAGTGTGTTCCGATGGATCCTACAATACATCTATGATTAATCTTAGCTTCGATTAATCACAACCTCAACTACGATTAATCAAAGTGAGAGTTACGATTAATCGAAAGGTAACGTTCGATTAATCGCACTAAACATCTATGATTAATTGATGTTAGAGCTTAAGTATACATATGCCCTAACGAGAGACCCACTTGTATGAGTTGACTTATATACATACACATATACACATTGTATGTATGATTAAGACTATGCTTCTACGGTTATGAGATTTTGAATTTAATAAAGGATTTGGATGACGATTAACTTATGATAATCATTAACTCCATGTCCCTCGCTCTTAACTGGGTGTTGATTCGTTGGTAAGTGTATCAATTAAATTACCACACTTCGCAATAGAATGAATTTCTTATAGAATAGGGCTATCGAAAGTAAGGGTGACAAAATTCAACACGACTCGATAACACGACTCGAAATCGACACGAAGTTAGTGGGTTTAGGTTTGGAATAAATAGGTTCGGGTCATAAACGGGTCGACACGATAATGACATGAAAAAATCGTATTAGATTTGGGTTGAACCATCATAACCCATTTATTTAAATGGGTCGTGTCGGGTCAACACGAATAGTGACCCAACACGACTCATTTATGGCCCATTATAAAATCTGTAGTATACGTTTCTAATCCTAAATTTGTGAACATTTCATCATTTTATGCCGCTTATTTCCTGATTTCCTCTGTGGCTCTACGTCGTCCAAAGTCCAAACTAATAACATAACTCTACAAACCATCAAAGCTTCTATCATCCCCATCGACGACGAGCCCTACCGGACGAGAGTCAACAGACCATCGATTCCAGATTCACCAAACTCAGCTTGTAACCCATATTTTTCAATTCTTTGACATATTCTCTCACTGTTTCACTCTCTCTCACCGGACGACGAGCACCATCTATGGCGACTGTAAGATATCAGCTCAATTTTAACATTTTTTACTTGCAATTTTATCACTTTTGCTTTCGGATCTGCCATGTCTCTGCTGTTTGGTTTTTTATTTTGAGAAAATACATAGCCTCTACTTGTTACATACCTTTAACATTTTTACTTGTGTTGTTTTGCTTTTGATCTTTTGAGAAACTTTTAGCTTTTTTTGTAATATTTTGTTGATTTCTTTGGGAATCTGATTTCCTAGTGAGCTTGAAATTTGTTATTTTTGAGGTATCTATTCAATCTCACAACACATACTAGATGTTTGTATAAATGTGTGAAATAGGATAGCACTTATTACAATTACATATATGAAAACAAAGTTTAGTGCACCAACTTAAATATTATATATATATATATATCACATGCCAATCCAAAATACCATTCAGCCACCCACTTTGCAAGTTAATTTTTATTTTTAAATCATCCATTCATTTCATTAATTTATATATATATATATATATATATATATATATATATATATATATATACACTAACATATAAATATATAAATCCATATATATATGTATATCTGCAAATTTTTGGGTTATTTATATGATTTTTTATTTTTGTTTTTTTAGTATTATTTTTTGCAGGAGTCTTCATCATGGAGGCTCAAATTATAGTATGTTACAAAGTGAATTTCCTGATCATAGTCTTTTGCTCTACTCTGCATTGGGTTGATATATGTTATTCAAAACATCATTAGGACAAGATGTTGGATTGAAGATGATTTCTGAATAATTTAGCCAGCCTAGACTTTGCTATTAATGGAACATATACTGAAATTTGTGGTTAGTCAGCCTGGCTTATTATACATGTAATCAAGATTGAATTACGATTAGCCAATAAAGACTGTAATTATACTTTGTGACTTACACATTTTGAAGTAGTAAAATTTTTCTTCCAAAACTTTTCAAGAAGCAAAAACAAAGTAGGGAATCGAACTTCATAAAATAACTAGGCCTCTCAAATGACTCGTAATATTAGATCCCGGGTCATTGGTGCATCCATCAATATTATACAGAAAACAAATTTATCCTCTTGTTTCTGAGATAATTATAAAATCTATACTTTCATTATTTTATTTTTTTTAATTAACAATGTTTTTTTCTTTAAGCATACAGTTTTTTCCCCCGAGCTGAGCAGGCATACCGTTTAAAATAGGTGGAAGATGAAAATGGTAAAAGTTAAAATAATTGAGGATTTGTCATATCATTATACATTTCCCCTCAACTATTTCCACTCTTTTTAACTCGTGGGTTTCTCACTTACTTTACTATCTCTTTACAATTATACAACATCTTGTAAAGTTAGTATAAATGTAATAATATAAGTAGATGAATTTATATTTGGTATACTTGTCATCTAACATATTGATTGGATCTTGTAAAGTTGGTTGGGTAATTTTTTGTTGGTATTATTGATATGGGTTCTTTATTTTTGCTATAATTTGTAGATGGATTCAAATGACATTCAAATAGACCTTGAAGCTCTTGAAGGAAGTGGTGATGAAGTTGAAGAGTTGAAAGCTGTCGATGAAATTTTACCTAAAAAAAAGCCTACAAAAAAGAAAAGGAAGACTACTTCTAAAGTTTGAAATTTTTTTGAAATGCTTCCTCTCGGTTCTGACAATAAGCAAAGATGCAAGTGCAAAAAGTGTGAGACAGTTTACCTAGCTGATAGTAGGAATGGAATATGCAATATGATACGATATATGAAAATGTGTGTTAGAAGGGACACACGTGATGTAGGTCAGCTTCTTTTAACTCAAACTTTTGAATCTTTATCCACGCATGCATATAAATTTGATCCTAATAAATTTCGTGAATTGTTAACTGCTGCCATTATAATGCATGAGTTACCATTTCAGTTTGTTGAGTATGAGGGCACTAGAGCATTATTTCAGTATTTATGTGAGAAGTTTCAACCAATTAGTAGGAATACTGCTAAGGCTAATGTTTTGAAAATGTATAAAACTGAAAAGGCTAAGCTTCAATATTTGTTAGGATCTATGAAGGGTAGGATTTGTTTGACATCAGATTTGTGGACTTCTTTAACCACTGATAGGTACTTGTGTCTCATTGCACATTTTATTGATGATAACTAGAAATTACAAAAAAGAATTTTGAACTTTTGCTACATTCCATCACCACACAATGGTGTTACCATAAATGAAATAATTTATACATTGTTAACTAAGTGGGGGATTGAGAAAAAGTTATTTCTAATTACTTTGGACAACGCTTCTTCAAATATTTCATTTATTGACATGTTGAAGTGCCAATTGAATTTAAATGATGCATTGTTGAGTGGTGGTAGTTATTTTCACATTAGGTGTTGTGCTCATATCTTGAATTTAGTTGTACAAGATGGGTTGAAAGAAGTTGATACATCGGTTTCTAAAATACATGAGAGTGTTAAATATGTTAAAGGTTCTCAAGGTAGAAACAAAAGTTTTTGGAATACGTTTCCCATGTTTTTTTGGATTCTAAGAAAGGTTTGAGGCAAGATGTTTCTACAAGATGGAACTCAACCTATTTAATGCTTGATAGTGCCATTTATTATCGTCGTGCATTTTGTCATTTGTCATTAAGTGATTCAAATTATAAGCAATGTCCATTTGAAGAGGAGTGGAGCAAAACAGAGAAGATTTGTGATTTCTTAAGTGAATTTTATAATGTTACCAAAATATTTTCTGGAACAAAATATGCTATGGCAAATTTGTATTTTCCTGAAGTATTTTTAGTTCAACGGAGATTGATTGAAAAAAAGGATAGTCCAGATGATTTTTTGCGTAATATGACAACTCAAACGCATATAAAATTTTTAAAATACTGGTCAGAATTTAGCATGGTCCTTGCTATTGCTATGATTTTGGACCCTCGTTACAAGCTTGGATTTGTGACTTTTAGTTATACCAAGATTTATGGTAATAATTCTAGAGAAAGCCAGAGGGTTCGTGAAAACTTGTATAGTCTTTTTAACGAGTACATGCGTGATTCTCCTTCTTCTGGTAGCACAAATCTCTCTTCATAGAATGTTGGAAGTGCTTCTTATGTAACAATGACTCGAAAGAAATGAAGTAGAGATATCATGCAGGTAATTGGAAACTTATTTTTAACTTATGTATTTAACTATTTTTACTTTTATTGTAATAAAATATTTCTTTGACTACTTTTTTGTCTTTTTCTTTTTTTATATATAGGAATTTGATATTCTTGAAAGTGATGAATTTGCTAGTGCTCACAAATCAGAATTGGAAGCGTGTTTGGATGAGAAAAAGATTGATAGGATGGTAGACCTCGATGTGCTTGCATTTTGGAAGGCCAACCAATTTAGGTATTCTGTACTTTCTTGTATGGCTCGAGATGCATTAAGCATTCCGGTGTGTACAGTTGATTCTGAGGCTACTTTTAGTGTTGGTGGTCGAATTCTTAATCAATTCCGTAGCTCTCTTAAACCCGAGAATATAGAGGCTTTGGTATGCACTAGGGATTGGTTGTTTAATTTGAAAGGTAATCTATTCAATGTTTTTATTAACTAAAATAAGTTACTTTCAATATTATTTATCTTAATTTTTCTTTTGATTTGTTTAAATGAAGAGAGCACACAACTTCAATTGGATGACCTTATTGTGGACTTTGGTGATTTGATCCTTAGTAACAAAGAGAGCACTCATTCAATCCAATGTTCAAATACTTGTGTAGTTATGGATATATGAGGTTTGGACAATAGTCACAATATATAATTCTTTTTATTTTCAATATTTTAATGAAAATACTAATTTAACTTTTATTTTCTTTCACCTTCAGCTTGTTGTCTAATGAAAATGAATTGATTTTGTTATTGTTACTTTGGAAGGTAAAACACTATTTCTCAGCTACAATAAATATAAATGTAGGTATCAAGTACACATAGATTGACTCGCTTGTGCATTTGACTGATTGACTCTGCAATTATGAGGTTCAATTAGTATTAACCCTTCAACTGAGCAACATTGCATATTGGAGTAGTATTTAGTGGTTGTTGTATATGAGCTTTTGTGAAATGTGGATTCTGAGAAATGAATGGTGACAAACCAACTTACACCAGCTTCTTCTGATCCCATTAGATGTGAAAGTGCTCTTCTTCACATTCTGTAATTTTAAGTTGCCTCATGAGTTCCAAATCTCAGAGCATTGTAGTTGTTGGCATCAATCTAGATTATCTTTATATTTCCATGTTTCAGCAATGTTTTGCCTTTTCACTTGTGAAAGACTTATTCTAAAGGCATAGCCGAGAAAGTTTTTTTTGTTGATTCTTTCTAGCTAGAGTCGATGGACTGTTCTTTTTACAGTGAGATGACATTATGAATTTATGAGGACATTTCTGCTTTCAACCAACAACCCAATGACAGCTCTTTTCATCAACTCATATATACACCTTTATTGGTTGCTGATATGATTTTATAGAGACTAATTCTGAATATTTGTCTTGTCAAATATGAATATGGGATTGATAACTTTTTCATTCCAAATGGTATGGTATTTATTCAGAATATACCTAATTTGTTCATGCAGTTCATGCTTTGTCATACTTAGTTACTCGCCAATCCCTGTCTATAGTTGGATAGCTTCTTATTAGTAACTTCATTTTGTCTTATTGTCATTAGAATTTCAATGCGGCACAAAAAGGTCTGGTTTAAGACTTCTGCAAGAATTTTTGTAACAATATTACTATATGCTTCTTTTTTCGTATGACTGTACATTCAGTTGCAAGATTTTATAAGCTTAATGGATTCATTATAGCTTGTGTTATTCATTTCTTGCTTCTGGTGAGTGATAACAATATAAATCCTACTCTTTTCTACGTATGATTTAACCATGACAAATTCAAAAGGTTATTGAAACTGATTATGATTATGATTTTTTTTTTTTGAGAATTTTGTTTTATATTTGTTCTGTCAAATTCTATATTTCTTATTATATATTATATATATTTTCATAATATATTTTATTCTTGCAGGAATGTTTCAAAGACAAAGAATAAAAGAAAATACATTTTGCAAGGAATGCTTCCAAAAAGTGAATGAGTCCAATTTTGAATAAGTGATGTGCTTGAATTGTTTCAAGTGTGCGAATATTTGTAATAGAGTAATAGTTGTTTAATTGATGTGTTTGAAGGATTTTGTAATTTTAAGTATGGAATATTTGTAATAGACTAATAGTTTGGAATGTTTATAAACATGTTACATAAGCATTTTAATGTTTGTAATTTATCTTGAAGGTTTTTAATGTTTTTGCTTTTAATTTTTTATAACAGGAAGAGTTGGCATTTTAAAGATGTTTGTAATCTTGGAGGTTAAAAATGTTTTTATTTTTATAAACAGGTTGTTAAATGGGTTTTGTAATCGTGTCGTGTCAAGTGGGTAAGGTCGGGTTGGGTCAAACCAAACAGAACACAGTAAATGGGTTATTCGGGTCATGTCGTGTCAACCCAACACGACCCATTTATTAAACGGGTTACATGGGTCGTGTCGTGTCACCCGTTTAATAAGTGGGTTGTGTTCATGTTGAACTTATCTGACATGATTACTAATCATGTCGTGTTCGGGTTGACCCATTTATCAGAATACCCCTGTCTCGACATGACCCGAACACGACCCGCGAACACGAATTGCCACCCCTAATCAAAATGGGTGTCAAACCTGTGGGATTGTGATATGACTGTGTTGGATATTCAAGATTATTTCTAATTAAATTTAAGAGAAAAGAGTTACTGATTTTTATATCTAAATTAACTAATGGAGCAATTAAACAAAAACAAAAGAAATTAAAGAGTGTAGAAATATGAGATAAATTTAGGGTTATCGACTTCACCACTAACTTCGCAATCAATGGCCAATTGAACTAACTATAGGGGAATTATACCATGCATAAGTGGTCTCGGAAGCTACAAGCTCACCTCTATCCATCAAGAAGATAATATATGATTAAGGCTAAGTCATGGACTATCTTTGATTGGCATGAGCCAGCTGCCTAACTATTTTACTGTAGGGTGCAGTATGGTCCATCTTCTTTAGGCATAATCCATCAAAACTTTTAATGATACATTCAGTGATTACCATTGTGTAATAATCACTCTCATAATTACAAAAAATAGAAAAGATTGAGTTCAATAACAATAATCAAGTATCTAAGACAAGATAAGAAATAACTGAAACTGAATTTGTAAGACTTTTATTATTTAATTCTATAAGAAGAATCCTCTGAATTACACAATCTATGCATGAATACAAAAATTCTCAATAATTAGAACAATCAAATCATTGATGCTTAGTTAGGGCTACATCAAAACCCTAGTGGATGAACTAGTCGCTTATGGTAGAAGAGATTGCTTCAACTGCTGAGGAAGAAGACCTCATCTTCATGGAATATGCGCAAGACTTTGTTCTCCAATGGTTATCCACTCCAAAGCTCTGCAAGTTGCTATTCCAAAGTCTTCCCAAGTCATCCTCTAATTCATCACTTTAAAGCCCAAGAGAATATGAAGTGTCCCCACCTAATTAGGAGACAATTAGGGTTTTCTCGCAGGCTCTAATCAAATAGGTTTTTTTGCTAACTTTCGCCCTAAAGTTTGACCTATTAGAAGTCCGATTCATGAAATTTATGTGAAATACAAAAGTGTCCAGAATTGAATTTCATTTAATTATTATGAGAATTAAGTCAATTTAAGGCTCGAAAATAAGAGTTTCGGGTCGTTTTCCAAAATGGGCTTAAAACTGTATTACATGCAGAATTGGGTTCAGGCCCGTAATACCTTTCAACAGTTATAATTCTCTTGGGCCTCTTCCTTGGGCTGTTTTGAGTTGAAATATAGAGTTGAATTGGTCCACTTGATGTAGGCTTCATATAACTCTCTTGGATGTCATCTTTAAAAATCTAAAATCATGGTTTTAACTAAAATAATCATTAAGGCCCTAAAAATACAAAAAATACTAAAATGAAGTAAAATCACAAAATAATTTATCACTAAAAGAATAAAATATGCAAATTAAAAGGCTAGAATGCACAACATTCAACGACGATCAAGTGTCCAAATTTGAGACATGACAGCTTGGTATCAAAACAATCGGGTTTGAATACTATGGACAATGGGTTTGGGTTGGCCATATGTGTACTAGGAATCGTGTTTAGACTTAAGGATGTGACCTTACGTGGAATATGTTTGCATGCTTACATGTTTGGTGTCGTATGCTAAATTATGGAATGATTTAACATAATATTGATGAACTCGTTAAGTGATAAGTGTTGAATGTTGTACATTCTCGCGCCTTTACTTGCATATTTTGATCTCATAGTTGCATATATTGTACAATTTTTATGTGTTTTCGGTGTTTCTCATGATTTCAGGTTTTATTCTAAAAACCAGCTTAATTTGACTCCGCTATCATTTCAAGAATGCATTCCAAGTTCACGACTACATGATAGAATGCTTGTAATGAGAATTAGCATAATATGTGTGAAAGTCGATGCATTGTAATGCCAATTACAATGCATCGCCAATCTACAAAAAATAGACAACTAGAAGAAGATATTTCAATCAGTTGCCACATGTCACCAATCATTTCCAAGAAGCCTTTGCAAGTAACTTTTGGGATATTTTGAGTTAGAAATCAGATGTATATACAATTTTTAGTCATATAGTGATATAGATAGATAATTTGTAATAGAAAACATTATTAGAGATTCTAGAGAGAGAAGTGAAGTTCTAGAGAGGGAAAGCTTCAAAAGAGGTCTTGACAAGCCTTGAAAACCATTTTCCAACTGGAATCATCTCTGTCTATGAAGTGGCTCCACCTCAACATGATCAACTAAATCTTCTCTACCGTTTGGACAAAACCCTAGCCATGTAACTATGTTCAAATTGTAATAAATTAGAGATTTTTGTATATTTTGTGTATATGTACTTAACCTTGAGCCTTGTCTTCAATACAAGTCTACAAATTCAGTATGTTTATATGTTTCACTTTATTATTCATGTCTTAGAATCATTGATTGCTTCACATGATCCTCAAACACTTATACTTTCACAAGGAGTGCAAATGATGATTTTGTAATAGTTTTCACTATAACATGCATAGCTAGAAATGCATAATCCATACTTAGAGATAGTAATTTCATTACACTTAGATAATTAGGTAAGTAGGGTAAATAGGTAGGCAGGAAAATTATGTTTTTCGTAGATGGATTATAGTATTTTGATGTGCATGTATCCTCTTGGCGACGTCATTGTAGGCCACAAGCCAAATGCATCATTAGTACACATTTACATGAATTTTTCAGTTTATTATGAGATTAGCATGTTATGAGGCTAGTGGTGAAGTCTCAACCCTAGTTATTTCTCTTTCTCTTAAACTCTTTACATTGTTCGTCACTTTTACATTTCAAGTAGTTTAAGCAAACCAATAATTGCCGTTTGCTAATTGAACCGGAACCAATCTTCGATTATAACTATTAAACCAACGTAGTCTCTGTGGGATCGACACCCTCTACATAGAGCTCGATCCTACTAAGGATTCGTTCTATTGCGAGTGGTAATATACTTTGATTATCAAAACAAAAATATACATCAATTTTTGGTGCCGTTGACTACGGTTTAATTGCTAAAATCATAAGATTGAGTCTAGTTTGATTTTTAACCTAACTTATTCTTTAAATTCTTTATTTGTAATTATTTTGTTTTTGCTTATTAAGTGTTACGTTTTAGGTGTTTATTACTCACTCATAGATTTGGGACTTAAGCTTGGATTTTTTGTGAGTATAGTATCCAATTTTGTGCATTTAATTGTTTAAATTTTTTTTTTTAAAATAATTTAGGAGTGTTACTCTCATATGCAAGGTAAGAGATCCTTATCATTGCCATTGTTGCCTTGTGATCTTGAACTTGAACGAACTTTTAGACAATATAGTAACGTTCCTAGGGACCCTATATTGTTTAGAGAACCCTGGTGAGAAAACATAGCACATAATGATAATATACATGCACAGCAAAATTCAGTCCTTCAACCACCACCCCCATCGGGTGTGGAGGTTCTTAGGGATTTCTATGTTCTAATTATCTATGCATCACCATTGTGTATTTGTTTCCCAAATGTGGCGACGAATCACTTTGAAATCAAATTCTCCACCATTAGTCTTCTTAATTGTTTCCATGGGCTAAATAATGAAGACCCTTACAAACACATAGATGACTTCTTGAAAGTATGCTCCACCCCCCAGTTGAACAACTTCACAAAAGATGACTTAAGGTTTCGTCTCTTCTCCTCTCTCTCAAGGATAAGGCCAAACAATGGTTCAATTCCTTAGAGCCTCATTCTATTAACTCTTGGGCAGAAATGCAATGGGAGTTTCTAAAGAAATACTTTTCAATGGGAAAGACTAGTGATGTGCGAAGAGCCATCATTGGTTTCTCTCAATGGGATGGAAAAGCCTTCTATAAAACGTGGGAGAGAATACAGAACCTTTTGTGATCTTGCCCACACCATGCTATTCTTAAATGGCAATTGGTACAAGGTTTCTATGATGATTTAGGTGAGCCCCATAAGCAAATGGTAAATGCTAGTTATGGGGGTATGTTCTTTCTTAAAAGTCCCGATGAGGCGTGGACTCTTTTCAAGAACTTGAGCAAAAATTCATCTCAATGTTCTTCAATTGAAAGGAAGGGTAAAACTTTTACTCCCTCCAACGTCAAGGGTGAGAGTATCTTTGAATTGTGTAAGGAACACGCAACCGAAATGAAGATAGATGCTCTCTCTAAAAAACTGGACCAAGTTATATTGGCGGGAGCTTCTTACTCTTCTCTTATTCCTCCGAGTTCCATTCCTACTCCTACACATGATGTGTGTTCCTTCTACTCTAATCTTTCTCACTATATTAGGGATTGTCCTCATATGGGGCAATACCCCAAATTTACTCAAGAGCAATTGAATACATTTTATTCTAGGTCGGGTCAAAATTCTTATCAAAACTCTTATAATCCGGGTTGGAGAGATCAAACTTATGGAAACCAAGGTCACTACCAAAATCAAGGACCTTGGAGACCTCAAGGACAACAAGGTCCATCCCATTTCCAATCTAGACCTTATCAACCAAATTCAAGTTTCTACACTACTCCACCACCTCCACCTCAGAATCTAAATTTTGAGGACAAGGTTGTGGCGACTTTAGGCAACCTTGAGTCCAATACTCAACTGTTGCATATCCACTCTCAATCCATCTCAAAGCTAGAATCCCAAATGGGACAACTAGAAAATGCGTTGAATAGAAGAGAGGATAGGAGATTGCTGAGCCAACCAGTGACAAACCTTAAAAGAGTACACGTAATTGATGAGCCTTCTTCTTTCATAAATATGCATCAAGAACAAGCTCAATCAATTACAACTCTGAAGAGTGGTAGAATTTTAGAAAATTAAGTTGATAAATTAAAAGAAAAAGAATGTGAGCACTCTTTGAATCTAAATTTTCCCATTTTAAATCCAAATTTAGCTCATTCGATTCCAAATCCAAATGTTTCTTTCGAGCATCCAAATTTTGCGAAAGATAAAAGAAAGGCGAATGAAGCTCAATTATCATCTACTCCAACTCAAGAAGCTTCATTTGAGCCTAAAATTCTATTCCCACAAAGACAAGTGAGCTTTCTCATTTTGGAAAGCAAGGTGACAAAATTTTAGATATGATAGAAATTTTCAAGTAAGTCAAAATTAATCTCCCTCTCCTTGATGCTATAAGGCAAATTCTCCTATATGTTAAATTTCTAAAGGACTTGTGCATGTAAAAGCGTAACTCTAGGAACCAAATTCCTAAGAAGATCCTTTTGACCGAACAAGTGAGTTTCATCTTTCAACATAACACCCCTCCTAAACTCAAATATCAGGGTGCCTCAAAAATTTCTTGTATCATTGGTGATCAAGAATTTGAGAGGGTCCTCATTGATTTGGGAGCAAGTGTTAACTTACTTCCTTACCCAGTTTACAAGCAATTAGGACTAGGGAAACTTAAGCCAACCACGGTGGCGTTGCAACTTGTCGACCGTTCAGTAAAGCAACCACGTGGCATTGTTGATGATGTAATCATTCAAGTGCACAAATTCTATTTTTTGGTGGACTTCATAGTCCTTGATACGGAACCCATCCAAAACCCTACTCGACATATTTCGATCATTCTATGTCATCCCTTCTTGGCTACGATTGAACATTTTTAATGTATCCCACCACACTTCCAATGATGAAAGTGAGTGCTTTTGTATAGATGTTGTAGATGAACTTGTTGAAGAATTGTTCCCTCATGTCTTAACCAAAGATCTTTTAGAGGCATGCCAAAGTCACTTCGACTTTAATGACTTTGATATCAAGTAATCAATTTGATGCAGGAGGATCCGAGTCAGAGGATGATGAGTTGTCAGATAGCATGTTGATGCCGCTAAGATACCTTGAATTGGCAGATCAGCACAAAGATGGCAGAAAGTCGTGATCTTTTCCCTAATTGGGGCAGCTTTGGGTGCATTTTGGTATTTTGGCTACGGGTATCAGAATCGCTATTATGACCCCAATTCAGAAAGCTATGCTCGGTGCATGTTGTTTTCGAGGTCAAAATCCACTGTTTCTCCTTCCGAATCCTCATTTTCAGTTATTTTTTTCTGTTTATGGTAAATTTTTTTTTGTCATTTAGGAAGTGATTTTGAACCCAATTTGGGTCAGATTTTTGGCAAACTACTTCTTTTATTACGTATTTCCTTTTGGCATGTTATTGAGATTTTGTTATTTTTGGTAAAATTTTGATAATGATATTTTTTTTAGCTATATAGCCCGGCTTGTGGGTTGATATTGAGGTGACTTTTATTTTGATAATATTGAATTGAATATCAGAGGATTTTCTCTGTGTTTTGGGCGATTCTCTTATGTTCTCCCCTGTGAATCACCTGTTAACACTAGCCTACAGAATAATCACTATTCTGTTCGGCGTCAGTTGGTATCAGAGCTTGAGCATCTTCCTGGGTATTTTATCAGTTTCTATGGCTGGTGGTCGTGGTCATGGTTGTTGCGGGCAGGTTCCGAATGAGGAAGTCCCACACCGTGATTCTAGTGTTCAGGATTTGACGATTGAGGATTTACAGAGGTAACTTGTGGAGTTAACCCAATGTCTAATGACGTAGGCTTTCAGTGACCGTGAGATGGAAGATCATGAGTCTGATTCCAATTCTGAAAACCCATTTCACAATCGTGCTCGAGTCTGGGAGCACCGTGGTGGGGAGGATCGTCATGGAGACCTCAGTTTCAGAGTGGATTTACCCAAGTTTTCTGGTACATTACAGGCTGAAGGATTTGTCGACTGGTTGAATGAAGTAGAGCGTATCTTTGAGTATAAGGAAGTCCCAAATCGTGTCAAAGTGAAATTGGTCACCATCAAACTCAAAAGTAGAGCATCTGCATGGTGGGAGCAGTTGAAGCGATCACGAGACAGGTAGGGCAAGGCTAAAATCACTGATTGGAAGAGGATGAAGAAAAAGATAAAGGGCCACTTCCTTCCTTTCGGCTACACTCAAACCTTGTTTCAGCAACTTCATTCGTTGAGGCAAGGCATGAGATCGGTTGATGATTACACAAAGGAGTTCTATCAATTGATAGCCCGGAATGATTTATCCGAGATGGAAGAGCAGACGGTGGCGCGATATTTGGGAGGATTGCGGCAACCCCTACAAGATGCCCTCAACATTCACTCGCTTTGGACTATTTCTGAAGCATACCAACACACACTTGTTGTGGAAAAATAGCAGAATAGGAGGTCAGTGATCAGAAGCGATCAAAACAATAGGCCAGTTCGCCCTAAAGAATCCTGTCATGTCCAGCAACCACTGCTGGGTAATTCTAACTCAAACATTAGATGTTTCAGATGTGGTGAACAGGGACATAAAGTGACTAAGTGCAGGAAGCCTACAAGTCAGAAAGGCAAAAACCTCCTGATTGAGGAAGACGTAGTAGACGAAACTGAGGAAATTGGAGAGCCTGTGTATGACGATGATAAAGATGGAGATGTGCTGTATGGAGATGGTCGTGAGACTCTGGTCATTCGTAAGAGTCTACTGACTCCTAAGGGTGATTCGGGAGATGATTGGTTGAGAACCAATATTTTTCACACAACTTGTACAGTTGCAGATAAAGTCTGCAAGATGATCATTGACAGTGGCAGTTGTGAGAACGTGGTGTCTAAAGAGGCTATCCAGAAATTGAAATTGAAGACAGATCGTCGTCCCAATCCATACAAATTGTCATGGCTGAATAAAGGCAGTGAGGTAACAGTAGATAGGCGATGCCTAGTGTCTTTTTCGATTGGCAGGAAATATTTTGATAATGCTTGGTGTGATGTTGTGTCTATGGATGCTTGTCATGTACTGTTAGGCAGACATTGGCAGTATGATCATAGTGTTATTCATGATGGGTTAAAAAATTCATATTCCCTTAGCCTCAAGGGGAAGAAGATTGTGTTGGCCCCCCGTCGGGAAGGAACCACTCCTACTTCGGTAGCCAATACTACTAACCTGCTTTCTATGTCCAGGTTTTTAACTGAGATTGAGCATGAGAATGTGGTCTATGCTCTGTTGCCTTGCGGGAATAGTGCAACAGACGTGAATCCAGATTTACCAACAGAGGTGCAGCAGCTGTTAGTAGAGTTTTCTGACCTCATGCCAGAGGATCTTTCTCCTGGGCTGCCGCCTATGAGGGATATTCAACATCAGATCGACCTTGGTCTGGGGTCCAGTTTGCCTAATTGACCGGCGTATCACCTCAGTCCCAAGGAATCTGAAGAGTTACAGCGACAGGTGGTAGAGTTGTTGGAGAGGGGCTACATCCATGATAGTATGAGCCCATGTGCAGTTCCTGCTCTACTAGTGCCGAAGAAAGATGAATCTTGGCGTATGTATGTTGATAGCAGAACAATCAACAAGATTACAGTGAAATATAGGTTTCCAATTCCCCATCTAGATGATAAGTTAGACCAGCTGTCCGATTCTAAGGTTTTCTCAAAAATTGACTTTAAAAGTGGATATCACCAGATCAAAATAAGGCCTGGGGATGAGTGGAAGACAACGTTTAAGACGCAACATGGGTTGTATGAGTGGATGGTCATGCCTTTTGGGTTGTCCAATGCGCCTAACACATTTATGAGATTTATGCATCAGGTTTTACGACCTTTCATGGGAAAATTTGTTGTAGTCTACTTCGATGACATCCTCATCTATAGCCCGACATGGGCGTCACACTTTGATCACCTCTGTGCTATTTTTGATATGTTGAGGACAGAGCACCTGTTCGTTAATCAGAAGAAGTGTTCTTTTTTCACTACTTCTGTAACTTTTCTTGGCTTTATTGTGTCCACTGATGGTGTTCATGTAGATCCGTCAAAGATTGATGCAGTCTTGGAGTGGCCCAAACCAAAAACCTTGCACGATGTCCGAAGTTTCTATGGATTGGTTTTTTTTTTTCCATCGGTTTATCAGAAACTTCAACACTCTGATTGCTTCTGTCACAGAGTGCCTCAAGGGACGTGATTTCCATTGGTCTGAGGAGGCGGAGGCCAATTTTCATCTGGTCAAGCAGAAGATGACAGGCACCAGTTTTGCCACTTCCTAATTTTGAAAAGGTGTTTGAGGTAAACTGTGATGTATCTGGGGTTGGCATTGGTGATGTCCTGAGTCAGGAGGGGCACCCAATAGCTTTTTCAGTGAGAAGCTATCAGGATCAAAGAATAATTATTCCACCTATGATCTAGAGTTTTATGCCATAGTTTAGTCCTTGAAGCATTGGTGTCACTACCTAATATAGAGGGAGTTCATTTTTCTCACTGATTATGAGGCCTTGAAGTATATTAATAGCCAACACAAGCTGAGCAGACGGCATGCCAAGTGGGTGGCATACTTACAGGAGTTCACGTTTATGCTGAGGCACCAAGTGGGGAGTCTGAACCGTGTTGCAGATGCACTGAGCCATTGTACGTTGCTCCTCACCACCATGAGCACCAGAATTGCAAGATTTAAGGCTTTCTCTGACATGTATGCTGCAGACCCTTCCTTCGGGAGGATAATTCAGGAGGTAACTGATGGTCAATGACATGATTTTATTATGCAAAATAGTTATCTATTTCGTGGATTACAGTTGTGCATTCCAGATTATTCAGTAAGGCAACAGATTGTTAGTGAACTTCATAACGAGGGTCATTTTGGGCGAGATAAGACGTTGGCTTTGATTTCTTCCCACTATTATTGGCCCAAATTACCCAGTGACGTGGCTCATTATGTGGAGCATTGTTATGTGTGTCAGCGGTCCAAAGGAGTTCTCACTAATGCGGGCCTATACACACCTTTACCGGTACCTAAAGCCCCTTGGCTTGATGTCAATATGGATTTTGTGTTGAGTTTACCCCATACCCAATGGGCCATGGATTCTATTTTGGTTGTGGTTGACAGGTTTCCAAGATGGCCCATTTTGTAGCTTGCAAGAAAATAATGAATGTTGCCCGGGTCGTCATCATTACTTCAGGGAGATCGTGCGTTTACATGGTGTTCCCTAATCCATCACTTCAGATCATGACACCAAGTTCATGAGTCAATTTTGGAAGAGTCTATGGGAGAAACTAGGGACAAAGTTGAATTTTAGTAGCGCCTACCATCCCCAAATAGATGGTCAGACCAAGGAAGTGAATCGGAGTTTGGGGAACCTTTTGAGGAGTTTAGCAGGAACTAAACCGAAGTAGTGGGATTTGGCATTACCTCAAGCAGAATTTGCCTATAATAGGTTGAAGAACAGAATAATAGGAATGAGCCCATTTGAGATTGTCTATGGTCAGAATCCATCTGGGGTGCTTGACTTAGCCTTTATTCCACGTGTGGGTCGTTTCAATCGCAAGTTAGATGAGATGGCAGAACATCTTCGATGTATCCACGAGCAGGTCAAGCTGGCCATTCACAAGAGTAATGCCAAATACAAGGTTCAGGCTGACAGCCACCGTCGTCAGGTATTTTTTGATGTTTGTGATTTTGTTTGGGCGGTATTAACTCGTGATCATTTTCCTGTTGGAGAGTATAATAAGCTTAAGGAGCGAAAGATTGGTCCCTGTGAGATCCTACAGAAGATCAATGATAACGCCTATAGACTGCGCCTCCCCAGTCATTTGAGGACTTTTGATGTCTTTAATGTGAAATACCTGAGTCCTTGTTTTATGGACTCCGATGAAGATATTGTGAACTCGAGGACGAGTTCTTTCCAACCCGGGGTGACTGATGCAGGAGGATTCGAGTCAGAAGATGCTGAGTTGTCAGATTGCACGTTAATGACGCTGAGTGATTTATGTGTGAGTGTGACTCAATAAGTCTATCAATTAAAAATTACCACACTTTGCAATAGAACGAATTCCTTACAGAATAGGGCTATCGAAAGGGGTGTCAAACTTAGGGATTATGGTCTGATGAGTTGGAATACGGAATTAATTCTAATTAAATTTAAGAGAAAAGAATTTTAATTTTTAAACTAATTAAAAAATAAAATAAAATAAAACAAAGTAAATAGAAAGTGAAGATAATATGAAAGAAATCTAGGGTATTTGACTTCACCACTAACTCTATAATCAATGGTCAATTGAATCAACTATGGGGAATTATATCATGTATAAGTGGTGTCGGTGGCTACAAGCTCACCTTCATCCGTCAAGAAGATAACATATGATTAAGGCTAAGTCATGGACTATCTTCGATTGGCATGGGCCATCTGCCTAACTACTCTAATCTAGGGTGCAGTATGGTTCATCTTCTCTAGGCATAATCCATCAAAGCTTTTAATGATATATTCAGTGATTACCATTGTGTAATAATCGCTCTCATAATCATAGAAAATAAGAGAGATTGAGTTCAATAACAACAACTAAATATCTAAGACAAGATAAGAAATCATTGAAACTGAATTTATAAGACTTTTATTGCTCAATTCTATAATAAGAATCCTCTAAATTACACAATCTATACATATATAAAAAGGTCCCCAATAATTAAAACAATCAAACCATTGATGCTTTGTTAGGGCTACATCAAAACCCTAGTGGATGAACTAACTGCTCATGGTAGAAGAAGAAGCTTCAACTGTTGAGGAAGAAGGCATCATCTTCATGAATTATCCGTATAACTTCGTTCTCTAACGGCTCTGTCAAGTATGTCTCCTATTCTGTCCAAAGCTCTCTCAGACTCTCTAATATCTCCAATCACCTCCAATCCTTCACTTTATGTCCCAAGAGAATAAACCAAAGTCCTAATCCAATTAGGAATTAATTATGTTTTCCCGCAACACTAATTAGGTGGGTTTTTCCTGCTGACGTTCGGCCCAACTTTTGACCCACTAGAAGTTCGATTCACAGAATTTTCATGAAATACAAAAGTGTGCAGAATCGAATTTTGTTCAACCAATATAAAAATTAAGTCAATTTAAGACTCGAAAATAACACTTTTGGTGTATTTTCCAAAATGGGATTAAGACTGTATTATGCGCAGATTTGGGCTTCAGGCCCAAAACCTTCTTAAGCAACTGTAATTCTCTTGGACCTCTTCCTTAGGCTGCTTTGAGTTGAAATAAATGGTTGAATGGATTTTCGTGATGTAGGATTCATCTAACCATCTTGGATGTCTTCTTTAAAAGTCCAAAATCATGGTTTTAACTAAAATAATCATTAAGGCCCTGAAAATACAGAAAACACTAAAACAAGTAAAATAACAAAATAATCTACTACTAAGAGAATAAAATACATAAGTTAAGAGGGTAGAATGCGTAACATTCAACGCCTATCACTGAGATACCTTAAATTGGCAAATCAGCGCAAAGATGGCAAGAAGTCGTGATCTTTTCCCTAATTGGGGCAACTTTGGGTGCGTTTTAGTATTTTGGCCATAACTTTGGCTACGGGTATCAGAATCGCTATTATTACCCCAATTCGGAAAGCTCTCTTCGGCGCGCACGTCGTGGCCACTGAGCTATTCTCAGTATATGTTATTTTCGAGGTCAAAATCTACTATTTCCCCTTCTAAATCCTTATTTTTAGTTATTTTTTTCGTTTATGGTAATATTTCTTTTGTCATTTAGGAAGTGATTCTGAACCCGATTTGGGCCAGATTTTTGGTAAACTACTTCTTTTATTACGTATTTTCTTTTGGCATGATTATTGGGATTTTGCTATTTTTGGTAAAATTTCGATAATGACATTTTTTGTAGCTCTATAGCCCGATTTGTGGGCTGATATTGAGGTGACTTTTATTTTGATAATATTGAATTGAATAACAGAGGATTTTCTCTGTGTTTTGGGCGATTCTTTTGTATTCTTCCCTGTGAATTACCTATTGACCCTAGCCTACAGAATAATTACTATTCTGTTCGGCGTCACAATTCAAGATGTAAATGTCATGCTTGATGTCAACGTTGTAAATGACTTTCTGAAATGGAAGGCACAAATTGAGCCTCTTCCTCCTCTTTCAAGTACTCCTCCAATCACATCCCTCGTGTCTCCTCCACAACTTAAGCTTAAGCCTTTATCGGCTACTCTTAAGTATGTGTTCCTCGGTGAGGTGACACCCTTCTGATCATCATAACTTCAAATCTAACAAATGACCAAGAGTGTTCACTTATAATGGTACTAAAGGAATATAAAAGCGCTATAGCATGGAGCATTGCCGATTTAAAAGGCATAGATCCCTCCATTTGTATGCACTACATACATTTGGAAGATAATACAAAGACCTCCAGAGAAGTGCATCGCAGGCTAAACCCTAACATGAAAGAAGTGGTCATAAAAAAGGTGATTAAATTGCTAAATGCCGGTATCATATACCCCATCTCAGATAACAAGTGGGTATGCCCCATGCAAGTGGTGCCAAAGAGATCCGGCATCACCGTGCTCTTAAACGAACAAGAAGATTTAATTCCTGAACGCACAAACACCGGATGGAGGGGTATGTATTGATTATAGGAAGTTAAATTCTTCTACTAGGAAAGTTCACTTCCCACTTCCATTTATAGATTAAATCCTAGAGAGGCTTGCATGCCAAAGTTTTGATTGCTTCTTTGATGGATATTTCAGATACAATCAAGTTACAATAGACCTGCAAGACCAAGAAAAGACAACCTTCACTTGTATATAGACGCATACCCTTTGGGCTATGCATTGTACCGATGACTTTTTAACGATGTATGATGTCTATTTTTTTGGATATGGTGGAGAAGTTCTTAAAGGTGTTCATGGATGATTTCTCTGTCTTTGGACCTTGTTTTGATTCTTGCCTTCATAATATTACACTTATACTCACGTGTTGTAAGGACACGAACTTAATCCTTAGTTAAGAAAAGAGTCATTTCATGGTTCAAGAGGGTATATATTGGCTTTTGGGCACATCATGTCCAAAAAAGGCGTAGAAGTTGATAGAGCCAAGGTTGAACTCATTTCTAAGCTTCCTCACTACAACAAAATAGGCTTTTAACGACGGGCTTTTAACGACGGGCCCGTGTGGCCCCTTGTGAAAATTGTTTTCTACGACGGGCAATAATGACCCCTAGTAGAAAGGGACTTTCTACGATGGTCAATAAAGGACCGTCGTGGAATTAAATTTACCATGACGGGCTATGCAGGGCCGTAGTAGAAATATGTTTTCCATGACGGGTCTTGGCCGTCGTAGAAATGATTATACTTATTACGGGCAATGACCGTAATTAAAAGTGAATTTTTTTTTTACCCCCTGGCGCTGTTTTATTTTTCATTCCCGCTTATTTATCTCTCTCTCATCAATCCCTCTAGCACTTTACTCTTTCCCTCGCTAATCACTTTTTCTTACTCCCATTTTCTGTAATTGTTTCCTCATGTTCTCTCCAACTAGTGGAAGTATCCACCATTTTCTGCAATTGCCTCAGTTCAATTTCTCCTCTCTTCGAGTAGGCACGCTTCGGTGAATTAGCAGTACACTTAATTCACTCTCTCTCTTCCTCTCTCTAAATCTCTCAACTTTCTCTCTCTAAGTTATGGCGTTGACAGGGCATTGCTTTTAGGGCTTTATTCTACTCTTGTTATTTGTGAAGTCTCAGGTAATGCGTCTTTTGAGCTGTCTCGGGGAGACCTTGGTTTCAAGCTCTATTTTACCTCAGATTCTACACTCTATGAGCTGTTTCAAATTTTTTTAAAGTGTTTCTTAAACGTTTTTATGTTAGTTTTCCTATGAATGTATGAAATGCTGTTTTATTTCTATTTTTTAGTGATGTTTTGTTGTTGATTTGTGTATTTTAGACTTGACCTCAGCTGAATTTCTCTCTCTCTCTCTCTCTCTCTCTCTCTCTCTCTCTCTCTCTCTTTTCCTTTGCAGAATAGTCCAGTTCTGTTTTCCAGCTAAAGCTTATTTATAATTCAGGTAACATTTTCGTTTAATTTTGGTTTTTCTGACTTGCATGTTTCTTTTATGGCTTTTAATGTGTTGTATTTGTTGAGTGAGCTTTAGTACTGAAAAAAGCCCTTTCCGGTTTAATAACGGTTTTTTTTTAAGTTAAATTTCTGATCGATTGGGTTTTAGTAATCAGGTGAGAACATTATCTTATGCTTATTGTTTGTTCCTCTATTTGACAAGCCTAGAGATATACATCGTTGAACTTCATGTACAGTTGTGTTGAATTTTATGTTCAATTATATGATATTATTTTGCAATTTCAACTATTAATGGAACTGAACATGAAATTTCATGTTCATATCATCTACAATTTCATGTTTAGTTGTATGAGATTTCATGTTAAGGTGTATGATATTGTTTTTTTATAATGGTGTCTGTTTTTTTGGTTTATATATTAATGATAATATATGTGTAGGTATTTCAATAGCAGAGATACATATTTGAATTAAATTAAGGGAAATGATATATTCAGAGATAGGCCAAAAGTTTAAACCCAACCAAATTGATTAGAGAAAAGAAATCAGATGGATTAATCTTGCACGTCAACATGTTTAATGGTTATGTGTTTATTTGTTTAACTTAGAAGATTGATAAATATTTCTTTTCATGTCTAATGGTTATGTGTTTGTTTATATTCTATAGTTTTTTCCTTTTAACTTAATTGTTATTCTTTTAGTGCATAAAAAACCACTAGCCTATTATGGCCCAAGCTGGTACCTATAATAACACAGACCCAAATCTAAACTGTTATGGCCCAGGCTATATATACTAAATGGGTATGAATTCATGATCCAGATCTGAAAATTAATCTACCATTAACCTTAACCCAGTCATTTGATAAAGCCAGATGATAATAGAAGCATGTTACACAATATACATTTGATATTATAAGTTAAACTGGGTGCTCCTAATGTCATCCTAAAATCATTTTCAAAATTCCAAGTCACCATACCTCATTTGGAAGTTATTTCAGCATGCATTAGTAATTATGGAAAACCAGTTCAAAGACATAAAAATCCCAAGCTGCCTACACAAAGCTAGTTCTCGCAATACCAAATAATACAACTAGAATGCAGGTCAGGATCCTTTTGGATTATATTAAAGTGACTAGAACAACAAACTTTGCGCTACTTTACACTTGATCAACACAATATGTGCCATCAATTAAAACCAAAACCATGTACGGATCAATTTATTGAACTTTAGAACTGTAAATGTACTCTTCAAATGTATTGCCTATTTTAAAACATGCAGTTTACTTCAGAATATTAAGTTTTTCTCTTTTGGCATTTTCATGATCGCTAAAGAGCGCTAAAAAACCACTTGGGAGTGTCCATCTTTGTAGGGAACAAATGTCAGAGAACACTCTGTTGACTCTTATGGGTATGTGTTGGACATGCCTTACATGGTGATTCTGAATTTCTTTTTCTTTTAAAAGAAAATTTTATATCTTATATATAGCCTAAAGATGTAAACATGTATGGATGCTTTAAATATGAAAAGGAAAAACACTTGTTAAGATAAAAATATGAAAGGTGTCACATTAATAATATACATAATATATGTAAACAGTGTTTGTTGAGCTTCATTTTCCAATTATGCAGTTGTTAACATGAAAGTGTGGATGATTTAGTGAAACTTCGTCTTTATCTCATATACTACACATGTGTGTCTGTGTTTATTTTTATATATAAATATATATTTATGTATTGTGCTTCCCTATTTTTTTTAAAGATATGCCATGTTGTCATATTAATGTGACATTTTGTTTGTTTCCATCGTCTGTTTCCATTTCTTGGGGAGTTGTTTTTTTTTCTGTGTTATTTGCATTTTAGTGGATATTTTAACTTACATGCTTACAGGGAAATTCAGTCAATTTATTTATGTATGATGAAGATGAAATGTTGCATTAACTTTTACACTTTTCTTTGGAAGGAGTTAGGAATTAAATCAAGTATGTACTGAATTACATTTACTTCCAGCTTTGGGACTTTCCTCTGTACTTAGTTTTCTTTTTCTTAAAACATGCAATGTTCATCTTTGAGAAAGTGTATGGAGCATCAATATGTGAGGCCATCAAGAAGAGCACTCTTTTACCCCATATCCAATTATTTTCATACCACTGTTTGATAATATCTCTGTCAATTCCAAAACACAGTATGACTGTGCGTGCCCATCATTGTTAACTAAATTTCGTAACGTTGCCACACTAAATTGACCTTTGCTTTGTTTTCTTCTTCTTTTTTTTATATATTTTAATTGAGTGGAGGAGAGGGGGGTGGAGAATATAGGATAGTTTATTTGTTTGTTTTGCTATGACAAAGTTGAGATTCAGACTCAGTTTTTTGATTTTTACTTTTTAGAAATTAAGGAAAGATTGTGACATTCAAGTCTGTCACCTTAATTACATGTCCTGTTACCTTTCAATTAAGTATAGAAAAATTCTGGGGATAAAGCATTTCATTATGCAAGCCATTTTCTCCATATATGTCAATGCTATAAAGCCTCGTCCACTCTAATCGTTTGTTTAATTCTGTCAACACCCAAACCTCCCACAAAAAATAGTCATTCTGAATCATGAAAGCAAGACAACTTTCCCTCACAACAAAATAACCCCCTTTCCTAATGAAGAATTTCGGATTTGGAAGTTCCAACATTATCAATTCAGCTTCAACATCCAAAGCAAGAAGAAAAAAACTAGATGCATAACTAGGAGTCCAATAAACATACCCTCCAGCAAACAATGTAGATTCAGCTATATCCAAATAGCAATGAATGTTTGGAATGTTTTTAGCATCAATCATTCTCCATCTAGTGTCAGTACCAATAGTTAATATTGCACATTTAAATCCATGGCGATTAACATGGAACACATAAACAACTTTGTATCTCTTGATAGAATGAGCATATACTAGAGCAGAGAAAATAGAATATAATTATTGGCTCGAATAATGGAGGGAGGGTCAGTGTTTGGTTGGTAATAAAATTTGTAACACAAAATAGACGATGATTGCTGTCGTGGCAGAACAAAACTAAGCCATCACAGCTAGAAAGAATGTGTCCAGATAACACACAACTTAGTTTTCTTATCCGGACATCGTCATTGTTTATCTCCGCAAAATTAATCATTTTTGGATGAAACCACTATTGGATGAGGAGGCCATTACTTGAATTTTGAAGGTTTGCATTGATGAAATCAGGGTTGTTGATAACATTACACCACTCTCGACATACATATCTCATCACATTGTAAAGACTGTCAGTTGGAAGCAAAACCAGGATGTTTTTTGCATGTAATGTTCCAAATATTAGTTTAGGAGATTCATTGCAAAAAATCAAGGACTTCTGCAATTTACTTTTTGGGCTGATAAATTACTCTCTTTATATATCTATACATAAATTGTTTATTTTTTGAAAAGAAACATAAAACCCACTTCTTTGGAATATATGCTCTCACTGACTCATTTAAATATACTAATTATGATGCAGGTTTTATGATTGGATTAGTGATCAAGATGGTGAATTAAGTGATCTAGGCGCTTTTCATTTTGAGGTAAATTCCTTATTTGAAATAACATAGCCACAATTGCTTTCTTTATATATTTATTTATTTGCTCTTATTATATGTGTTTATTTTATTTTATTTCATGTTAGATATAGTTCATATATGTATACATGTGGAAATTGTGAATGCTTATTGTATGGGTAATGTGACATGCATATTGTTTTTACTTTCGGGCTATTTTGTCCATGTTAGTTTTTGCATCTAATACATTTTTTTTTTCTTTTCTTTTAGAAGTAGTTCATATATGTATATATAATCATAAAATTGTGAATTCTTGTTACACAATTAATTGACATACTGATTTGTATTTTAGGTAGTCTATTCTATTTTTTAAAAGTTATTTTCTTGGTTGCTACGTGATCCTTTAAGCTATACTTGAATTTAATGCTAACATTTTCAATTGGTTTCTTTTTTTATCATTATCGAAGATTCAATTAGTAATATATAATCACAATATTGTTGTTTTTTTTTTACTTACAATGAACTTGGTTTAGGTTATCAATTACTTATAGTAGAAGTAGTCGCTTATGATTGAATAAGTCTAATAAGGAGTCATGGATAAAGGTTGGATGCACCTTAATAATAGGTAAATATAACACAAAACCTTACCCATAAAAGTTTAGTCATTGTACTTGTTCATATTAAAATTTTGAGTTTTCAATTGTAGAGCTTCAAACGAGTATATAAATGGAGCAAGAAGATTTATTGATTGGGCTAAAGATAATGCAAGGAGTCGAGATGTCATTTTATGCCCCTGTAAACATTGCTTAAATGCACAATATCAAAGCTTTGATATGGTGTACGAGCATATAGTGATAAATGGAATAGATTCCAAATACATTGTATGGGTCTTTCATGGAGAGAGGAGGAGTGCACATTTAGAAAATGAAGGCGATGAAGACAGTGTGGAGTTGCCTGAAACATATGAGATGTTTAGAGATTCATATTTTGATGGTGAAGACAATGCTACTATAGAGCCTACTGATGAAAGTAGAGAGGAGAAGTTCAAAAAATCATTGGAATATGCTGAAACTCCTTTATATCCTGATTGCAAGAAGTATACAATTATATCGGCGACAGTTACTTTATACAAGCATAAAGTAGCTCATAACCTGTCTCACACTGGATTTAATGAGCTTCTTAACATTCTTCGTCAGATGCTTCCACCAGATAACAAACTTCCAGAGAGGATGTCTGCAACAAAGAAGCTATTGAAAATATTTGATTTGGGGTACGAAAAAATACATGCGTGCGCTTATGACTGTTGCTTGTTTAGAAAAGAAAACAAGAATTTGAATGCATGCCCAAAATGTGGTACTTCACGGTGGAAAATGAACAAACAGTCTAAGAAGGTTCGAGAAGGGGTTTCGGCTAAGGTGATCTGGTACTTTCCAATAGTACCTAGATTTAGGCGATTATTTTGATCAATTGAAAAGGTTGAACAAGTGTTGTGGCATTCGACTAATAAAAGTCATGATAGAAAGATGCGACATCCAGTTGATTCACTTGCATGGGATATGATAAATAAAAAGTGGTCGTGTTTTGCATTAGATCCTCAAAATTTGAGGCTTGGCCTTGTGGCCGATGGGGTCAATCCATTCGGTGACCTTAGCACTAAACATAGTTGTTGGCCAGTGATTTTAGTTGTATATAATTTTGACCCATTGATTTGCATGTCTAAAGATAATATGATGTTAACGTTGTTGATCTCAGGACCAAAGCAACCAGGGAATGACATTGATGTGTTTTTGGAGCCATTGGTGGACGATTTAAAGGAGTTATGGGAGAAAGGTGTTGAGCTCTATGCTTCATTCACTAAATCCATGTTTAATTTGAAGGTGGTTTTGATGTGGACAATCAATGATTTATCAGCTTATTCTAATCTGTCTGGTCAGGCAACAAAAAGTGCATGTGGTTGTCCAGCGTGTGCTAAAGAAACATGCTCAGAGTGGTTGCCATGTAGTAAGAAGACTGTGTTTAGGGGTAGTCGGCGATTTCTTCCAATTAATCACCTATATAGAAAGAAGAAAACATGGTTTGATGGAAAAGAAGAACTGCGGAGGCCACCTAGATTATTATCTGGTTCAGAAATTTTTCGTCTTGTTGAGAATTTAGAGAATATGTGGGGAAAACCTCCCAAATAGTGCAACAATTCCCAAGCAAAAACTACCAAAAAACATAAGAGGTCCAAAGAAAAGCCTCCCCAAAAGCGTAACAATTCCAAAGAAAAACCTGAAACTTGGCCATGGAAGAAAAAATTTATATTTTTTGAGTTACCATACTGGGAGGTATGCAATTTGAATTCATTGTGGAGTTTAACTTATTTGTCCATTACTTTTTCTTTAAGGATATCACACTCCTTACTAATATTTTTTTTACTTGTTACGATAGGCATTACTTCTTCGTCACAATTTGGATGTAATGCATATTGAAAAAATGTTTGCGAGAGCATTATTGACACTTTATTGAATATGAAAGAAAAATCAAAAGATGGACTCAAGTCTCGTCAGGATTTGAAACAAATGGGCATCAGGGCTGATTTGCACCCAAAGGAGTTAGGCAAGAAACATTACTTGCCACCAGCACCCTATACATTATCAAAGGAAGAGAAGGGCCGATTTTGTAAAAGGCTACAACAGTTGAAGCTACCTGATGGCTATAGTTCAAACATTGGGCAACGAGTATCATTGGATGAATGCAAGATTAGTGGCTTAAAATCCCATGATTGTCATGTTCTGATGCAACAATTTCTCCCTGTTGCTTTACGTGGATTATTACTAAAGGGTCCGAGGAATGCTATATTTCGCTTATGCGCGTATTTTCATGAAATATGCCAAAGGGTGATTGATAGGAAGCAATTGGAAAAACTTGAAAGTGAAATTGTTGAAACTTTATGCATGTTTGAAAGGTTTTTCCCACTATCCTTTTTTGACAGTATGGTACACGTTACCATTCATCTTGCACGAGAAGCTCTTTTTTGTGGACCAGTACAATTCCGTTGGATGTATCCATTTGAGAGGTAATTTATTTATAATATTTCTTTTATTATATGTAGTTAGAAATATTATTTAATTTATAAATATATTGCTCGCGTCATACTCAAGATTATGAAGATTTATAAAGGCTTTGTTAGGAATCGAGCGAGACTGGAAGGGTGCATAGCAGAATGCTATTTGGTCGACGAGTGCGTTCAACAAGGGTCAGTACCCGTCATGGAATGCTAGATTTAACGACAGCCAGTGCCCCTCGTGGAAAGTATCTTTCTGTGACGGGTTATGTCCGTCGTTGAATGTCACCTACCACAGCAGGCGTAGGGCTGTTGCTGAAAACCGTCAGTCAATTACGACAGGGGATTCTACGGCGGACATTGCCCGTCGTAAAAAGAGTTTTTGCCCGTCATTAAAAGCCTATTTTGTTGTAGTGCCTCCACCTTCATAGGTGAGGGGCATCCGTTCATTCCTAGGCCCTACAGGATTCTACCGCTGTTTCATCGAAGATTTTAGCAATATATCCTGACCCTTGTATCAGCTTCTTGAAAAAGACATTTCATTCCACTTTGATGAAGCGTACCTTGAATTTTTTGAAACTCTCCGAACTCTTTTATCAACTGCTCCAATTCTATCCCCTCCAAATTAGGCTCTCCCATTTAAGGCATGTGTGACGCATCCGATTTTGTTATGGGTGATGTCTTAGGGCAACGTGTAGACAAGTTACCGCATGTTATATAATATGCAAGTAAATCCCTTTTTGAATCTCAAATGAATTATACAACTATGGAAAAAGAGTTACTTGCAGTTGTTTATGCCTTAGACAAATTTAGATCTTATCTCTTAGGATCCAAGGTTATTATCTATTCCAACTATGCCGCTCTTAGACATTTGTTAGCCAAGAAAGACACAAAGTCCCGACTGATCCGATGGATACTCTTATTACAAGGGTTTAATTTCGAGATCCGGGATGAAAAGGGTATCGAGAATGTGGTAGTTAACCATTTATCTCAAATTCTTATCGAGTGCCATCACGATCCAATTCCAGTTTGTGAATCCTTTTCGGATGAGCAACTTTTTGGGGTCACGCACAAGCAACTTCCTTGGTATGCTGACATAGTTAATTTCCTAGCTACCTAGAAAATTCCCTCATCTTGGTCCAAACAGGAAAAAAATCATTTTTTCTCCCAAGTACATATGTACTTTTGGGACGAGCTTTAGCTATTCATGTATTGCCCCAATCAAATCATCCACTGATGTGTGCCTGAGAGTGAAATTCCCAATATTCTTACTTTCTATCACACAATTAAATGCAAAGATCATTTCAGTGCTCGAAAGACCGTTTCTAAAATTCTTCAATGTGGTTTCTTCTCGCCATCTATACATCAGGATGTATACTCATTTTGCCGCTCGTGTGAGCGATGTCAACACCTTGGTGCTATGTCCCAAAGGGATATGATGCCTTTGAACCCAATTCTTATTGTCAAAATTTTTAATGTTTGGGGCATCGACTTCATGGGACCATTTCTACAATCCTCTGGTTTCGAGTTCATACTTGTGGCGGTGAATTATATATCTAAATGGGTTGAGGCCTTGGCTACTAGAACCAATGACCACGCAATTATGGTCAAGTTCATTCAAACGAACATCTTTAGTCATTTTGGGGTGCCACGTGGCATAATCAGTGATGACCAAAAATATTTTTGCAATCGGTTCTGACGAACCTTGCTACTCAAATACTCCGTCACCCATAAGGTTGCTACACCTTATCACCCTCAAATGAGTGGTCAAGTAGAAGTATCTAATAGGAAAATTAAGCATATCTTAGAGAAGACAATTTGTCCCAATCGCATGGATTAGCCACAACGTCGAATTGACGCATTGTGGGCGTACCAAATAGCTTATAAAACCCTGATAGGCATGTCTTCGTATCATTTAGTATATGGTAAAGCATATCAATTGCCAGTAGAGCTTGAGCACAAAGCCCTTTGGGCTATTAATAAAGTCAATTTTGAGATGAAATTAGCCGACTCTCACCAAAAGCTCCAATTGAGTTAATTAGAGGAATTACGGAATGACGCGTACGAAAGCATAAAAATCTATAAGGCAAATACCAAGGCCTTCCATGATTGTCATATCTACGCCAAATCATTATATCCAGGCCAAAAAGTTTGGCTTTACAACTCTAGGCTTCGCCTATTTCTCGAAAAATTTCGTTCCCGATGGGATGGTCCATTTATCATAAATTCCGTCGCTCCCCATGGAGTGATGGAATTAAAGGATCCCAAGGACAAAAATATTTTCAAAGTTAATGGGCAAAGAGTAAAACCTTGTGTAAATAGTCAAATGCAAATGGAATACATAGATGTCGTAGACTTAGCGGATCCCATATATTTGGACGTATGATCCGTTCTCACGTCTCACCGTAGATGGTAAACTTGGCATGTCCATAGATCTATTATGATCCGCGTGACCCATCGAATCTAATAGGAATATATCTAATTTGTTTGAAGTGTGAAGGGCAACTAAATGTATCCACACTTAGCCAAATTCAACATCAAAGTGCTTAAGGTACTTACGATGCATCATAATCACAATGTCGATTATGATGCATCATAAGTATAGGAACGATGCATCGTAATTTAAACCCTTGATTCAAGTTCAAATCCAACTCATCTCGCACATTGTTAAGCAGGATGGATGATACATCGTAATTTCAATGCATTATAACATTCATTACGATACATCATCCTGAACATGTGACTGCATGTGCAGTCACTTATACATTCGAATCCACCTAGTTCCCTCTCATTTCTTTCTCTCTCTCATGACCTAGCTTTCTCTCTCTCACAACCGAAATTCCTCAAACCCTCCCCATCACCATCATATCATCCTCATCATCATTATTTCCATAAATTTCAAAATTTTGAAGGATTGAGGATTGCTTTGGACATACACTTTGGCTTGGGTGGACTATTGGAGGTAAGGGTTTGATTTGAATTTTGTTTATATTTTGGTTAAGTTTGGAGTTTTGAGTGATTATCGTTGGAAGTTGTGTATAGTTGATTGGAGGGATTGGTGGATACAAAGGAGGGAGGATTTTGGTTGATTTTGTGAAGCAAAACCTACGATCCTAAGGACAGTGTATACCACATAATCGATAAAATTCCTAAGTTAATTTTTTTTTGAGATATAATGGTTCGAGCTAAAGTTCCTTCTGGTCCCATTCGAGATGTCCCGAGAGCCAAATGGGGGAAACAGAATTTCCACCCTGAGCATGTAGTGGATAGGGACACATTCATTAAGGATTCGTATGCGACGTGGTCCCCGGCTGGTTGGCAAAAACTGCATTCTTTAATCCTGTTTTGACTAGGATTGGACCCGAAACTTTCTACAATTGTGGGAACTTGTTTCCTATTGGATTTTAACTTATTTTTCAAGGAAATTAGGATTTTTAATCTCTATAAAAATCTCATATGGTTTCTCTCTCAATAATGCTTTCAATATACAAAAACAAAGATTTTCTAGAGAGAGAAAGCATTGAGATATTTTTCTGAGCAAATAATTTTTTCTCAATTCTTTATTTATATTTGAAAGCATACGCATATTCACTGAGTGATTTTAGGGTGTTCTCTATATTTGTTTACAGATATTTTATGTATGTTGAGTAATTTACATATGTTTCAATTTAATCATATGTGGTGTGTATATACATATATATGTAGGCGCTTATATATATATATGTGTATAGGGAATGTTGTGCATACATGGGATGTGAGAGGATATATATATATATATATGCGTGTGTATATATATATATATGTATGTGTGGGTTTGGGAAACGATAACATGTTAGATTTATCGCCTATTTGCGTTGTGATATGCATGTATGTATAGATTAAAGTCTTTGAAGAGTATGCTAAATAATACCTGTTTAGCTCTGTGTTGTCTTGTATGCATATGTGGTTCTTATGCATGGTGTTCAGGAAGTATATATGTGTATGTGATTATATATATATGGTTGCAGTGGTAGAAATGCATGCTAAGTTGAATATAACTTTTGGCCAGCATTTGAAGAGCATAAAATGTGCTAAGTGTTTTATATGTTCTTGATACATATGTGGGTGATGTAATATATATATATGTATATATATTGTGATTGGAATGCATGTTAGCTACTTGTAATGAATACATGCATTGAATGAGAGCATGACTATATTTATGCTAGTGTAAGTGCATATGTGATTTATATGCATGATTTGACATGTACGTGTTTACATGTAGGGTTACGTGAATGAAATGCATGCTATCTGTTTATAGAAAATATATGCATTGGTTATAGCATGATAAAAATATGCTAAGTTGGAATTGTTTGCATATGTGAGGTGTTATGCAAGTATTTGAACACATATGTGCTATATGTGTTGGAATGTGACGAAAAGCATGCTAAATACTTCTTTTTAGTATTCATAAGCATGAGTTGAAGCATGAAAGTATTATGCTGTGTATATATGCATTCATATTGCATGTATAGGAGGGAAATGACATATATGTGGTTATATGTGGCCTTGTGGAGGTGAAATGCATGCTTAGTGTTTTCATAACTTAATTATGCATTGTTTAGCATGACTCTTAGATGCTTGATCATTATATGTTTGAAATGCATATATGGGCCCGTTGTGAGGAGATGGGGAAGAGTGGTTGAATTGCCTAGAGTAGGTCAATACTCGGTGAGGGCGTTGGAGTGGTTGAGTCACCTTGGAGTAGAGAATACTCGGTGACAAAATTCTAAAATTTATCTAATCACCTCGGAGTAGAGCATACTCGGTGATGGTTCGATCACCTCGGAGTAGAGAATACTCGGTGACGAATTTGAAAATGATCTAATCACCTCGGAGTAGAGAATACTCGGTGACATATTTTGAAGCGGTCCGATCACCTCGGAGTAGAGAATACTCGGTGGCGGATTCGGCAGCGGCTCAATCACCTCGGAGTAGAGAATACTCGGTGATGGATTCCGCAATTGTGTGGGAAGTGTCTCGGTCACATGATTGGTTAAGAATCATGTGGGGTATCGGATGAGGACCGAGAGTGAGAGTATGTGCAAGCTTAGATGCTTGTCTTATGTATCGGATTATGACCGTGGAAGGTGAAAAATACCTTTATGCTTATGTGTTTATCTGTTAAGCATGTTTTCCTGTTTAAATGCATCTTTATTGCATTTGTGATGTGCTACTTGACGAGTAGGAGATGTGGTAGTTGATTTACATCGTTTATGTAAATGTGTTGACATATATGTACTATATACATATTGGTGCTGAATGTTTACTGCTTTCAAGCATGTTGAGTATGAGTTCTAAAATCATGTATAGTGAATTTTGTATGTTCATATGTGCTAGAGTAGCCATATACATCATTGGTTCATGCATGCTAGGTAGAGCATGGTCTTAAATATGGTGATATATTTAAGTGCATAAGTATATTTTTGAGAATATGTGAGGATCGACCTGCTGCAGCAGTGATAGTATGGTTCTACATACCTTGTTGGGCCTTTGAGCTCACCCCCTCCCAGGTTTTGCAGGTATTGCTGGTTTTGGAGTTAGTTAGGGGACTGACAGCACCGGTTGCGGAGATAGTATCTAGATTCTTTAGAATCTAGTGTATATCCAGGATAGTGGATAGATAGATGCTTTACATTTGGATTAAATGTATAAAGCGATTTATATTGATTCAGTTCCTTCCGTTGTATTTTATTCATGTGATGTATGTATTTAATACGAACGTTTGAGGACTGAGACATGTATTTATGATTGTTTATGCATGTTGTAGAAATATTGGGGGGACACGGGCCCAGAAGTGTCCATTTTTATTATTTAGATATAAATGCTGGGGGGACACGTGCCCAGAAGTGTCCATATAAATTGTAAAGCAGGTATATCATGCCAGGAGCTGATTATTTAGAATGGGTCATGCCCGATTTTCGTAAAAATGATAGGAAATTGAGGTTGCATGATCAGGTGGTGGTTAGAGCGTGAGGGTGAACTCACGGGGTTCACACCTCGGTTTCCGGGCCTCGGGAATCGGGGCGTGATAGGGTGGTATCAGAGCATGGTACCTTACAGAGGGTGAAAAGGGTCCATTGGGATAAATGGACAGGTTAACCTCCGGTTTCCCGGGAGTTGGGGATCGGGGCGTTACAACATGGTATCAGAGCATGATACCTTACAAAGGGTAAAAAGGGTCCATTGGGATTAATGGGCAGGTTAACCTCCGGTTTCCCGGGAGTCGGGGATCGGGGCGTTACAAAATGGTATCAGAGCACTAGGTTGGAATACCTAGGGACGACGGGTGATGGACGTATCATGTGTATGGTTGAGAAGTTTGGATTATGTACCTAATACCAGAATGCTATGAGAGTACTAGGTTGGAATACCTAGGGGCAACGGGGAAGGATTGAGGGCTTGAGGAACTCTGGATTGCTGTTAAAGCATTAGGTTTGAAAACCTAGGGTATCAAAGTCGTAGGTTCGAATACCTAAGGACGGTTGGCCAAATCACGCGTTGATTTGGAGATAGGCAATGGCTGGTAGTTGTCTAAATGATAGGTTTGATCACCTATGGATGATAGTGGAATGACTTGCTCGGTTTGAGCAATCCTAATGAAAGATCAAAGTGTTGGTGTGTGAAACTGGTTTCGATTGGTAATAACTCCCAGAATTGGTTGAGTTTAGGCTTTTGACTTGGTGATTATGTCTCATTAGTGAGTAATGAAGAGATACAGCAATGAAGTTTGCGAGTGTTTAAGTCCTTAGAAGTACTTAGGGACTTATGAGATTGGTAAGTGGGTTGCCGGGGTTGGCAATTGGGATTGAGATGGGATACAAGGAAGGCATATTGTCGGAGTTGGGCTAACTGGGAAAAGTGGCCTGGCCAGACATTTTTCTTGGATTAGTGTTTCTCTTACGATACGCCGGCTCTTGTGGATGTTGAGTTGTTTCGTCTGGATGACGACAGATAAAGAATTCCCAATAGTAGAGATATGTCACTGAAGGTGATTAGTATTGATAGTCAAGGTTGCTACCTTAGACTACAGAGGTGGATAGATTGGTAGGTGTTTACCAATGAGTACAGAGGATGAGAGTAGGTTGGTTGAACCACTCTAGATGTTTTGTTCTAGTATGTGTGTATACTAGGGGGACTGGGCCGTGTTTCACACTTGCTCAGGCAGAGGAAGTACCGGGACTGTGTATGGTCAGGGGTATTTTCCTAGTATTAGCCCGAGGGCTAGGGTATTGATTTATGCATCATATTTCATATCATGCATGGTATGTGTTTATTTGATTAGCATGTTGTATGTTATATGCTATGTGGTATATATGATTCATGTGACTGTGCATTACTCTTTTGTGTTGCATTTTGCGTTGCATGGTTAGTAGTGACATTTAGTCACCTAGAAGTTCTGGTTTTGAGAATTTGTGAACCTGGGTAGAGGTTTGAACCAAGTGGGCTATGATGTTGAAATAAACACGTAGTGATAGACTTTGAGAGTATGAGTCTGGAATTGTGGAGAAAGGTGTGGTTTACCTTGTAGTTTTCCAAACCAAGAGTTTGGTGATTCAGATTTGCGTTGTAATCATTGCACAACGATGGGGACTCAGAATTTACCTAATTCTTGGAGTCAGTGGACACATGATGATTTAATGCAATAGTGATGCATGGAAAGATTTGTGGGGTCCTAGACGAAGCAGTCAGGATCTTGGAGTCTCAAGTGAGATGCTGGAAAGGTATGGAATGTAGTCCACAACAATGGACAGGACTGAATGATTTGTTTTGACAAGTGCACTCCTTATGTGCCTTGATCTCAGTGGTGTGCTGTGATATGTGCATGATTGATACAGTTGGATCATAGTGTGGATATGATGCTAAGAGAAGGATGGGTTGATAGTGGATGAGGATCCTGACATATGGTATCTGAAGTGAGGGTAATTTCTTACCGTGAATGGGGAGAGGTGGACGCAGTGGACGTGTAGACGCAGTGGGCTGCGGCCACTGTATGGCTGCTGTTTGGCTACTGTAGGTGACCTCAAACTTTCATTGGTAAGGGTTATCTAAAGTGAAGTGCTGATATGAAAGGAATTCTCTCTAATTGTCAACTGGCTCCTTGGGGTGAAGGATGAAAAAGGGTAAATGTTTCTCCTCTTGAATAATGAGATTGTGAAATCAGCGGGATGTGAGATCCTGGACTTGGCATTAGATTCCAGTGGGTTGTAGTCTAGGAGACTGGGCAGGATCATGTGGCTTACTGCGGCAAGTACGCTGTTTATGTTGTTTTTATCGGCGAGCACACTGTCATGTGCCTTGCTGGTGAGTGCGCTTGTGATGTGCACTGGATTGATGTGGATTGTGTTGTGATGATGCCCAGGATATTGGACTAAGCCCGGGGATAAAATGCTAGAGATTGAAAGTCATGTCTGATAATAAAAAGGATGACTTTGAGTATTGATGATCACGGATTATAGGGAAGTATCACTGTGAGTGATTGGTATGATTAGTCAAAGGTGTTGCCTTAGACTAGAGATAGAGATGGACTGGGTAGGTCTTGAGGTAGAGACTGTGGACTCTAGAAAGCAAGTCGATATGCACTGTTGTGCAAGACTTGAGAGTTATGAGTTAAGTGTTACAAGTGTAATGCCTAGGGTAGGTGGAAAGGAAAAGTGACGATCATTGGCGAAAATGACGTCTGGGAACGATTGGTTTTGGAAAGACCATGACTATGCTAATTTTGAGGACGAAATTCCTTGAAGGAGGGGAGGTTGTAAGGACCGGAATTATTTTGACCGGTTCCGGGCGATTTTGGACCGGATTAAAATTTTTTCGGATTAAATAAATTCCAGAAAGGGCGTGGATATATTTCTAGACAAGTGGAAGGTGAGTATATGTATATATGTATATATATATATATACATAGTACCTATATTTATATTAAATTATAAATATAAGGGGGGGGCTTATATGCAAATATGAAGAAGTGTGGGTGCCTATACATGATTGTAGGTATAAGTGAGATAAAATATATGGGATATATTTTATTGTGTTGCATATATTATATATATATATATATATATGTAGGAAATGTGTGGCTAAGACTAGTTGAGAAAGTGGGTGGACCAAAAGAAAAGAGACCACAAGTAGTCTCGGCTGGAGAAGAAAAGAAAAGAAAAAGGAAAAGAAAAGAAAAGAAGGAAGAAGAGAGAGGAACCGAGATCGGGGAGAGAGAGGGAGGCCGAGATCGGGAGAAGAGGCGCCGACGGCGATGGCCGACCAGCTTCGCCTGGGCGGCAGCGGCTGACGGCGACGGCGGCGGCTGGGTGCAGGTTGCTGGCCGCGAGTGGGGGGTGTTCGCAGTTGGGCCGCTCGCGAAGGGGGCTTCGGCTGGTTCGATGGGGGTCCGACGGCGGCTGTTCACGGCGGCGGTGGTAGTTCTCGGCAGAGGTTTTGGCTCACGGTGGTGGGCTGGTGGTGAGGAGATGGGCTCGGTTCGGCTGGGCTGTTCGCGAAGACGGTCCGATGGATTGCTTTGCGGACGCGGATCCATTGGAGAGCGGGACTTAAGGCAAGTTGATTCTTGCCTCTATCTCATACAGATATTTTATGTATGTTGAGTAATTTACATATGTTTCAATTTAATCATATGTGGTGTGTATATACATATATATGTAGGCGCTTATATATATATATGTGTATAGGGAATGTTGTGCATACATGGGATGTGAGAGGATATATATATATATATATGCGTGTGTATATATATATATATGTATGTGTGGGTTTGGGAAACGATAACATGTTAGATTTATCGCCTATTTGCGTTGTGATATGCATGTATGTATAGATTAAAGTCTTTGAAGAGTATGCTAAATAATACCTGTTTAGCTCTGTGTTGTCTTGTATGCATATGTGGTTCTTATGCATGGTGTTCAGGAAGTATATATGTGTATGTGATTATATATATATGGTTGCAGTGGTAGAAATGCATGCTAAGTTGAATATAACTTTTGGCCAGCATTTGAAGAGCATAAAATGTGCTAAGTGTTTTATATGTTCTTGATACATATGTGGGTGATGTAATATATATATATGTATATATATTGTGATTGGAATGCATGTTAGCTACTTGTAATGAATACATGCATTGAATGAGAGCATGACTATATTTATGCTAGTGTAAGTGCATATGTGATTTATATGCATGATTTGACATGTACGTGTTTACATGTAGGGTTACGTGAATGAAATGCATGCTATCTGTTTATAGAAAATATATGCATTGGTTATAGCATGATAAAAATATGCTAAGTTGGAATTGTTTGCATATGTGAGGTGTTATGCAAGTATTTGAACACATATGTGCTATATGTGTTGGAATGTGACGAAAAGCATGCTAAATACTTCTTTTTAGTATTCATAAGCATGAGTTGAAGCATGAAAGTATTATGCTGTGTATATATGCATTCATATTGCATGTATAGGAGGGAAATGACATATATGTGGTTATATGTGGCCTTGTGGAGGTGAAATGCATGCTTAGTGTTTTCATAACTTAATTATGCATTGTTTAGCATGACTCTTAGATGCTTGATCATTATATGTTTGAAATGCATATATGGGCCCGTTGTGAGGAGATGGGGAAGAGTGGTTGAATTGCCTAGAGTAGGTCAATACTCGGTGAGGGCGTTGGAGTGGTTGAGTCACCTTGGAGTAGAGAATACTCGGTGACAAAATTCTAAAATTTATCTAATCACCTCGGAGTAGAGCATACTCGGTGATGGTTCGATCACCTCGGAGTAGAGAATACTCGGTGACGAATTTGAAAATGATCTAATCACCTCGGAGTAGAGAATACTCGGTGACATATTTTGAAGCGGTCCGATCACCTCGGAGTAGAGAATACTCGGTGGCGGATTCGGCAGCGGCTCAATCACCTCGGAGTAGAGAATACTCGGTGATGGATTCCGCAATTGTGTGGGAAGTGTCTCGGTCACATGATTGGTTAAGAATCATGTGGGGTATCGGATGAGGACCGAGAGTGAGAGTATGTGCAAGCTTAGATGCTTGTCTTATGTATCGGATTATGACCGTGGAAGGTGAAAAATACCTTTATGCTTATGTGTTTATCTGTTAAGCATGTTTTCCTGTTTAAATGCATCTTTATTGCATTTGTGATGTGCTACTTGACGAGTAGGAGATGTGGTAGTTGATTTACATCGTTTATGTAAATGTGTTGACATATATGTACTATATACATATTGGTGCTGAATGTTTACTGCTTTCAAGCATGTTGAGTATGAGTTCTAAAATCATGTATAGTGAATTTTGTATGTTCATATGTGCTAGAGTAGCCATATACATCATTGGTTCATGCATGCTAGGTAGAGCATGGTCTTAAATATGGTGATATATTTAAGTGCATAAGTATATTTTTGAGAATATGTGAGGATCGACCTGCTGCAGCAGTGATAGTATGGTTCTACATACCTTGTTGGGCCTTTGAGCTCACCCCCTCCCAGGTTTTGCAGGTATTGCTGGTTTTGGAGTTAGTTAGGGGACTGACAGCACCGGTTGCGGAGATAGTATCTAGATTCTTTAGAATCTAGTGTATATCCAGGATAGTGGATAGATAGATGCTTTACATTTGGATTAAATGTATAAAGCGATTTATATTGATTCAGTTCCTTCCGTTGTATTTTATTCATGTGATGTATGTATTTAATACGAACGTTTGAGGACTGAGACATGTATTTATGATTGTTTATGCATGTTGTAGAAATATTGGGGGGACACGGGCCCAGAAGTGTCCATTTTTATTATTTAGATATAAATGCTGGGGGGACACGTGCCCAGAAGTGTCCATATAAATTGTAAAGCAGGTATATCATGCCAGGAGCTGATTATTTAGAATGGGTCATGCCCGATTTTCGTAAAAATGATAGGAAATTGAGGTTGCATGATCAGGTGGTGGTTAGAGCGTGAGGGTGAACTCACGGGGTTCACACCTCGGTTTCCGGGCCTCGGGAATCGGGGCGTGATAGGGTGGTATCAGAGCATGGTACCTTACAGAGGGTGAAAAGGGTCCATTGGGATAAATGGACAGGTTAACCTCCGGTTTCCCGGGAGTTGGGGATCGGGGCGTTACAACATGGTATCAGAGCATGATACCTTACAAAGGGTAAAAAGGGTCCATTGGGATTAATGGGCAGGTTAACCTCCGGTTTCCCGGGAGTCGGGGATCGGGGCGTTACAAAATGGTATCAGAGCACTAGGTTGGAATACCTAGGGACGACGGGTGATGGACGTATCATGTGTATGGTTGAGAAGTTTGGATTATGTACCTAATACCAGAATGCTATGAGAGTACTAGGTTGGAATACCTAGGGGCAACGGGGAAGGATTGAGGGCTTGAGGAACTCTGGATTGCTGTTAAAGCATTAGGTTTGAAAACCTAGGGTATCAAAGTCGTAGGTTCGAATACCTAAGGACGGTTGGCCAAATCACGCGTTGATTTGGAGATAGGCAATGGCTGGTAGTTGTCTAAATGATAGGTTTGATCACCTATGGATGATAGTGGAATGACTTGCTCGGTTTGAGCAATCCTAATGAAAGATCAAAGTGTTGGTGTGTGAAACTGGTTTCGATTGGTAATAACTCCCAGAATTGGTTGAGTTTAGGCTTTTGACTTGGTGATTATGTCTCATTAGTGAGTAATGAAGAGATACAGCAATGAAGTTTGCGAGTGTTTAAGTCCTTAGAAGTACTTAGGGACTTATGAGATTGGTAAGTGGGTTGCCGGGGTTGGCAATTGGGATTGAGATGGGATACAAGGAAGGCATATTGTCGGAGTTGGGCTAACTGGGAAAAGTGGCCTGGCCAGACATTTTTCTTGGATTAGTGTTTCTCTTACGATACGCCGGCTCTTGTGGATGTTGAGTTGTTTCGTCTGGATGACGACAGATAAAGAATTCCCAATAGTAGAGATATGTCACTGAAGGTGATTAGTATTGATAGTCAAGGTTGCTACCTTAGACTACAGAGGTGGATAGATTGGTAGGTGTTTACCAATGAGTACAGAGGATGAGAGTAGGTTGGTTGAACCACTCTAGATGTTTTGTTCTAGTATGTGTGTATACTAGGGGGACTGGGCCGTGTTTCACACTTGCTCAGGCAGAGGAAGTACCGGGACTGTGTATGGTCAGGGGTATTTTCCTAGTATTAGCCCGAGGGCTAGGGTATTGATTTATGCATCATATTTCATATCATGCATGGTATGTGTTTATTTGATTAGCATGTTGTATGTTATATGCTATGTGGTATATATGATTCATGTGACTGTGCATTACTCTTTTGTGTTGCATTTTGCGTTGCATGGTTAGTAGTGACATTTAGTCACCTAGAAGTTCTGGTTTTGAGAATTTGTGAACCTGGGTAGAGGTTTGAACCAAGTGGGCTATGATGTTGAAATAAACACGTAGTGATAGACTTTGAGAGTATGAGTCTGGAATTGTGGAGAAAGGTGTGGTTTACCTTGTAGTTTTCCAAACCAAGAGTTTGGTGATTCAGATTTGCGTTGTAATCATTGCACAACGATGGGGACTCAGAATTTACCTAATTCTTGGAGTCAGTGGACACATGATGATTTAATGCAATAGTGATGCATGGAAAGATTTGTGGGGTCCTAGACGAAGCAGTCAGGATCTTGGAGTCTCAAGTGAGATGCTGGAAAGGTATGGAATGTAGTCCACAACAATGGACAGGACTGAATGATTTGTTTTGACAAGTGCACTCCTTATGTGCCTTGATCTCAGTGGTGTGCTGTGATATGTGCATGATTGATACAGTTGGATCATAGTGTGGATATGATGCTAAGAGAAGGATGGGTTGATAGTGGATGAGGATCCTGACATATGGTATCTGAAGTGAGGGTAATTTCTTACCGTGAATGGGGAGAGGTGGACGCAGTGGACGTGTAGACGCAGTGGGCTGCGGCCACTGTATGGCTGCTGTTTGGCTACTGTAGGTGACCTCAAACTTTCATTGGTAAGGGTTATCTAAAGTGAAGTGCTGATATGAAAGGAATTCTCTCTAATTGTCAACTGGCTCCTTGGGGTGAAGGATGAAAAAGGGTAAATGTTTCTCCTCTTGAATAATGAGATTGTGAAATCAGCGGGATGTGAGATCCTGGACTTGGCATTAGATTCCAGTGGGTTGTAGTCTAGGAGACTGGGCAGGATCATGTGGCTTACTGCGGCAAGTACGCTGTTTATGTTGTTTTTATCGGCGAGCACACTGTCATGTGCCTTGCTGGTGAGTGCGCTTGTGATGTGCACTGGATTGATGTGGATTGTGTTGTGATGATGCCCAGGATATTGGACTAAGCCCGGGGATAAAATGCTAGAGATTGAAAGTCATGTCTGATAATAAAAAGGATGACTTTGAGTATTGATGATCACGGATTATAGGGAAGTATCACTGTGAGTGATTGGTATGATTAGTCAAAGGTGTTGCCTTAGACTAGAGATAGAGATGGACTGGGTAGGTCTTGAGGTAGAGACTGTGGACTCTAGAAAGCAAGTCGATATGCACTGTTGTGCAAGACTTGAGAGTTATGAGTTAAGTGTTACAAGTGTAATGCCTAGGGTAGGTGGAAAGGAAAAGTGACGATCATTGGCGAAAATGACGTCTGGGAACGATTGGTTTTGGAAAGACCATGACTATGCTAATTTTGAGGACGAAATTCCTTGAAGGAGGGGAGGTTGTAAGGACCGGAATTATTTTGACCGGTTCCGGGCGATTTTGGACCGGATTAAAATTTTTTCGGATTAAATAAATTCCAGAAAGGGCGTGGATATATTTCTAGACAAGTGGAAGGTGAGTATATGTATATATGTATATATATATATATACATAGTACCTATATTTATATTAAATTATAAATATAAGGGGGGGGCTTATATGCAAATATGAAGAAGTGTGGGTGCCTATACATGATTGTAGGTATAAGTGAGATAAAATATATGGGATATATTTTATTGTGTTGCATATATTATATATATATATATATATATGTAGGAAATGTGTGGCTAAGACTAGTTGAGAAAGTGGGTGGACCAAAAGAAAAGAGACCACAAGTAGTCTCGGCTGGAGAAGAAAAGAAAAGAAAAAGGAAAAGAAAAGAAAAGAAGGAAGAAGAGAGAGGAACCGAGATCGGGGAGAGAGAGGGAGGCCGAGATCGGGAGAAGAGGCGCCGACGGCGATGGCCGACCAGCTTCGCCTGGGCGGCAGCGGCTGACGGCGACGGCGGCGGCTGGGTGCAGGTTGCTGGCCGCGAGTGGGGGGTGTTCGCAGTTGGGCCGCTCGCGAAGGGGGCTTCGGCTGGTTCGATGGGGGTCCGACGGCGGCTGTTCACGGCGGCGGTGGTAGTTCTCGGCAGAGGTTTTGGCTCACGGTGGTGGGCTGGTGGTGAGGAGATGGGCTCGGTTCGGCTGGGCTGTTCGCGAAGACGGTCCGATGGATTGCTTTGCGGACGCGGATCCATTGGAGAGCGGGACTTAAGGCAAGTTGATTCTTGCCTCTATCTCATACAGATATTTTATGTATGTTGAGTAATTTACATATGTTTCAATTTAATCATATGTGGTGTGTATATACATATATATGTAGGCGCTTATATATATATATGTGTATAGGGAATGTTGTGCATACATGGGATGTGAGAGGATATATATATATATATATGCGTGTGTATATATATATATATGTATGTGTGGGTTTGGGAAACGATAACATGTTAGATTTATCGCCTATTTGCGTTGTGATATGCATGTATGTATAGATTAAAGTCTTTGAAGAGTATGCTAAATAATACCTGTTTAGCTCTGTGTTGTCTTGTATGCATATGTGGTTCTTATGCATGGTGTTCAGGAAGTATATATGTGTATGTGATTATATATATATGGTTGCAGTGGTAGAAATGCATGCTAAGTTGAATATAACTTTTGGCCAGCATTTGAAGAGCATAAAATGTGCTAAGTGTTTTATATGTTCTTGATACATATGTGGGTGATGTAATATATATATATGTATATATATTGTGATTGGAATGCATGTTAGCTACTTGTAATGAATACATGCATTGAATGAGAGCATGACTATATTTATGCTAGTGTAAGTGCATATGTGATTTATATGCATGATTTGACATGTACGTGTTTACATGTAGGGTTACGTGAATGAAATGCATGCTATCTGTTTATAGAAAATATATGCATTGGTTATAGCATGATAAAAATATGCTAAGTTGGAATTGTTTGCATATGTGAGGTGTTATGCAAGTATTTGAACACATATGTGCTATATGTGTTGGAATGTGACGAAAAGCATGCTAAATACTTCTTTTTAGTATTCATAAGCATGAGTTGAAGCATGAAAGTATTATGCTGTGTATATATGCATTCATATTGCATGTATAGGAGGGAAATGACATATATGTGGTTATATGTGGCCTTGTGGAGGTGAAATGCATGCTTAGTGTTTTCATAACTTAATTATGCATTGTTTAGCATGACTCTTAGATGCTTGATCATTATATGTTTGAAATGCATATATGGGCCCGTTGTGAGGAGATGGGGAAGAGTGGTTGAATTGCCTAGAGTAGGTCAATACTCGGTGAGGGCGTTGGAGTGGTTGAGTCACCTTGGAGTAGAGAATACTCGGTGACAAAATTCTAAAATTTATCTAATCACCTCGGAGTAGAGCATACTCGGTGATGGTTCGATCACCTCGGAGTAGAGAATACTCGGTGACGAATTTGAAAATGATCTAATCACCTCGGAGTAGAGAATACTCGGTGACATATTTTGAAGCGGTCCGATCACCTCGGAGTAGAGAATACTCGGTGGCGGATTCGGCAGCGGCTCAATCACCTCGGAGTAGAGAATACTCGGTGATGGATTCCGCAATTGTGTGGGAAGTGTCTCGGTCACATGATTGGTTAAGAATCATGTGGGGTATCGGATGAGGACCGAGAGTGAGAGTATGTGCAAGCTTAGATGCTTGTCTTATGTATCGGATTATGACCGTGGAAGGTGAAAAATACCTTTATGCTTATGTGTTTATCTGTTAAGCATGTTTTCCTGTTTAAATGCATCTTTATTGCATTTGTGATGTGCTACTTGACGAGTAGGAGATGTGGTAGTTGATTTACATCGTTTATGTAAATGTGTTGACATATATGTACTATATACATATTGGTGCTGAATGTTTACTGCTTTCAAGCATGTTGAGTATGAGTTCTAAAATCATGTATAGTGAATTTTGTATGTTCATATGTGCTAGAGTAGCCATATACATCATTGGTTCATGCATGCTAGGTAGAGCATGGTCTTAAATATGGTGATATATTTAAGTGCATAAGTATATTTTTGAGAATATGTGAGGATCGACCTGCTGCAGCAGTGATAGTATGGTTCTACATACCTTGTTGGGCCTTTGAGCTCACCCCCTCCCAGGTTTTGCAGGTATTGCTGGTTTTGGAGTTAGTTAGGGGACTGACAGCACCGGTTGCGGAGATAGTATCTAGATTCTTTAGAATCTAGTGTATATCCAGGATAGTGGATAGATAGATGCTTTACATTTGGATTAAATGTATAAAGCGATTTATATTGATTCAGTTCCTTCCGTTGTATTTTATTCATGTGATGTATGTATTTAATACGAACGTTTGAGGACTGAGACATGTATTTATGATTGTTTATGCATGTTGTAGAAATATTGGGGGGACACGGGCCCAGAAGTGTCCATTTTTATTATTTAGATATAAATGCTGGGGGGACACGTGCCCAGAAGTGTCCATATAAATTGTAAAGCAGGTATATCATGCCAGGAGCTGATTATTTAGAATGGGTCATGCCCGATTTTCGTAAAAATGATAGGAAATTGAGGTTGCATGATCAGGTGGTGGTTAGAGCGTGAGGGTGAACTCACGGGGTTCACACCTCGGTTTCCGGGCCTCGGGAATCGGGGCGTGATAGGGTGGTATCAGAGCATGGTACCTTACAGAGGGTGAAAAGGGTCCATTGGGATAAATGGACAGGTTAACCTCCGGTTTCCCGGGAGTTGGGGATCGGGGCGTTACAACATGGTATCAGAGCATGATACCTTACAAAGGGTAAAAAGGGTCCATTGGGATTAATGGGCAGGTTAACCTCCGGTTTCCCGGGAGTCGGGGATCGGGGCGTTACAGGATGTGATCCTGAGACAGAGTCTGTTGTACTTTGCTTCGACAATAGTGGATTTGCTTATTCGGGGCTACAAAGCCTCACCCGTGATAATTATCCAATATATATATGTAATAATTATCTTTGATGTATAATTATCCCTGGTTCATTTTCAAGTAGGTTTGGACTTCTTAAATAATTTGAATCGGTCTATGACCCATTTATTTGTGGCGGGTCTAAGTTTTGAATTATTTGATTCATTGGGTCACATTTTAAAGTGGGTTAAATTGAAGATAAGTCCAAATTATATTTTGGGTCCATCATGTAATTTTTTAATGTCTACAAGAGGCTTTATCTAACAATGAGAAGGTAGTAGTGGTGTTATCTTCTTCATTCGAAATAACATCATTGGTGTATTATTTTGTTCAATGACTAAGAGCCAGTAATGGTGGTCATCATCGTCTTTATCTCCTAAAAAGAGTAAATGGATGATTTCTTGGGCAAAAATGAGAGGTGGGAGTAGATAAGATGGAATTAGGAACCATATAAGGCCTATTAGGTTGCACCAATTGTACTTAAAATAATAACAATATCTATGCAAAACAGTTGAAATGAGTTAAAGATTATTTAGATTGAATTGACAAGTTTAGCTAAATGAGTCGTGTCTGGTTAAACAGGTTGATACATCAAATTCGCGCATGACCTAGTTAATTTAGTTGACACGATTCAATACAAATACAATTAAATTCAATCTAAATTCAATATTACTAGACATACTAACAACTCACAACCTTTAACAATTTTTTCTTGAATCTTATTTGCAAGGCAAAAATTCCATATATTATATATGTTTAAGAATTTATGTATATTTTTTGAAAACGAAGAACCCTTCTAACATGGTGACCTTTTGTACAGGGCTATAAATTCAGGTTTTTTGAACTCTGTGAGAGTCGAACCCAAAGCGTTCGAATTTAAGGTTCGATAAAAGAGACTCTTTAATCACTAAATCACTCGTGCATGTTTGCAAGAATTCCACATTACCAAAACGGAAGTTCAGAAATACATGAGTAAAATATTATGTAATAATTTTTTTAACAGTTGTGTAATCATTTAAAAACCATTTCACTCGTTAGAGAGAGAATCTTTTTTCACCCATACAGACAAACAAGAATAAATGTCCGTTCATGAAGAACGACTTTTGCTACTATGATAATTAACGACTTGTTTGGTTTAATTTTATGAAAATAGTTTTTAAAATTTCAAAAAATAGAAAATAAATTTCAGAGAATTAATGCCTAAAAATGTCATTTTATAAGTAAAGTTTTAGAAAACAATTTTCAGAAAACTCTTGTGCAATTTTATAATTTATAGTTTTCTGAAATCTAAACCAAAGCCCTAATTAGTAATTACTGTGCTCTCTCGTATTTGCCACATCTGTGGAACCCACAATTTGCTGCTGAGTGGCTCAATCACATGCCAAAACAGTAAAACACTCATCGTGCCCATGGGCCAGAGTAAATTTCTGTGTCACATCTGAAATTCTGAAACACCGCAAAATCATCTCCTCTTTCTCTCACACGGAGACGCGCATACGTAGTACATACACACGCATACGCAGCGTCGCAAGAAATCATCTATCCTCTCTCTCTCACACACACACGCATACAGACGCATTGGTGGAGTTTTGCTCGGCCTGACATGACCTATTGAAGGGCGACCATGCCAACGTCAGCGTCGACGCACCGACCGGAGGACCTGATTGCACGGCTGAGCTCCGCCGCCACCGACGGCGAAGCCAAGCTCAAGGCCCTGAGGGAGCTCAAGAACCAGATCATCGGCAACCGCACCAAGAAGCTCTCTTACATCAAGCTCGGCGCCGTCCCATCCATTGTCTCCATCCTCTCCTCGGCCGTCCACTGCCACGACGGAGACTCCATTTCACTCCTCCTTCAGTCCGTCGCCGCCCTTGGAAGCTTTGCGTGCGGGGTCGATGCCGGAGTCAAGGCCGTTCTTGACGCTGGAGCTTTTCCTCACCTCTTTAGTCTCATCTCCCATCCCAACGACAAGGTAATTTCGATCTATTTGATACGTTTGGGTCTGTTTGATTGCGGAGAAAAAAATTGAGAGAGGAGAATTTCATAAAGCTGAGTCAACTTAGCCATTTGGTTGTTCTAGGTCATAGTGGAGCACATTCTTTCTTTTTTGGTTTCAATTAGATTGTGAAAGTATGATGTACTCTTTTTGTTCCTCATGCACTCAATTTTCTCAGTAGCAAAACATTACTGTTTAAACTGTTGGAAACAGTGTAAAAATTTACTCTTATAGATATGCACATGTTTATCTGTGTTGATTGATTGTTTATGTTTATAGAATTTGTTTTACTCATCAAAAAACAATGTTTGTAGAATTTGTTTTTTCTGATTGATTGTGAAGCTGAGCTGCAGTGCCTTTTAGGAAAATGGATTCACTTTCATTTTTCTTTGGAGCTTATAAAAGGGACATCAAAGTTCAATCTTAGTATAAATAAGATGTGATGGACACAAGTCTAGAAATGCAGGCTACTGAAAGAAATAACAAAGATTAGGGACACAACATCAAATATCGGACATTGGTACATGGAAAATGGAGTATATGTGAGTTGCTTTGTTATGATTTAGATTTTTCTCTAGTTTCTTGAGATAAATTTTGGTAGGTTGAGTTATGGTGTTCATGGTTTGTACTCTATACCGCTCTTCATTCCATAATGTATCAGGAGGTTTAGATTGTAAAAAAAAATGTGGATCTTAAAAATAAATTTGGATGGTGCAAGTGGAAGAGCGTTTCATTATTTATTTATTTGTAGCTGTGGGCAATAGTGGCAGTGTTTCCTTTACTCATAAACCATCTAACCTTGACTAAGGCGTGAATCAAGTCCAAGTTCTAGTATTACTACCTGAAAACTTTAGCACTTAAGCTATTTGGCCTTTTTAAAATGTGTTTTTGGTTGACATGTTGAATTTCCTAGAAACAATGTGCTGAAATCTTAGAAATGAGCATGCTGGGAGAGGTCAATGTTAAGATGAGGTTAGGTCAAAGTGGAAACAAGCGCATCAATGAGAACTATGGAGTATCTTCAATATGCGATGTGATAAGCAAGAAACAAAGAGATAGGTTGGGTCACGTGTTAGTGTTTCTTCTTTCCTTGTTGATACCCTAACTACTACAAAAATAAAGAAAGAGAAATATACAAGGAATTTTACTAATTTCACCAAAATATAATTGCTACACGTGTAGAAGAAATAAGATAAACATCTTTCTGTATGAAAAACTAGGACCGGACGAGTCAACTCGGAATTGGAGATATTGGACAATGAATTCGAGATGTTAAAGAAAAGATTGAGTTAACTGTTATACTCATAGTAGCTACCAATTATTCAATAATGTATGATATCTTGTCAAACTTTTTCTTTTTTGGTAAAGAGCTTTGCTAAGGTGGCTTTGTAGATTATCGTCTCTTACATTCTTTGAACTTGGATGCCATGCATGTTTAGCTGTCACTCTCTTGTTATTGAGCATTGTTGGTTTTTACTTATCAAAATAAAGTTTTATTCAACAGATATTCAAAAGTAAATGTGTTATACATGCACTTCTACTCAAGGCATACTATTAAATACGAACCATTTCATTTTTTTGATAAGTAAGATATCATAGAAAGCATTCAAACAGGGAACACATCCCAAAAAAGCTACACAAGGACCAAATAGGGCCCTTAACTTCTCAAAGTATCCAAAAAAATCAACTATCTCCCCCATAGAATTACAATTTCTCCCTAGAACCCAACAAAAAAGGGAATTAAGAATAGAGAATTTAAGCACCCCAATAGGAGATTCCTCACCATCAAAAGATCTCGTATGCCTTTCCCTCCACAAGCATCACCAAACACACAAGGGCGACCCTCCAAAAGTAAAGGGCTTGGGAACCCACTATACAACCTTTCCAAGCCTCCATCAAACCTCTCGAGGACTGAGGCATAACCCACTGGACCCCAAAATCAAACCCCAACTGTCCCTCGCCGTAGGGCAATGTAACAAAAGATGATCAACCGATTCTTCATCTGTCTTGCACATACAACACCAATTGACAATAACCTGACATAAATTAAGTTTCAACCTAGCTCAACTCAACCAATCATTGTCCCAACCTTTTTTTTAACTTTTTTTTTTTTATCATTTTCTTGATTTGCATGCCTTAAGAAGGGTTGCGGTTCTATGGAACATTAGTCTTATTGTTCTTCAATATAATTTTCCATCATGCTGTAAAAATATTTTTTGACCTTTAATCTATTTTCATCTATTTATGTTTAATATGTCATACATTTGAGCAATTGATCTCAGAGAACTTCTATTTTGATATTTTTTGGATCTTTAACAACAATTTATTCATCTGCATGTTGATTCTGAATATCATTTTGATGGCTGTCTATTTTTTTAGGTTGTGGATGCTGGTGCTCGCTCCCTTAGAATGATTTATCAATCAAAACTGGCTCCAAAGTATGATTTTCTTCAGGAGAAAAACATGGAATTCTTTCTTTCACTTTTGAATAGCAAGAATGAATATGTTACTGGACTTGGTGCAACTATCATAACACATTCTTGTGGGACAAGCATAGAGCAGCAGGCATTGAGTGATGCTGGAGTGATAAAGAAGCTTATCAGTCTTCTTGGAGCTTCTCTAAGCCAGAGAGATGCTAGTTTAGAGTCTTTAGCTACAATTATCAAGGAAAATCCTGAAATCGTTTCAAAGTTTATGGGACCTGAAATTGGAAGAGGATTGAGTGCTGTAACTGAGTTAATAAAGGATAGGAATCCCCGAACAAGATTGCTTGCGTGCATGTGCTTGATTATTATAAGGAACACTTCTCCTTGCTATCTGCAAGATGTGGGAATTAAAACCAAACTGATATTAATCTTACTTGAGCTTCTTGATGATCCTGGTCAAGTTGGAGATGAAGCTGCCTTTGCTTTATCTAGTTTGATTGTGGAAAAGGAGGATATGCAAAAATTAGCATTTGAGGCAAATGTTGTCGATAAACTTTGTAACCATTTGCAGAAAGGTCCATTACAGGCCAAACGCTGTCAAGGAATATTGCTAGCATTGGCTGATCTATGCTCCAAGTTGGAAAGCTGCAGGTCTAGGCTCCTATCACTGCAGGTCTGTTGTTTCATAAAATGAATTAACTTGCATGTGTATATTACTAGTTCTGCTGTAGTTTTCTTTTGAATAACTTACCAGTTCTGCAATAGTTCTCTTTGATACTCCTTTTTTTGCATGCTTTTCACTGTTAAGTAGAGTTCTGTCAGTCAGCAGGACAAAAGGCCTAAATTATGACTTAACTGTCAGACATCTAGGCTGCAGAGCCACAAATTGGGTTGAGGGGCTTATCTATAGGGTTGAGTTTCAGATTTAAAAAGTAATAGGTTTTTTATTGAGGAATAACTTGTTATTGATAATGCGTACCCCAATTCAACCTTTTCTTGACCCTCGTTTTGGTTGTTTAGCAAGTGAAGACAGGTAATCCTATTCTCTGAAAGTTAACAATCCTGCGACTAATTAAATATGTAGGTATTAAAGAAAGGCACAATTTAGCTCTTTTATCAAATCATTTTTTCGTTGCACTTTTTAAAAAGAAAAGGATATTATTTATCTTTCCATGTCACATTAAATCTAAGAGTAATAAACCACTGAGAGCGGATCGCATGCTTAATTTATCTGGAAAATCTTAAATGCTCCTTATCTACTTTTTTCAGAGACCATTTGTTGATTGATATTTAATATTCATTCCTACTCTTCTTTTCTTCTCAATCAATGCTGGTGCAGTTTTAATCACATGATATATGATGAAATAAGGAAGTTTAGCTAATGAGCGAAATTTAAAACATTTTGTCAGAGTGCTTCCCATCATTTTTCTTGTAATTGGTTTCACAAAGAGAAAAAGTAATAATTTGATTAATTGGGCCATTCAGTCTTTATACTAGATATTCTGTCACCCATGCAGTAACTAGAAGGTTTAGTTTGTTGCACAAATATTTGGAGACTAGGCCAACAATTGGTCACAGTAGGGAGATCAATTGGGTAAATCCAGTTAGACTGGCAACCTGACATGGCTGGTCCAATGTGCATCATTTCTATGTTGTAGTTAAGGATTGGATACTGGATGTAGGAAACTTAAAGGGAAGCATGAATCTCTTTTTTTCTTTCTTTCTTTTATCCTTCTTTTTAAAATGAAGTTTTACATTTTGCCCTCTTTCTTCCTATATCTTTTATCTTCACCTCAGAATCCTGTTGCTCCCTTCCAATTGCCTTTTATAACAAAGGAACAAGTGACTATCTTTTTCTCTTTACATGCATGTGAAGGTTTGACATGAAGACACTCGATTAAAGCAGTTTATTTTGTACTTTAATGATTATAGGTTTTCTCTGGACCTTGATTACACAACATGTGTCTGGGTCATACCAATTTGCTGGTATGGTATTCTATCACAACTTATGACCTTGGTTGGTTCTCAATACAATTGACTACTTCCGTAGTTATCAACATAAAATGATAAAAAATATGATACTGAAGATGCTGTGTGTTTCACATTAAAATAATACTTACTGCAGATATTATACCAGACAAAAGAAATTCTCATTGATATGTATCACATTCTAACTGTATTTTACGTTACATAGTACACTACACGTGATTTATGAACAATACATATGGTTGCATAATACCTGCAGAATTAATTGTCTATGGTAAGTTGTGAAGAATTAAATGAATTTGTGGGAATTGTTATCCCTGACACCTTAAGTTCCACTTTAGGGTGAGGAGTGGGAGGGGGATTGGTTTATGGAAGGATGTGTGGTGTGGGGTTCGACCGCTTGCATCCATCTATTTGCGTCTCTTGTGGAGCCCCTTTGTTTATGGTGGGGGTTGTGGCATGAGAGGAATAGACGGTCCTTTGAAGGAGTAGAGCTAAGAAGCACAGAAACGGATACGACACGACACAGACACGGCGACACGGCAAATCCTAAAAAATTAGGACACGGCGGGGACATGGCAAATAATAAATATTTATTTTTATATAATATTTGATGTCGTACTTTAAATAATTAAGAGTAATATTATTTTTCATCAACCTAACAAAGAAAAAATTCACAAATTATAAATCATAAGTACACAATTGAATCTACTCCACAACAACAATACTTATAAGAGAACGATATCACAAAGTCATAAAACCAAATCAAAACGAGACATTAGAATAAAATCTAGTCTTATCATTTAAACATCATCAGTCTAACTTACTCCAAATACAAATGCATCATCAGAAAGTCACATGTAAAAGATAGCAGTTGTATAGTAAGATAAAGAAGAGTAAAAAAGAACAAAGATGAAGAGATGAGATGGGCTATAGTTGAATTGTTAAAACAACCTTTCTAGAACTTGTGTTTTGCTAGGAAGAAGAAAGAAAGAGGCTAAGAAAGGAGAAAAAAGCGGACGACTGACTTGGGTTGTGAGCTTTCGTAGGACTTTTCAAGACTGGGAGCTTTTAGAGGTAGCGAAGTTGCTAACCGCTTTGTATAGTCACGAGCTGGAGGGAGAGGGGATGGATGAGATGGTGTGGACGGGATCCAAGAGGGGAACATTTGAGGTTCGTTCTTACTATAGACTCCTTTCGGATTTCACGAGTCCCAACTTTCCTTGGAAGGCTATTTGGAGAACAAAGGCCCCTCTGAAGGTGGCCTTCTTCACTTGGACAGCTATCCTGGAAAAGATTCTTACCATTGACAACCTTAGGAGAAGAGGCCGTTTTATGATAAATTGGTGTTGCTTGTGCAAGAGTCAGAGGAAACGGTGAATCATCTTCTTCTTCACTGCACAGTGGCGAGGGACGTTTGGTCCATGTTCTTGGTTGCGTTTGGTATGGACTGGGTGTTTCCTAGATCCACAAAGGAGATGATAGAGGCTTGGAGAGGGTGCACAGTGGATAGCCGAGCCAGGGATGCTTGGAGGGTCACTCCCCTTTGTTTATGGTGGGGATTGTGGCAAGAGAGGAATAGGAGGCGCTTTGAGGATGTGGAGTCTTCTATTTGGTCTCTCAAATACAATATTTTATCTCTTTTATTTTTTTGGGTATACGGGAAAAATTGTACATCGGTTGGTCAAGTAGTGGACTTTCTAGATAGCTTAAAACTATAGTTGGCTGCTTTTGTTGTTCCTCGGGTTCGCTCCCCTTTGAGCGTCTTTTAATGAATTTATACTTATCAAAAAAAAAAAAAAAAGGAGAAAAAGCAAAAGCAATTAGGGTTTTGTTAGAAAAATAATTAGGGCTTAGTGAAAAATAAAGTAAGAATCCATGGAAGAGAGAAGATTAATGAAAACAAGAGGAAAAAAAAAATTTGGCGTGTCCAACATGTGTCCGCGCCTTGTCCGAAAATTGAAGCCGTGTCGGATGCGTGTTTGCGCCGTGTCCGTGTTGTGTCCACGCCGTGTCCGAAAATTCAAAAAAAAAAAAAAGTCAGACACGTTTTTTGGCGTGTCTGACACACGTCCGACACGGATTCTTTGCCTTTTTAGGCGTGTCCGTGCTTCCTAGGAGTAGAGGTTCCGTCATGGATGCTTAAGTTCGCTATTCTTTGTCCCTTATGTTTTTGGGTTCAAGGTTGGAATTGTAAATCTGTGGGGGATATAGTGTCTTTTGTAGGCTCTTTGTTTGTATAGCTGACCTCCTTGGTTTTGCTTTGTTCTTGGGTTGCTTTACCCTTTGGGCGCTCTTTAATGAAATCTTACTTGTCAAAAATAAAATAAAAAATACAACACTTGTTTCCATCTCCACAGATCATGGCCTTTATCACACAATTAGTTATATAGATGAATGTAGACACCTAGATAAAATGGAACATGTGCATCGATAACTAGAGTGTATAAAGGCAGATCAAGTTGTATTATGGACTCCAAAACTGATGAAATAAGTTTTTTTTCCCTGTATTACAAAAGTTTTTACTTGAAATTAAGTAAAAGGCTTCGTAATCAAATCTTATTTATTTATTTGCGTGCTACATAGAACATAAAGATCTTTCTATTGACAGTTTAACAGCATTAAGATTGGCTTGGAGAGTAACAGGAGAACTATTTGAACTGAGGATGCATGTTTGTTGTCTTAATCTGAACATCAAAGCTACTATGGGGATAAACTGCAAGCTCCAAATTGGTGGAGCTTAAGGGTTGATATTGTTAGCAGCTTCTCAAATAAATTAGTAATAAAAAACGTGGCTATGAAGGAACACTTTCTCTTTAACATTATTGCTCTTGGATTTTCTCTTTCGTGCTTCTCTTGACTTCTGTAAGTTTTGTGGTGCCCTTGATGCAGTACTTACTCCCTTCATACCCAGTTATGACGGAACTTATCCCATATTAAATTTTATTAAGGATACAAGTTGTCAATTTTTTGCTTGTGAATGGGAACTGACTAAAGCTAACAAGTAACAACCACTAGTAGGCTAGTACCACCTAATATAGGAGTCAAGTCAACTGGTGTAGGAGATAAGGCAGCATATTTATTTGGACAACCTTGCTTGAGACACTGAGCTGTTGAACTTCATTAGCAAATTAGCTTCCAGCTAATTTTTCTTAGCTCCTCCTGAGCTTGAAAACCTTCGTCTCTTGAAAACAGAAAGCTGGCCACCTCTTAGAAGGTCATCTGAAAGCCAGTGGTGGTGTTATCCCATATATTTGAAGGATTTATTTTCGGTTGGGACTGGAAATATGCAATTTGTCTTCTAGATATTTGAGAGCGCATTAAGCAGGATCTGCCAGAAATGGTTTGTGAAACATATAAATGCCTGTTGGAGGGATTCTCATTATATTTAATCTATGCTTAAATGTTCTCTGTGATATGAACTTAAAGTAGTTATATACTCAATCTTGTAGAGGCAGAAAAGTACTAGCACTAGTGAGTAATTACTGAATAAGTAATTTAGTCAAACCAGTTCTTTGTAGTTTGAAAATTATTACATGCTGGAATCTTTTACTTGCAACCTCTCTTTTGAATGTAGGTATTGAACTTGGTAACTGATGCACTAGCTCATGATAGTGCTGATGTACGTGCTGCAGCTTGCATTTGTTTAAGAAGTGTTTCTCGGTCAGTCAAGGTTCGGATTACGGACACCAAAAATTGTTGATATTTTGAATCTGATTTTAGCCTGTAGTGATTTTTGCTGATGAGGTTTCATACAGAATCTGAGTGCAGGTCAGTTTATGAATGAAATTATCGTCATTCCCTTACTTCAGCTTTTATATGACACCTCTACTTATGTCCAGGTATGCTTCAATCTATTTATTTATTTATTTTTGTTTTTTCTGGTATGTTGTTTTTATCTATCTTCCTCGTGACAACTTCACTTGATAATTTTTTTTTGATAAGTTCTCACTTGATAATTGGCACTACTATGTGCTTAGAATGAAAGCAGTTCAAGGAAGACAAGTTGTTGTTTTTTCTCCCGTTCTCGTCCATAAACATTAATCAAGTAGGCCATTCTTGTCTTCTTGTTCACATGAATTGGAAGCTTTAAGCAATTACTCCTCCTGTCACCAATTACAGCTTAGCCCATGACAAGAAAATTTAAAGGAAAGGAAGTTTGTGTTTATTTGCCTTGTAGTGTAGTTTTCCAATCAAGTTTCATGTCTGACCTAGCATGGTATCTCAATTATGTAATTGATGCTTCTCCATGATATAGTTCACCAAGTGATAGTGTATATTATCTGTGAAAAGTAGGGCCATATTGGCTGCAAAGTGAGTCATGAGAGATGGCTGGTAGTTTAGGGCAGGCTGAAAAACCTTTGACCTGCTGGATGTCATTGTTGAAACTGATTCCATCTTTGATCTGGTGAAAAGAAGTTGTGGGGTGGTTTTGAGAGTTGTGCCAGTGGACGGGTCTGTGTTGAGTTACGCAGTCTCGATGACCTATGGGAGGGTGAATAGGTCTTCTTGTTTATTTTGACTGATTTTAACCTATTTAAAACTCTTCAATTCTGTTCGTAATCAGTCATGCCATCATGCAAATTAAGAATGCAAAAAAAGAAATTAAAAGCAAGTAAAAAGGGATAGAAAACACCGTATCTTTTACATGGAAAACCCCAGTAGGAAAAACCACAGGACCTAGTTCAGGGCAAAATAATCCACTCTCTGTTAAGAAGAAGTTACAACCAAACTTTGATACAGCCCAATGCTCAGAATTCCCTTTTGCCATGATCAGGTGCATAAGTGTCTCAGATTTAAGCTGTTCAATAATTGGAACCACATCAACTTATTCCGTTGATCTTTGTGATTCCAGTTGCTGATTGTCAATGCAGTTGTTTTACCCAAAACGATCTGCCTTCTTTTAAGTGATTCTGCGCTCCGCCTTTCTCTATCTCCAAAGCAACGGTTTACTTGTCTGAAATCAATTGAAACTCCGAATTAATGAAGCGCCTCGGCTCTCTATCTAATCCAAACACAAAATATGGTAGTCTAAGTAAAATCCAATTGTGTGAATGAAGATATCCTTGGAAGATTTTGAGAAAAACTAGGGTTTTATAATCTCTATGAAATCTCCTTAATCTGTGTTTTTCACTCTTCTTTCTCTCTAAGATTCGTATAAAAACTATAAAGACAGCAGGTCATGTGATCCAATTAGAGTTTGAATTGAATTAGAAATCCAAGTTGAACTGGGAATTGCATTCGATGTACCGCTACATTATGCTTGCTATCTCAGATGTACCAGAGCATTGATAGGAATGTAGTGGTGCGCTGAATTCTCTGGACTGGATGTACGGGTGCATGCAACTGGATGTATCGCTGGATGGAGGCCGGTGGACTTGTTTGTACGGATGCATGCGAATGATGTACCACTTCATTGTATAGTCTGTCGAGTACTTTCCAAATCCATCTATCTAGGTCCTTTAAGCACCAAAACTCTTTCATACTCACTTCAATCATTGATTTAAGGCCCATATTTAAGGCCCAAAGCAATTAGTCTCGGGTTCGAGACTTGGGAGCAGCCTCTCCAAAAATGGGGGTAAGGCTAGCCGACATCTACCTCTCCCAGAACCCGCTCAAGCGGGAGCCTTGTACACTAGGTACGACATTTTTATCTAGTTCATAGTGCGGTCCAAATTATCTAAGCCTCCACCAACCTAATTCCCAAGTTCTCTAAGGTCTCACGTGTGATTGAATATCATGGAGCAATTTTAATGATTTGCTGAAGTAGCTTCCAATCTCCATTCTTCAATGGATCCACATACTTGGAATCTTCCTTGGCAAGGGACCCACATGGACTTATTACAACAGGGCTTATTATTACATTTTCTTCCACTCACCCTAGCATAGACTCAACTTTGGAAATTGAAACAGAATTTGCCCACAAAATAACAATAGACCTAACGGGGTTGATGGGTGAGGTCAAATTGCAAGTAGTTGGTGTGAATTTGTGTTAGGGCCACTGTTCATCTTCGTGGGGCGAGCTTGGGAAGTTCTCATATGAAGGAAGTCTCGTTGAAAATGGTGAGAAACTGGGGTGTTTAATAAAGATTTCTCTTTCTGAAAAATCATTAATAAGGGAGGTGCCTAGAATGCATGTATATCCAAGAGAATGCTAGGGGTGTTGCATAGAAGGGTATAGCAACATATAAAAGGGGGAAACCACGGAGCTGTGCGACCCCTGAATTATATTTATGGGGTTGTTTCAATGAAGCCAGATGGGTTCCTAACAGGTCTAAGCAATGGGGGTGTTGGGTTTATCCAAAAAAGTGGGCCAGATCTACCAAGTTAGTAAGGTATAGAGTTCAGTAGAACCATAGTGTAGTAGAAAACAAATTTTGGGGCCTCTCCAGTGAGAGTGAGGCAGACATTATCAGTAGGGGCTATGGCACTAAATGGGAGGTTTAGATATGCGGTTGAGGCCCTAGTGTTGGGTTGGACTGAGGAAGCAGGCTCAATAGAAGGAATTTAAGAAGAGTGTGTGAGAGTCCATGGAAGTTCCAAAGATGCAAGGGACAACCTATGGTCCTAGGGGATGTGCTGCTTCGAAGCCTGTGCCCAAGAGTGCTAAGCAAAGGTGCATGAATCTGCTTCAAACATTAGGGATACAGAGGTGATGGAGTGGAGGGGGAGAGAGTATGTGAAGCATCTGCAAACCAGGAAACATGTGAGTCCAATACATTGACAGAAAAGGGGGATGTGATGGATTGCAATCAGAAAAATGGGAGAATATGGGACATGGGCTTCAGTAAATAGGCTTGCCCCTCTCAGATTTACTCTGGTTTGTTGGGGTCAGCAAGACCGATTGTGCTTATGCATCATTAGAGTTTCTATGCATGAGGTGGGATGTTCAAGTCCTACCATTGTTGATTCCTGAAGAATTTTGTAATAATGATGTTCTTTTCAGTTCCAATTTCATAAAAAATTCGCATATATATATATATATATATATTACCAAATTTCATGGTTTTAGTGAATATATGATGTTTGGAATCTCAGTTGGTTAGCACAAAAAAACACTAGGATGTGATATAAGCTCAGTTCCAGGCCACTGTAGAAAAACTGTTATCCAATTCAAAATTCTGCCTTCTTACATGGAGTTTGGAGTCTCACTTAAATTACTTAAGGTTCAAACAATTATATGGTAATGGAACCATGTCAGAGTATCCACTATAGCATGGTTTTCCTTGAAGAGGTCTTATACACTTGCTGGATCAGTTAACCATTATTAATGTGTCTCATTCTCCTGAATATCAGGATGATGAAAAGAACAATGATGTTTGCACATTTTGAGATGGATACTAGGAGTTGAAGGGTAAGAATGCGACTTTGAAGAGCTCGTTAGGAGGACCATCCTGTGTTTTGGTAGCACATGCAGGATTTCAACATTTATGCAGTCATTTCCCTCATATTTTCCTGTCCTGAATGTGTTGTCTGGATGGTGCCGTAAAACAGATATGTGTTTGGTGTGACATCTGTAATTGTTGCTGTTTGATATTGTATATTTGTGAAGCATAGCTTTGAAAACTGAAACAACCCAAAATGCATCTGGCAGAACTGACAGAGTTAACTTTTGTGTGATGGTTATAATACATGAGAAACACGAGTTGTCTTCCCTTCTGCCAAAAACTGTAATAGGTGCTCATCTGATTGGGCCCATCAAGAGATTAGTCCACCCCATTAGAGCCTCGGACTGTCGGACTAATTGACATTTGACAGCCTACAAAACATTGCTGTTTGGCTGTTTCCTGTTCTCATTTTCAACAATATTTACAAGGAATACTTATTTAGTGAAATTGCGTATATATATATATATATATATATAAGTATGGCCTTCACTATAATCGATTGAATCAGCATACTTGAAGAGATTTTGCTTGTACTATATGTAAATGATGTTTCTTATTGATGCTTCTGTTGTTAGGAGTTAAGATTGTTTAAAAGATCTTCCTCCAATCCTCTGTTTTCCAGGTTGCTGCTCTTGGTGCTATTAGCAACATAGTGATTGATTTTACGACCCAGAAGTCCACATTCATACAATGTGGAGGTGTAAAACAGCTTGTTCAGCTATCAAAATCAATGGACCCGATGGTTAGGGTAAATGCTGTATGGGCTTTGAGGAACTTGACGTTTCTTAAGGATAATAAGTGTAAAGAAGAAATCTTTTTGGAGCTCACGGTATCTACATTGACAAGCCTCATCTGTGGTAATTATCATGTTTATTGTTTCCGATGATTGATATTGATTAGTAGTAGGACTGTAATATACTTTTCTAACACTAACAACTTCCAGATTGTATTTATACTGCAGACCCTGAGCCTTCTGTCCAAGAGCAAGCTCTTGCTCTTGTTCGGAATCTGGTTGATGGATGTATAGACTCTGTTGGGTATATCTTTGCTGAGGATGGTCTTGTATTACGTGCTGTTGGAAGGCAATTGCAGAGTGCTTCGAAAGCTGATGTTTTGATTCAGGTTAGAAGTCTTTCTTTTGAGAGACGGCCCCTAAATTAACATTTGATAACCTCTTTTATCATGGATATTAAGTAGGTGGAATGCCGTAAATCATAATAATTTATTTGTGAAGTGTTGTGATGCATGGTAATTAATAATTGAACTTATGACATCTTGGTAGTTTGCTGTTGAATTCTGTCAAAGCCTTGCAAATGTGACATAATTTATTTAATCCGTTCAGAGTCATTACTACAGATGACTGTGGGTTAAATCTACCTTCTGACAAAAAGTAAAAGATGGCATTATTTGCTGCTACTACGTTTTTTTGTATTGATATATTTTATTTAATCCTCTCAGAGTCCACTTTTTATCCTACATCTAAATTGGATTTGTTCAAGGACAGCACAATTCAATGCTTAGCAATGATTTGGAGTTCTAGTATACTGCATTTGGTATGTTCTATGTGATTTATTTTGGGATTAGCATACACCATGGAATTAGTTCAATCGTATTTCCTTGGATTTCTAAAAGCAGCTACTTTGTGCATATGAAGTCAAAAGTTTACTTCTCAAGTTCATCCCTCCCATCATCCTCATTAGGTGGACTAACTTTGGTAATAGCCATTTTTACCATTTTGATGGATTGTGAATTATTTTTCAATTGCTGCAAATTATCATTATTTTTTTAAAATACACACGCACACAAAGGGTGTCATTTTGTTTTTATGTTTTCAAGGAAAGAGCTTATGCAGCAGCAGTGCATTGAACTGCTTGAAATGGAATACATTGTGGAAAATAAATCATGCAAACAAACTATATGTCGGCTTGTGGGCGCGCGCATATATTGTATGAATCATTAATAAAAAATCTGAAATTCCCCATTTGGGCCCTGTAAAATTCTCTCTTATCACTGGAAGTTGGGCATAATTCTGCTACTTTACTGGAAAATATGGTAGAAAATTTTGATTCAGGGAACAAGACATGACATAGTTATATGTCATAGAGGCAAACTTTTGCCTAATTATTACTAAGGGATTTATTACAAGACGAACTAAAAATTACAATTATTAAAAAAGCACCACAAAACTAACTGTAACTAAAAGTTTGACTAGCAAAAACTAATATTTATTTAAGACTGTAAAGTATATACACATATGTGGCCCTCTTCAAACTTGATTTGGGGATCCATTCCTACCAAGCTCGGTTTGCTGCTTCTCTTTCTCCAAGTCTTCAAGTGGACAAACAGCCGAACACCTTACATTCACAAATGACTCATGGCTATGATCAAATGCTCACTGACCTCCGATAATTAAATAACCACATATGCAGTTTATGTGCATGTTAAAATACAAAAACTTTGATTGCAAGACTCAGGAATTTCTTTCCTTTGTCTATTGATTTCCCATTCTCCAAGAGCTCCTTTTGAACTAAGATCTATTCCTTTCTTTGGAAAAGGGTTCTGAATTCGGCATAGCTTGAAGTTTGAAGCATTGTTACAGGGAAGTGTTCATGTGAACAAGTAAAGCAATAGAGCAACTTTTACAAAAGAAATTGAGAACTTTTCAGGATTCATGTGGTCTAAATACGTTAGGACAAAGGACAAATTTTCGCATGGCCTCATGCCCTCAACAAGTTTTGATGGCATTAGTAGTGTTCATGTGATCCTGCAGCTTTAATGTGCTAAACAAAATTGCAGTTATGCCTGTTTTTTTTATCACATTTCTGTTGGATTTTGCATCTTCAGCATTCCGTCATGTTTCTAATGTTTACTGCTTCCATAGGGTCCATTTCATAATTGTCGTCATATAGGTCATTGTACATTATTATTTCACGAAATTTAAGGCCACATATTCTGTTATATGAATATATAGTAATGAAATTCAAGACCACGCATTCTGGTATATTAATTGATGCCGCCTTACCAAGAGGAGACATCGTCGTCACAACAATATTGAAACGAAATAAAAGAATTAAGCGAGAGAAAAGGGAATGGAAAGCAAACTATAAGTTGCTGTAAATTATCTCTTCAACCAAAATTATCAAACCCTAGCAATTACATGGTCTTATATAGAGTTTCTTCCTCCCCAATCTATACCATAGATTGGACAACTACCAAATATAAATTAAAACTAAAACAGGAAAATTACTGAAAATCAGAAAATTACATAAAAATTAGGAAAATTCAAAATATGGAAGGTTTGTAAAAATTATAAAGTTAACTCTAGAAAATTAGGGATTCTGTGGCTGCATCATTAATTCTGTTAATATATTCGTTTTCATATAGCTTTTCGAGATCTTGTTGATTCTTGATTCCTGATTCTGGTGGCATTCTTAGCTACTTGATTTCTAGATCTTATGCTTGTATCATTCTTTTTTATTATAGAAAAAGGCTATTATCCTTAATGTATATTGACTTCGAGTTTTGCAACAAACTGTGTTAAAGATTTAAGTTGGTAATATTTCGGATGAATGATTTGGACCTCCTTCCTTTTGGAGTTTGGCCTTCGTTTACTGTGGTCCTTTTTGGAGCTAGATTTTCCAAATCTGAAATGTTTGATAATTCCATGGCTGCAATAATTGAGACTATATTTAACCTGATGTACATGGTTTGAGGGATCACATTCTTTAGGATATATCTAATTAATGCTGGGAGATCAAGATAATGATCATTTTTTTCAGTTTAAAATGATTTCATCCAATAAATAAAGTTCAACATGTGTAACGTAAGGATAAGAGAAGAAATATTTATTTGTTGGTGCTCTTTTTCATGTACAGTAAGATATTGGGTTAGGACTTCTTGAACAATATCAATCTTGGTTAGGTTTGTTTTTTTATCTAAGTGCTGGTTCTTCTAGTTTTAAACCTTGTTAAGCATCATAACCTTTTTCTAATTTAATTTCTTCCTCCTTTCTAAAAGTCTTCCATGGAACTTTGATTTAAGAAAAATCGAACCATTTAACTAGGTCATAGATAGTTTCTTTTAGGTTATCTTTAGTCTTTTCTCCTGCTAGTTCCTTAATTAGAATATGGTATGTGTTTACAATAGATTTTCAAGTCTTCTACTACCATTAATAATTTTTAGTTAATGTCATTAGCCGGTTCATGCTTCTTCCGGTTGAAGTTTTTTTCTTCAGTTATACCTGTTCAGAATTCGTGGATAACTTGCATTCATTAGATCATGGGTCTTTCATCCCATATTCTTATTCTTTGGGGTAGATGCTTCTTCCATTTCGTCAATTTATTTCGAGGAGTTTCCTTGTTTTTCCTTTTTGGGCTATATTTTACTAGGTGGCCTTGCAGTTTGTAGTTCCGACATCCTGATGTAGGTTTGTCTTGGAACCTTCTTTCCTGGAGTTACTCTGGCTTAGAGTTACTTTCCCTGCATCTAAGCTAATTTTCTTGCAAGACATTCAGCAACATCATTAGCTCCTTTACGTATCCAACTTTAAATACAAGCAATGTATTTAGTTTTTCCTAAATATGTGGTCTGTGCACCTTTGGAATATTTATGGAGCATTATGTAATCTAAATGGCATGACATTCGTCGAGCACAAAAAAGGCTGTATATATTTTTTGGATTTTCCCTATCATTATATGCTAATATGCTATTTTGCAATCAAATTTGTTACACCACTTAATGGTTCTAGGATTATTCAATATCACTTCCTTCTTTGGCAAATAATAGCAATCTTCCTGAGTATAAATCATGGACTTTACTCTAACAACCTGATTTAGGTCTTTTAACTATTTTTTTATTTAATCTATCCTCTTTTTAAAGTTGGAAATATTACACTGATGTCTCCTGAGGTTTAATCAAATTACAGATACCTCCCTCCTTGTTTGATATTTTACACTGACTTCCCTTGAGGTTTGTATCTTGATAACATGGACCACCCCTCCGTTAACGGTCAGTGCGGTCAATTGTTGCAATTGCTGATGTAAGCAAATTTTATTCTTTTGAAGTTTCTAAAGTGTCCTTTAGTTGTTGTGAAGGCAAATTGTGGAAAAGTTTGGTGCATCCTAAAAACTCGCTTCCAATGCCTCTCCTCAAATTTCCACCACCACCACGGAACTAACATTCATGTACAACCAATTAGAACTGTATCTTTCGACGGTGAAGTCGATGTCGCCATTAACTACCTCAAAAGCTCCGACCCAAATCTCATCCCAATTATCGATGCTCCTGACCCACCTGTATTCAACAACTTTGACCCACTGTTTCTAGACAATGAAAAGCATTCTCTACCAACAAATCACATACAAAGCTGGCACTGTAATCTACAATCGCTTCGTTTCGCTCTGCGGTGGCGAAGCTAGGGTTTGACTGATCGCCCTCATGTTCACGCCACTGCAGCTCCTCCAAATCGGCGTTCTTCTAAAAAATTCAGCTTCCTTCACGACCTTGCAAACAAGTACTGGACCAGAATTCTATCGGATTCGAAGATTGAGAGTATGGAGGACAAGGCACCAAAGATTGGTAGTTGTCTTTTCAGCATCCATTGTTTTGCAAATAAAATACAATAAATATAATAAGGACATACACGTAATTTCACTCGAACCATTAACGCCATCCACCCGATAGCTCTGACAGGGGAGATTAGTGTAATTTCTCAAACAAGGAGGGAGGTCCCTGTAATTTGACTTGAACCTTAGGGGAGGTCAGGGTAATTTTCTCTCTAAAAGTTTAAGGTGATTTTCACTTATGTTTTGTTCTAAAAAATTTCATTCTCTCTAGATCTGTACTGCTTCTAACTGGTTGTTTTTCAACCATGTGCTACAAGTGGGTTATATTTATTGCTTAAGATGCATGTTTTTGCTTTATTTTTTCTAGAACCTCATCACACTGGGTTGAGCTGCTGTGATTGAGTGCTTGTGTAGTAAGCAGTGGTAACTGCAGTAGTGTATGTGCTGGGGTATGTGTGAACCATCAAGATCATCTTTCAAAGGAAGTCCTTTTCGAGAGTTTTATTATTTTCATATTGACCAAGTGATGTAGTTTTTTAATAAAGAATTTCAGTTACAATATCACCCTCTAGATCTGACATAAGTAATACGTTGTTGATGACAAAGCATTTTGCTGGTACGTTTCTTACAGTCATATTGATAAAAGAAAGGGATTCATCAATATCAGTTACTGCCTGAATATTTTGTTCAGTTTGTTTGTCACAAATTTCTTTTGGTAAGACATCTGTTTTTGCCATGAAATGGTACCAAAAGAAATGGTACATTCTATATTTATTGAGGTTTGTATAGAATATGGATGGTACCATTCAAATTCAATGGGCCATTATCTGGTGCAGTGATAAAATGGGCTGTCAAGCATAAGAACCCAGTTTCAACGGCAGCTAATCTGTGCAAATAACCTCAAAGCTTATGTTTCTGTCTAGTCTGTCCCTCTTAGCATCCTCAGTCAAGGGGGACCTCGTTTGATAATGACCCTTTCATGTCCAGTCAAATTCAAGTTACAACTTAAAAAAGAGGAACTCTTTAGAACTTGGATTTTTGTGTCACACTTATCAAGTCCTTTTAATGTGAGAAGTGTAACATATTCTGTCTGATTTTTCTCTTGTGGGAGTAATGCCCTTCTTTATAGATATATATATATATATATATATATCCAACATTTACATGTTGACGAGGGTTTTCCATTGGGACATTGTTCATTTTTTAACTAGGTATTTTTACTTTTCAAATTTTGTTTATCCCTTATGTTATCTGCAGTCAGCAAACTGTTTTCACACCATTTTTGGTCAAGTCTGATTTTCTTTTCTCTCTTCATTATCCTTGATTTTTGCCATTTTTTTACTGTTGCTTTTTAGACTACAAAAATATGCCTCCTAATAAATGTGCTGTCTTAATTATCATTTTCTTTCAAGGTTTTTTCCAGCCAATTTACACTATGGACTTGAAAGTTTATTTACTTATTCATCCTTCCAAAATGCTGATTAACATTTCTAGTTTTATGGTTATGCTGCTCAATTTTTGTCACAAGGCAAGAGTTTACAAATTGAACTAACATAGAGCGGAAACTTTTCTCTGTGCTTCTTCTTTCTAATTCTGTATCCAATCATAACCAAACAATAATTTAATAGTTCTCCTACTATGGTGGCAAATATGTATTATGGGAGTGCTTTACCTCTCTATCTTTTCTTTATTATGTGATTCTTTGTGTTTAAACCATCTTAAGGGCAAGGCTGTTACTCCCATGCTTGCAATATCAAATTCACTGTTCTTTTGTTGTGCCCTTCTCCTATTACACCATATGTATTGATAACTGCTTATTTCTAGACGGATTCCTGAGGATAGGACCGGATGTGATGCTGCAAGAACGTATGATTTATAAGTAGTTATCCTAGTGACTCTCACTGCGTTCTGAAAATGGTTAGGATGGTTATAGATGGTTGAACTTCCTCATTTTCTAAAAATGATCCCCTGATTTAAGCTCTATATGCTCCAAAGTATTATCGGAGACTGCTTGCCTTAGTTGATTAGGTTTTCTGAACATTATTGGTCTGTATATAAAGTCTAATAGGGACTAGATGTAAAAGACATTTCGATTGATTGAGTCTAGTGTCGATCAATCGACACATGAGCTGTAGCCGTCAATGGACCTTTAATCTATTGAAATGTCGTCCTTCTTTCATTAGGATTTTAATTTAGGAAAATTCCAAAAACATGTTTATGTAGTTCAGAAAGGATTTTTATGAATTAAACATGAAACTTATCAAATCCTAATTGAGTGACTGCATGAACAATATGAACCCTAATGGTGAGTGCATATCTGAGTGTTGAAAATACCTTTCTGCCCTTGAATATAGCTTTGACTTTTGAATTTTCCCTTGGTTGAGGTAACACAACTAACTCTAACAAACTTTGAACAACTATGTAAAAGTTAAATAAAAAATACAAACTCAAGCGTTTGTGACGAAATTTGTCAACACAAGTCCTGCTGACCTCACAGGTTTTAATAATTTCCTTTTCAAACTACGTTTACAATAATTACAACAAGGTTAGTCCATGACATGGAATTTTAGAACCTCCCACTCCCTGAACAGAATAAAATATATTATGTAATGCCATAATTCATTTTAGTAACCTTGTTTCAATGAAAAAAATAATGATTATATAGACATTCCCTAAGAAACAACAAAAAACTTGGACCAACACAAAAAATAAGATTAATTGTGGAGTGTTAAAATGATTTCAACAACAATAACAACCACCCCAAGCCTTTTCCCAATTTCTTGGGGTCGGCTACATGAATCCGATGTTTTCATTCCTCTATTTAAGGTCATCTCCTCCGTTAATCCACATGCTATCATATCTTTCTTTACTAACTCTACCCGTGTTAGCTTTGGTCTTCCTCTTCCCCTAGCATTGCCCTCAATTTGGACTATGTCACTTTTCCTGACCGGCGTAGTTAAGGGTCTTCTTTGCACATGTCTAAACCATCTTAACCGATTCTCTCTCATTTTATCTCCAATTGGTGCTACTCCAACCATCTTCCGAATTTGTTCATTTCTAATTCTATCCTTTCTAGTCTTCCCGCACATCCATCTTAAGATTCGCATTTTTGCAACACTCACTTTATGCAGATGTTGTTGCCTAGCTACCCAACATTCGATACCATAAAGTATGACTGGTCTAATAGCTGATCGATAAAACTTCCCTTTCAATCGTAAGGGGATACGCCTATCACACAATATATTAGATGGACCCCTCCATTTAACCCATCCTGCCTTTATTCTATGATTAACGTCATCTCCAATTTCTCCCTCATTTTGAATAATTGAGCCTAAATAGCTAAAATGTTCACTTTTTTGAACCTCTTGATTCTCAATCCTCACTACATTCTCGTTTGTCCTTCTAGATTTACTAAAGTTACACTCCATATATTCAGTTTTATTTCGACTTATCTTAAACCCTTTTAGTTCTAAAGCTTCTCTCCAAATCTCCAATTTGGCATTAACTCCTTCTCTAGTCTCATCAACCAAAACAATATCATCGGCAAATAACATACACCACGGAATATCATCTTGGATGTGTCTTGTCAGCTCATCCATCACTAGAGCAAAAAGGTATAGACTTAATGCTGACCCTTAGTGTAAGCCTACCGTGATTGGGAATTCGCTTGTTTCCTCTACAAGCGTTCTAACTATAGTTACACACCCATCACATGTCCTTTATTGTGTCGATGTATCCCTTTGTGACTCCTTTCTTTTCTAAAACCCTCCATATTAGGTCTCTAGGTACCCTATTATAGGCTTTCTCCAAATCAATAAAAATAATATAGAGATCTCTCTTCTTCTCTCTATATCTTTCTATTAGTCTCCTCAACAAGTGAATAGCCTCCATTGTGGACCTACCCTGCATGAATCCAAATTGATTCTCCGACACTTCCGTCTCTCGTCTTAGACGTTGTTTAATCACTCTCTCCCAAAGTTTCATAGTGTGACTCATTAATTTAATACCACGATAATTATTACAACTTTGTACGTTCCCTTTATTTTTATATATAGGTACAAGAAAATTTTGGCGCCACTCACTTGGCATCCTCTTAGTTATAATTTTATTAAACAATTTTGTTTACCAAGACAAGCCAACTTCTCCTAGACACTTCCATACCTCAATAAGAATGCCATCGGATCCTAAAGCCCTCCTCAATTTCATCTTTCTTAAGGCATTCCTAACTTCCCACTCCTTGACCCTACTGAAAAATATAGTATCTCTAACATTTTCCTCTAAACCTAAACTTCTTATATGGTTTTCATTTATCAATTTCTCAAAATGGTTTTTCTATCTTTCTTTAATTTCATCGTCTTTTACTAAAACCCGTGAATCTTCACTCTTAATACATCTAATATGGTTAAAATCTCTAGTTTTTTTCTCCCTTAGCTTGGCAAGTTTATATATATTCTTCTCTCCATCTTTTGTACCTAGTTTAGAATAAAAATCATCATATGCTCTATGCTTTGCCTCACTTACTACTTTTTTAACTTCTTTATTTACTTTTTTATATTTGTTAAAGGTTTCACTATTCCTAGTTTTTTGCCAAACTTTATAGCATTCCCGTTTTGATTTTACGATTTTTTGAACTTCTTCATTCCACCACCAAGTTTCTTTAAATGACGGTCCCGTTCCTTTTGATTCTCCTAGAACTTCTTTTGCTACTTTTTTTATATATGTAGCCATCTTATTCCACATTAAGTTTGTTTCATCTTCTACATTCCATATTGCTTCTTTCAACATACTATTTTTAAATAAATTCATTTTCTCCGCTCTTAAATTCCACCACCTAGTCCTTGGGTTTATGGTTCTTTTTCTCCTTTTTGGTTGCCCTTTTATACATACATCTAAAACAAGGAGCCTATGTTGTGAGGTTAAACTCTCTCCGGGAATAACCTTACAATCTTTGCTTGCTAGTCTATCTACCTTTCTAGTTCAAAAGAAATCAATTTGGCTCACATTTGCACCACTTTTAAAGGTTATTAAGTGTTCATCTCTCTTTATAGAAAATGTATTCCTAATTATAAGATTATATGCTACCGCAAAATCTAAGATAGTCTCCCCGATATGATTTCTATCCCCAAATCCATGCCAACCTTGTACCATTTCATATCCTCCACTCTCTTTTCCTACATGGCCATTAAAGTCTCCTCCTATATACACTTTTTCTCCTTCGGGTATCCCTTGCATCAACTCGTCCATATGTTCCCAAAAAAGTGTTTTAATATTGTCATCTAGTCCTACTTGGGGTGCATACCCGCTAATTATATTAAATATATTTCCTCCTAATACGAGTTTTACTAACATGATCCTATCTTCTTTTCTAATAACTGTTATTACATCATCTTTTAATTTTTTCTCTATGATTATGCCTACTCCATTTCTATGTCTAGTCTTTCCGGTATAGTATAATTTATATACTTCAATTTCTCTAGCTTTTTCCCCTACCCACTTAGTTTCTTATAGACATAAAATATTATTCTTTCTTCTAATCATAGTGTCTACTAACTTCATTCCCTTACCCGTCAAAGCTCCTATATTCCAAGTCCCTATCCTAAGCCTAGTATCCTGGGCTAACTTCTTTACCCGCGCTCGTCCAGAAAAACACGAGAACCCTTGCTGATTTTTTACCGCACCCCTTGCCCATTTTTCGAAGCATTCGGAAGCTGATGCAACGCGTTGCTTAAGGGGAATGCCCTAGTATTTACTCGTGTATTCATGGGATTCATGTTCATATTAGTCATGACATAGTTTTATGCCGATTGTTAAGTTACCTGACACAACCCTCCTCCTTTATCTGGGCTTGGGACCGGCTGCTTAAAAAAACACAGGCGGAGTTAAAATGATTTTAGACAAAATAAAATTAATTTATTGTTGAGTGGTGTGGATATCTTGCAAAAATGGTTTGCTTTTCACAATTTTTATATCTTTGTTTTCTTGCACAGGGCCTCAATCTAGTCATGTAATGAGTTTTATAACCTTCCGTGATTTATTTATTTATTTTTTTCTTTTGTGTGTGCATGTGTTGGAAACAGTAAAATTGAACGATGTTGGTGAAGAAATCCTATGACAAGATATTTTGTGGTAAGAATTGAAATATGAACTTGCATCAAGTCCTCCATGCTTTAATCTCTCTACTTGAGAGGGCTCGGTCAGTTAATCATCCACATATTTCTATATCGGGAGTCAGAGTACTATTTGTGTTTAAAATCTATCTATTGAATGTTGTAGATAGATTTGACATGATCACAAGTCTTACTAAATATGTACTTATATTTCAATTATACTTTCAACTTATTTTAATTAAAAGTGTAAGATGATAAAGATATGCAGTCTAAGGTAGCAATCATATGGCACATACAAATTTACGATAAGTAATATTAGTTATTACGGTAACAGTACATGAATATTTGAAACAATTTTAATTCATTAATTACTTCAGGTTGTGCCGAGCAGTCCTGGGAAATTGATGATTCTTTTGTAATTTTATCAGCTACTTGAGTTTGTTATAGTTCATGTTTATCAGATTTTTCTAACGATGCACCAATTTGTTTTCTGTGATAAGTACACACGCCCATCATAAATGTGCACAAATTCAAGCAGTTTCGTCCTTAATCTTTTGTGTTGTGCACCATTACATTTGGTATCATGGTCTAATTGTGAATCATCACTTAGGTATCAGCTTTGGTCACTAAGAAAGGTGGGAGTAATTTTTGAGATTTCAGTTGCAAGAATTTTTTTTCATAAGTTGATGCGTTTGCTCTAGAACTGTGGAACAGGGATTCTATGCTTCTTTTCTAGAATCTTGTAAGAAAAACAGTTCTCTTGCAATTAAGCCATGAATTTATTGTCACCTTGAAGGCTTGAACTAACTGAAAAGTTTGAATTATCAAGAAACTGATCCATCTTGTTGATGAAACGGTTTATGATATAAGAAGGGACAATGTTCATTATAAATGGTAAATATATTGTTATCATACTCGCCCAAAGAACAAAAATTATTTTTATCACGACTTTACAAATTTGATTTGTGATGGATATTTTGCAAAACGTTCCATTAATATATTCGTTGTGCTACAAACCTCTTAACTCTTCTCTATTAATTTGAATGTTTGTCTGTGTTTGTGAACTTCTCTTGAAAGATCTAAACCTCTGAACCTCATAAACTTTAGATGTGCAGTACCCTTATATTTTTACATCATCCAAAATTGTCATCAGAATATTTTTTGAAACATTTGAAGTGCTACACACCCTGTCAAAACATGCTATATCTGTAATCTACATTATCTTTGATTTGCAATCGAGATGACATTTAAGTGTGGAAGCAAACCTTTAATAAACTAAATATAAAAAACCTTCTTGCAATGTTTGTGAGAAATTTAGCGCACATGCCAACTCATTTTGTTATTAGGATTTGACATATCCATGTGATATTGTGTCAACATGGGTACTCTGGAGATAATATAGAGAGAGAGAGAGAGAGGGTGGGTTTGGTTATATTAGTTATGTTCCTTGTGATAGATACTGAAAACTACCTTTTTATAGGGAATGTACGTGTTCAGCAATTTGGCATCTGGGAATGAGTTTCACAAGGATGCAGTTATGGATCAACTTTTTACCGAAACTGGCAACTGCACCCAATCAATTATGATCAAGTTTTTGCAGAGTAATGACAACCAATTACGTACGGCTGCTGTCTGGGCTGTGGTAAATCTCACCTTTCCAAGCACTCCTGGTGCCTTTGGTCGGATTTTGAAACTACGAAATGCGGGCATTGTTTCTCAGTTAAAGAATATGGTCAATGATCCCTGCCTGGATGTAAAGGTCATTAGCAAGTAATCTAAATTTAGATGGTTCTTATCACATTTATTTGTTAGCTAAACTTATATTCAATTGTTCTTGTGGTGCAGTTTCGTGTAAGAACAGCGCTTGGGCAATCCATGCCTTTGGTTGATGGCTCGACATGAATATTTTGCCATTTTGTTGAACTCAGAGCCAAAGCAAGAGATTTTGATGCAGATTGGTGCTTAGGCCTCACCACAATTTGTAAAATATCATTTTTACTTCCACCGACAGCCTACAACAACATGGTATGCATCAGTCAAGGTTTATATTGGCGTTTTTATGGTCATACCATTTGGGGCATTTGTTTTGTACCTTTGTGCCAGTTGAAATGAGCTCTATTTATATTACTTTAGGTGAAATAAGTAGTAATCTGATTATATCATGAGTGGTGCATGTTCAAGAAAACTTGCAATTAGCTTTTGCATGAATGTCTATAGAACAGTTTTTCAATTTTACATCTGCAACTAAGTACTGTGAAGTAATTTTGTTTTCTTTATATTCCTAAGCAATTTATTTTTTCCTTTCACCTTTTATTCTCCCTTTGCAGTTGCCATTATTATTATTATTTTCCCTAGAAGTTGCTTCCAAAGATACAATGCATGTAGCATTTACTGTGGATTAAAACTCGTCGTCTACTGCTACCTTTTGCTTTTTGCAGGTGCAGTGCATAGCTTTCAACCTTTTTTTTTCCTTTTTTTTTTTCTTTTCCCCATGCAAAGCATCGTAGGGAGCTTGCGTGTCTCGAGGCAGCAGCAGACCGGGTTATGTTTTAGATATATAATTCCCATGGTGCAACCCACCATACCATCCAATTTCTATGTATGATTTTATTCTTTCTATCAAATGATATGTGTAGTAATATGAACCCTTTTTTTCATTTACATTTGTGGCGCAATTGAGTGTTTCATGTAACTTGTATATTCATCTGTCAAATAAATACCATTTTTGAAGTTTTATAACTCTTTATCAGCTGCAGTTTGGTTGCTCAGCATGTTGTATCGAGAGTTCTGTACACTGGCTTATGTAAATCCGGTGGCCCTGAGGAAGCCCTAATTTGATAAGCTTTGAACAAGATGCTAACAAAATCGCGCAAGGTCAAATTAGGTTTTATATGAGACTCCTCTCTTTGGGTATGTATCGACAGCGTTCTCAAGGTCGGGGAAGCCTGAAACAACCTCCCCTTCCCCCAGCTGAACTCAGACGTGCAGTTGGGTTGCTCTCTTTGGTGCCGACGACATGGCTTCGCTATTTGTGGTGGTAGTAGAGGATGACTCCATTGGCAGAAGAACGATGATTGTTTGTGTCTGGTCGAATGGTTGTGCCTTGGCTGATTGATGTGCATGGATGGTTTTTGCTCTTGGACTGAATGTACCTTGTGTGAATGAACCTGATTCCAAAGCTCAAATGACCGTATAGTCAAGTCATTACTATCTTGTTGATACACACCCAAAAGCTCTGAAAAAAAACCCTAAGCATATAGTGGCCAATGGTCCTGTTCCTTTGAGAACCCCTTTTACTCTTTTTTTCATAAATAAAAAATGGTAGTTTCACTTTAGGTTGAAATTAAAGATTGGTTCTCATGGGCTAAAATCTGTGGTAATTGTTAAAAAAAATTGACGTATTTGTGGCATTGCAATTTTTCAAGCCCAAGAGACATTGAGAGCTTGAGTGAAAGGATACTAAAAATTAATATATTTGGTCCAATAGCGATATTTTGTACAAACAAAGCCAAAAGTAGAAACAATCCATTTTAACTAGCGTTGCCTACCAAAGTTTTTCACTGGACAATAATACCAATGGAGACCAAAACGAGTTAGCATCAAAAGCTGAAAGAGCCGTAATTCGAATTTGAAATTTTTGGAATGAAATTATGAGTGGAGAATGATGTCATCATGACATCATTAACATGGTGACATCATTCTCACTCCCGTAATTTAATTCGAAAGCTTCTGGATTTAAAGGATATATCATTTTCTAAGTTGAAAACCTAATAAATTATTGATCTCTGTTATGTTATACAGCTGAGAACACGTAAAACTTGCAATTAATTTCAAAATATGACATTGATTAAGTTATTTCACGCGGTTGCTTAGAATAATCCTGAGAAGTTTATGTTACTACCACTGGAGTCTATGTGAAGATGACTAAAAAGAAGTTGGTAAGTGAAAATTGAAAATTGAAAATTCATTTCTTCTATCAGAGTTAAATACTTAGGATATGTGAAAGGAGGCATCTTCTTTTTCATAATTTTGACACTGGAACAGCTTCAATAAGGTGTCAAGCCAGCAATTCTAAACCCCATTGACAAGACAACCAACAACCATTTTAGAACCCAAAGCATTCAAGTTTCACTATCTTGGCAATAATCCAAACAGAAGTCTCACACTTTCAAATGCCTCAAATTTTCAAATCAGTTCATAAATTAAATAGATTTAATATATAATATAAAACTTGCAATAATAATCAGACAGGAGATCAACATAATCTAAAATGATGGATGACATTTCATATACACAATTTCATTTATACAGTACATGACAATTCTTATTAATTGTTGGAAAATAATATAAATGATAGTATGTGACTAAACCAGCTAATTTTTAAGTAATCCACCTAGAGAACAAGAGGTGACCAAAAGATGAAGAAGAAAAAGAAAATCCAACCCAGGATATGATCTGCATTCCTTCTTCATCCAATCTTCTCTGTGTTTGTGTCATCGGATGGCCATATCACAGTTTCAATGAGCCGCTCGCGCATCAACTCCAAGTTCTCATCAGAGATCTCTTTATATATTTCGGCATGATCACATTTCTTCAACACAATAACAAACAAACAAAAACCATTCAGTTTACAGTTTATTTTCTCTTTTACGTTTCGGTCTGTGGTGTGATTTAGGGGCCGTTTGGTAACCGTTTATATTTAGTGTTTATTGTTTATAAAAACAAATTTTTAAGATAAACGTGTTTGATAATTTTTGTTTTTGTTTATAAATTGTCAAAACATTTTTAAAACAATAGAGTAACTAAGTCTTCAAATCCTAAATACCAAGAATGGTATTTTGTACTCATATCATTCATTCATTTTCAGTGTTGAAAGGAAAATATAAATAAAAATAAAAATAATAAAAAAATAGTATCATAAAAAGTTCAAGAGAAAGAGTATGCCCTCTAAATCCCTCTCCTCACTCCATACAAATTGAAAAACTTTCTACTTTTCATAGTTATATATATATTGTTTTGTTGGTAGGAGTGCACAAAGAACCGGTGGAACCATAAAGAACTTTAGCAGTATAATTTGCAGTGTGTAGATATATATGTAACTACCCGGGGGGGGGGGCATATGCCCCCCTGAAATAAATTTTTTTTTACTACTATATATATATATTATGTAAATTTCAAAAATGCCCCTCCCCCCCCCCCCCCCCTCAATTTTTATTTTACTCTAATAAATTAGTAATGGAAAAGATTTAAGAGAAGTTATTGGTCATTTAGTCTTGTAATATGTTAAAAGATAAAGACAATACCCAATTATGAAAATACAAGAAACAAGTAATAAAACATGTATATATGAATATTTGAATTTTCTTTATATTTCAATAATTCGTAACATTTCTGTCCTAGGTCAAAACATAGTGAAAGTAGTACTCAAATAGAAGCTCTCAAAATTCTCTATTCAATGGATTTCGTTTCATCAAAACAATTTTTGTATAGTGAAAGTTATGAGACTTGAAGTGAGATGAAGGAAAATAATATATATAAATTCACTTGTGTGTTATACGTTGAGTAGTGAAAAATGGGGTGTATTGTGTGTAATTATTTTCTTAAATTTGTTTTATATATTCTTTTTAAACTTGAAAATTAATAACTAATTGGCAAAACTTGAGTCTAAATTGAGTATTTCGAAGTCGTCTTTTAAATGAAAATAGTTTCCGGAACAAATTCTAAGTACATAGAGCCTAGTTATTTAAATCTTGAGAAAAATGAATTTCTTTTATTTGAAGGAAAAATAATAATTTGACCAAGTTTCAAGGGCATTGACAATTGAGTTTCAACTTTTAATTTAATTCTTTTTATTACATCGGATTTGAAAATTCGAGGTGTGACAACGTGGTATCAAAGCGTAGTTATACCTTTTAATTTCTGAAGAAAAAAAAAAATCCAAAGTTTAACAATAACTCATTCTCTCTATTCGTGATTTCGCCCTAGCGGCCTTTTCATGACTGCGCTATAGCTTCTTCTCTGAGTTTGCGAATGAGAGATAGAGAGAGCAAATCAACCTTCTATAATTCTGTTTCTCTGTCACCAACTCACTACAAGCTTGATTATTCGTTTCTTTTCCAGTAAAATACATTTATTTTTCATAAAATATAAAAGTCCAAAATGGCTAGATGTAAATCTTTCTTTACATTTAAATTTTTTCTAAACTTTGATACTTTAACTCTCTAAGAATTCTATTTCTAATTTTCTTTCAATAATATCAAATTACGTTACCCTTGTTTCATTATATTGGTTTTCCATTTCTTCGTTGATAATCATTATATCTAACAGAGAAACAAAATTGACTAAATTCATTGTTTGAGGTAAATTGAGAGTCTAACACAAACAGTTTTTGGTGTGCAAATTTATTAAACCTGTCAAATGGTTTGGACACAATAGATTAAGAATATTATACTACTCATTAAAAAGATAGTGATTTTATTGTGTTTTTTCATTTTTTGTTAGTCTTTTAGGTGAAAAATTTATATTTGTCATCGTTTTTTTTCTTTACCAAAATACACTACGCCCCCCCTAAACTGAAATCCTGGCTCCGCCCCTGTATGTAACCCAATATTATTTATTTCTTTTTTATATATATTTCTTGTTCTGTTATTGCTCTACAGATTTGTTGTAGCATGAACTTGATTTTTTATACAGTTTATTGTGTTGATTGTTTTTTTTAAAAAAAAAAACAGTTTAAGGTTAATAAATGTATTTTCTATTTATGATTTTTAAAAGAGTTGTGTTACACTTGCCGATCGATTTTTTTCACACACCAATCACCTGTGTCCAATAAGGACTCTTAATAAGTAATGGATAAGGATAATATTTCTCTCCTCCAAAGTATTTAAATGAATAACTAACACATCAGTCGGTACTAATACCGACTCAGTTGTTTTATCATTTTCTTTTTTAAAATAAGCCAAATATTTTTTCGTTATCAAACATTACTCATGTTTATGGATAAACAAAATCATAATATAAACACTAAACATAAACGGTTACCAAAAAGTTGTAGAAGAAATGCTTGAAAAAAATTCAATACCTTAACCCATTTTGCATATAGATGAAGGCGCGTTAACATCACTCTTTCAGCAAGATCCTGCTTCTCCTGTTAATTATAATGACAGTAAATATGAAATTATTTAGCATAAAATTGTCAACATTTGTAATTTTTGTACTTAATTTCTAAAGGGTTTTTTTTTTCGAAAAATACCTTTACAAGAATGCGTATAAAACGCTTCCCATCTCCAGGCTTGTTTGTTGCAACAAAGCTGCCAGAATGAGGAATGAAAGAAGACTTAGATACAAAGTCAATCATTACAAACCAATCATCCAAATCGCCAAAATCTACAGCACAATTAACCCAACAAAACCGATTATCAAGAAATAATGACAAATGTTTAGGAGCACTTACTCATAAAACCACCTATATTGTGGTGGGTTCATCTCATAGAGCTGGTTTAGAACAGTCCTCACTGCTTTGTATGTGAAATAGTTGAGAATTTGCTGCAACCATAATAGTACTATTGATCACAAAAAATGACCATGGAAGATAATGTGAACAAATTAGAGGTAAAATGATGTTAATAGATCAATAACAAGATAATAGTTAAGTGGACTAGTGTAACGGATCGGGCGTTTGCCCTCTACTCAAAAGCCTAAGCTATTAGGTAGTGCTGCATACCCACCCATTTATACCCAATCATTTTTCCATCCGGATCAACGGAAGGATCCAGTAACGACCCGGACTCTACCCGGGTGGGCGTTAAGCGTGACACTGGATCAAGGACTGGGTTTGGCCCTGATACCAATTGTAACAGGTCAGACGTTTGCCCTCTACTTAAAAGCTTAAGTTATTAGTTAGTGCTGTATACCCTCCCATTTATACCCAATCACTTTTCTATCCTGATCTGATGTGGGGACAAGAGCTTTTAACGACTAGACTAAACACATATTTAATATATTTTCTGATATAATCATGAGCTTGAAGGAAGATTGCAAAAACACAAAAACTAAACAGAAGAAAAGGAAATAATGCTCAAAATACTCATTTGTAAGTTAAAGAATTGTTCCCGAGAAAATTAGAAGTACCTTCCATGTGTTACTTGGGGACAAGGTTGTTTCAAACTTGTACGCAATTTTTGTTTAGAGTGTCAAAGACTCCAAGTATTTCTTTATAAAATGTACAAGTCTTAATTGTTAGATTCTATTAGCTAATTTGTTTCTTCTCCTTAGAGCCTCGGAGCAATCAGCTCAATAGCATTCAGTTCATACTAAGACACACACACACCAAATAATAAATAAATAAATAAAAATGGTGCTCAAAATTTCAACATCTTTAATACCCCTCAAGAATTAACTTCTTAATATCTTCAATATCTTATATCTTTAATACCCCTCAAGAATTATTCTCTATGGCACAAAGTTACCATCTATCTCTCTTCTCACAGTTGAGGGGCTTGACTACAGAGAGATCAGGGATCCACTGATTCTTTGATAAAAAGATTTGGCGGCAGCCTCTTTGGAATTCTATATACAGTATTTGTATAATTATATGCTCAAGTAAATCATGAAAACTAAGGACTTTTATAACTTCAAATAGGAGCCTTAAAAGATATAAAAATACCAAGAATTTCAATACATTCAGCACTAGCAAAACATTTTAGTATGTGAGCAATGAATCATATCAAACTTCATACACAAAACCATCCTAATTGCTAATATGAAATGGAAATTTTCAAAAACAGTTATGTTTTATGTTGTGTTTGGGAGCAACTTCAAACTAAATTTCCTTCAATTCCAATTTCAAGCCACCAATTGATTTGGTGCTTGCAAGCAAAACTTTAGAAAATTTCTTATATCATACCAAATTTCAGACATAAAATTGTTGTATAAAATCCGTGCTTTGGAATTGGAATTGAAGACGATATCAATTCAGATATTAAACTAATTTTTCATCGATTCCAATTCTAAAACACGAATTCACTATCAAGCCAAATATTAGAAATTTTCTTACTGTTTTAACATCCTCAAAGCTATCTTCATACTGCCCAGCCAATTCATTGACAATCACAAGACTCCGTGCCTTTCTCTGCTTCCTCGAATTCTTGTTACCAGAAAGAGCTTTCATTGCAAGTCGCCATTGATGCCTCGAATCCACAAAAGAACTTCTCAACTCCAAAGACAGTACTGGTTTTGGCAAATGCTTTTTACCAAATGGACTCCTATGTAAAACCAAGTCCCCAGTGCTCTTGTGATTCATATTAGATGTGGGCAAAGCATCCAAACACAAACATGGACTAGTATGAGAATCCACCACAGATGAACCCACTACATGTAAAGCTCCCACCATCCTCTCACACCCACAAAAACCAACCCCAAAAGAAGCAATTCAACAATAGAACCAGATTTGAGTACACCAAGGGTTAGAAGGAGTTTGAATCTGAGAAATTCAAGAAAATAAGAGATACCCACAAGAGAATATCAAGAACGAGTAGGTGGGTATCCAAGAGAATTGGAGATTGACAATTGTGGTCAAAAGTCTTCTGAACTTGGATGAAAAGGGCATGTAGGTTCAGAGTGAAACTTTGAAGAAATGAATCTCTTTTGAGAGTTGCGTCAATCACTCACCAGAAAAATTTTGAGGTCCAAAACTCTCCAACCAGAGTTTTAAATCAAGGCATTTAGCTTCTTCTGTCTAATGTTTGCCCACCCACCTGGACGGTTATTCCAATTTGGTGGCTTTTTTGCCACACGTAAGGATCTTGTTGGGCATTATGAACGTGTTTGATTGTTCAACGTATTCCTAGAATGTCGACTTAGCAAGAAAAAATATTCCAAAATAAAATAAATAAATAAATAACCCACTAATTCATTGCTCACAAACAAAACTCAACTAAAATTCGAAAAAAAAAAAAAAAAATCAAACACACCACAAATTTACAAGGTTTATTCAAAATTTGTAATTTTAGGTGCTGCAGGATTTTCACTATGATGAAAAAATGACATATAATTACAGAGAATTTAGACTATATGTATAGGCACATCATAAGCCTACATAACAAGAAACAATACCAAAATATCCCTTCAAAAAATTTGAGTCGGGGCCAAGCCCTCGAACCCTCACCTTCGGACAAGGGGTCACTGCTCCTGTAACCCTCCACCAACTTACAGTGAAGTTAGATCCACAAAGTTAGGCCAATGTGTGTAGTATAATCAGGTTCCACACTTCCCATCAAGATAGAGGAAATATATTAGAAGTTCTTGTCCCACATCGGATTTGGATTAAAAGAGTCTTTAGTTGGGCAAGTAAACAACTCCACCTAACAACTTAAGTTTTTGAGCTAAATGGCAAGTGTCCAACCCATTACAAGTGGTATCAGAGCAAGGCTAGGTCACACCAAGTGCCCACACGAAGGGTTGTTACAGGGCGGTTTGTCATATCGGATCTGGATGGGGAGGGTCTTGGGTAAGGGCGAGTAGGCAACTTCACCTAACAACTTAAACTTTTGGGTCGAATGGCAAACACTCAGCCTATTATAGAAAAAACATGAAACAAGTGTAAAAAGGTAAACCCAGTGCACGAGGTACGCAACTCCACCTAACAATTTAAGCTTTTGGATCGGATGGCAAGCAGCCTATTACAGAAAGAACATGAAACAAGTGTAAAAGGGTAAATCTAGTGCACGAGGTAGGCAACTCCACCTAACAACTTAAGCTTTTGGGTCGGATGACAAACGTTCAGCCCGTAACCTCATTGCACGAGACTTATGATAGACTATTTTCTTGTTTCGAACTCGTGACCTCCAAGTCACAATGGATCAACCTTACCGTTGCGCCAAGACTCGCCCTCAACATGAGACAAATGTCAACTTTTAAATTAAGCAACAGTTGTGACAAATAATAACTCTTGAAGAGAAGCAATAGTAGAAGATGTAATGAATTTATAGTTTCCTACACACTCCAACATCAACATTACTTTACTAGCTTTGCAGTGTAACTTAGACTTGAGTTTATTTTCTGCCATTAATGTAAATTTGTTTGCAGAATTTTGTACTCTTAACTTGTATATAACTTTCAGCAATGAAAGTTCAAGTTTGTGCAATTAATTTTATTTTATGTCGTCCTTGTTTTGAGGAAGAAGAACCTGAAAAAGAGAGTTATTCCTTTTCTCTGAAACTCATTTGATCTTCTTGGCCTTTCACGAATGAAGAAAATGATTTTCATGTTTAGTTTATTCCATTGTGTTAGTGTACATTATCACATTATACACATGTATATAAACCTAGACACACACTATGACTAGGTTCGTTTCACCTACCACCTTCCTTGTATAACTTTACAGTCTTCCTATATAAAGGACCTCATGTACTATTCATTAACAATTCAATATTCAGAGATTTCTCTCATTCTTTCTCTCTAGTTTTAACATGGTATTAGAGCTAAGGTTTGAAATCTCTCTTTTTTTATTTGGTTTCTTCTCCAACTGCCTGTCATCATCCATAAATAGCGTTACTCATCAACGACGTTCTTCTTATCATTCAACAACTACCCATTCTAAGATTTGGGTCTTCCACACATCTGTTCAAGTTTTAGACCATGTCACTCGAAAAGAACACAATGATATCGTCAAAACAACACCAAAAACAGCCCGTAACGACGTCTCACGCACCACCATCAAGTTCTGCCTCTCAATTTGCTCTAACACGCGTCGCTGGTCACGTCCACGTGTTCACATGCACCAGAAGTTTTTGTCCTTACCAAACATAGCCTTAACCACCATGCCATCTGTCCAGTCAATGACGCATAATCCGCCACATCAATTCATCATCTGATTTGGCAGCCACATCAGTAAACTGCTATGTTAGCATCCACATTACAAACAATATTTATTATCCACTACGTCAGTATTTTGGCCACATCATCTCTGCCACATCAGCATTTTGGCCACATCATCTTCTATGTCAGATTACAAAACAGGTGTGCCCCACCCAATTTTTTGTGTTAAATCCAAACTTTTGGTCCATTTTGCATTTAACATCTCTAAATGGCACAAAATGAGGTCACTCATCTTCATCTTATTATTTGGCCGACCTCATATGACATATAGGATTAAGATAAGGATGATGATGATGATGAGTGTCTTATAATTGACACAAATTTCAACAAAATTGGCAAAGCAATTGAAAAAAAATGATTTCCTTAAACTTTTATATTTACAAATACCCTAATCAATAATGTTTTGTTATGGGCTTTCTTGATTTTATGCATAACTCTAATTATTTATAGAAACTACTCAAGTAAAATGATGAAATATATATATATATATATTATCTTGACAAGAAATACTCGCTCACTCTTTGAATTCGGACTTTCTATTTTGAAAAACAACAAAGTACTGCTTAGACTACAATTCTTGATAAATAATGAATTAAATTGGCTAATAAATTCCCATAATTTTAACAAAAAGTATAAGATTGACAATCATTTTATAAGAGTCTGTCTGAATTGGGAAGTTTCCAATGAGATTAGCTTGCTAATATAGTTTTGGGTAAACTTTGAGGTTTGAGGTATTATCACACCGCTACAACTTTGTACAATTTTGTCACCAACATTCCCTATCAGTTTTTTCATTTTAAAAAAGTGTGAAATGTCTAGATTACCCCTTATTATTGAATTAATTTTTAATATAAAATATAAGAATTGCAAAAAGACCAAAAAACCCATGGTTATTACCCAAGTCATTTTAACTCATGACCTATATATATATATGTGTGTGTGTGTGATATTATGTGTATATAACTATATATATATAGATTTATATATATATATATTGTACAATCAACACCACCACCACAATCCCAACTCAAACCAGCGGTGCCACCACAACCACAGTTGACACCACCACCACAATCACACCACCACCAAAATTTGAACCTACATAGGCGGTGCCACCACAACTGCCACCAACGATAAGCACCATCTCTCTCTAGATTCTCGTTCTATAATCTCCATAAAAAGTGCTCTAATCGAAGACGGTGATGTTGATCTTCTCTTAACACTGAGCATCACCTCTGCATACCGCAAACTCCTAAAATGAGGCAAAGTGTGGGCGAAGTGCGAATTGACTCGTAAAATGGCGCCGCCTTCTCATCTCAGCAAACTCATTGGGCTACGAACTCCGACAGAGCCCGATTGCCAATATCAGCGTCGTTTCGATCATCGTTGTTGGGCGATGAGAGCTTGCAATCCAATAACTGAATCATGTAATCGAGCCGCTTATCGGAGCTCTGGACAATTCCATTTTTGAAACCAGAACTTCTGGCCGAATAGAACTCATCCTCTAATGAGGAATCGTCGAACTGATTGAACACTTTGGGGCTACGAGTACTGCTTGGATCTTCGTTGAGACTGAATTGCCTAATCCCTCTGTGTAGTTGATTTTGTTCTTCATCGTCTCCGATCCCCAATTTTTGTTCGATAGTGGTAGTGCTTTTGCCACCTGTGGTGGTAGTGGTTGGTAGTAGTTGGCTTGGGTTAGGTTGCAATTGGAGATCGACAATGGTGGTGGTGGTAGTGACTGTGGTTGTGGTGGTGCCGCCAGGTGTGAGGTTGGGATGGTTGGGGTGGCAGTGGCGGTGGCGCCGCTGGTTTGGGTGGTGGATACACACACATATGTGTGTGTGTGTGTGTACACGTTTGTGTGTGTAAATTGATGGGTTAGATTTTGAGGAGTAAAAGATGGGATTTGGTGACTTTGGTTGGGATTGTGGTGGTGGTTTTGCCGTCTGTGGTGGTGGTGGTGGTGGTTGTGGTTGTGGTTGTGGTTGTTGGCTTGAGTTATGTTGCGATTGGAGTTCGATAGTGGTGGTGGTGGTTGGTGGCAATGGTGGTGGTGGTTGTGGTTGGTGGTAGTGGTGCTCAGCATATATATGTAGAAATATATATATATATATATATTTCTACATATATATAATGTAATAATAGTGAAGTAGATATGTAATAATAGGGCATAGTTTGGGACATTTTGGTCCATTAGGCAATGTTAAATAGGTAATTTTAGTATTCAAAAGGTTAAGTTAAAAGTTAAAGGGTAGTATGGTATTTTCACCATAAAAAAATGGTCTAACATGATTAACTTTTGGCAAGAGGAGTGTATGTAATATACAGGACAAACCTCAGAAAGTGTTGATGATAAATTTACATAAAGTTATAACTGTGTCACAATATCTCAAACCTCACGAGGTGTTAATGAAGTTTTTTCAGTACTCATTAGGGTCACCCCGTATCCGGTTCACATTCCAAGATCCGCGGCAGAGCTGGATCGTCCTGTGAATCACCCGTTTTCGCAAGTTCCTAAATTCTGTATGTATCGTTAGCAACGAGGAAGCGAATAAACCCCCCGAACACCACTAATCGATCATTCCAAGGCTTAAAATCGCTTCCATTGCTACCTTCAGTTTTAAAAAAAATTATCAATTCTCATCTGGGTTTTGGCTGCGAGTTTGAATTGTCTCTTTTCCTAATAACCAAAGAATGGATTGTGCTCTGAATATTTCATCAATGGCCTTGCATGTTCCTTCTTCACTCAAGTCTCACAATCTTCACAAGATTTCATGGTTGGGTCCAAAAGGAAAAGAACCAATTATGACAACCCATGTCCTCTCCAATAATGGTGCTGTTTCTTGCTCCCAAGGGGTTAGTACTCTTTCAATTTATATATATTTGTACGTGTGTATATTTGTTTAAGAACTTTGTTTGGTGGCTGAGAATACATAGGGAAAAAAAGAATTCAACTTTCATGATATGGTTCGTGTGAAAAGAAAAAGAAGCCTCCTCGCTTTAGTCCAACAAAATGAAATTCCTTTTGGAAATGAAGACTAAAATTCCAGAATTTTAATCTATTTTGATTTCCCACCTTTCATAAGGAATCAAAAGGAGTTGTGACTTGGTTATTTTGTAAATAATAAAAAAATGCAAGTACGTTGCTTAACACATCTACAGATGGCGAAGTGACTTAAAATTAATTTACTTGGTTATTTTGAACCCTTTCAACACAAAGTTATATCCTTGCAAATTACACATAGCCAAGCCAACACGAAAGCCCAAAAGTTTTTGCTGTAGCCCAAAAGTTTTTGCTGTTAAGGAATGAGCCAGACAATAGATGTCAAGGTCTCATAAACTCAATTCTTGAAATGGAATTTAAGTGATTCTTAATGGTTGGCTAGTGAGATTTATGTTGTTATGCCTATCCTATAATGAAATTTTTAAGTACCAAGTCGTATTGTTTCAGAAGTTGGATACTCATCCACATTTCGAATGGGATTCTCAATACTGGTTGTCTTTTCTACCCATTTGAATGAGCTCCAAAAATCCTGATATAATGATAAATTTTGATGAACAAACAATTTTTTGCACTCTTTATTTCCTCAATCTACTTTTTGCCAGACCAACATCAATTAGTTGGCTTCTCAGAATTAATTCCTAGCTATCTAATTATTCTGCTTGTAAATTCTTTCCCCGTTTTAGATTAGTTAAATTAAATTTGTTGAAACTGCACAGTGATGTGAATATGAGCGGTTGAAGGAATCAGCTGGTACTAGTAGGTTGCCGACTGCCGCAGATATAGGTCTCGATTTTTAGTCCAATGCATAAATTAACTAAAACCCAATGTTTGACATGAGTTGGCTCAAGTAAAAATAAAAGAGCTAACCTGATGCACAAGTATTAATCACTAGCGGTGACTGGTGAGATTCTGTTACATTAGTTAAATCAAATGAAGATGAGTTATATTCCTTTCATGAATCACTATTCACAAGGTCAGCAACGGAAGTGGCAAAGGAAAAACATATTACATCTTAAGAGCATAAGATTTACATGGTTTGGCAATTAGCCTACATTCATAGAGGGAAAGGAGATTAGGTCCACTAGTAATAATTAATTAAGGTTACAAGGAAATTAAACCCCACCATTCAAATCTTGCAATGAAACCCTACTTTTCATCACAGCACGGCAAAACTACTCTAAGAGACTATTTACACTCACTAGACTGGCTGGTCGAGGAACAGACCCCAATACAATTTTGGGTTGAGGTGTTGTCCTTGCTCCATGGGATGGGGAGTGGGAGAGTTTCCTCTGGACCCCTAGCCAAAAGCTATTGCAAAATCCAACAGCTACTGAAACTGAGTACGACATGTCTGTGAGTACATGGTGCACAAAATAGAAGACATTTCCAACAAAATAAATGTTATTTATGGTAGGTGATTTCCTCTCATGTGTTTTAAGTTGGTTGATTGAATTGTTGATAGAAGATACTAGTGATGGATTATATGATAAATTTCTGGCTTTTCCACATTAATTATGGGTACCTTTATGATAGTATCGAATTTTTATGTTAAATTTATCTACTGTTGCAGCGGGAAGTGCATTTTCCCAATTTCCTCGACTAAACTTATGTTGTCAATCGTATTGTTATTTTTTTTTAGGTAGATGGTCAATCATATCATTATTATATAATTATTAGGTTTATTATGCACCTCTTTTGCATATGGCATGTATTTGCTAATATTAAGAACATTGATACCAAGTTGCATTAAGGCCCACGAAATATATATTTGGATTTTTAGACAAAAGTGAAAATAACTTATTTTTGGTGGTCCATTCTTTTCTTCATTTACCATGTTAGTTGGTTAAATTATCAACGAAAGAAACTTATGATGGTAAAGGTGAAGATCCATGTAGTATTTTTCTTATTAAAGTTAGTGGCACTTTTAAGTCACCATCAAATATTTAATGTCTAAGTTTATGAAATAGTGTAATACAACAACACAAAAGAGCATAAAATAGATTTTTGATCTATCAAATATATTAAATTGTGCATTTTATCAATTTCTTTGTCTTGGTTTGCACATTTCGTTGCTTGTCTAGTGCAATATTATTTCTTCTTTTTTTTCTTCTTTTGTTTCGGAATCATAATTTTGTTAGATTCATATACTTTCATTTCGTGTGTGCATGCTCTTGTGTGTTTGTGCATATCATTGATACTGGATTCCATTCCCTATTCTAAAGTTTATCAAGGTCCATTAGGACTATGGGGAATAACAATATTCAAAATCGTTAATTCGACAGATACTGTGTGTCCACATGCCATATTTGTCTCTCAATACGAGCATATGCATGTATTTTACCATCTTTCTCTGTACCAATATGTGCATGTGTGTGCATACTCACCATCCATCTACTGTATGTGTGAGTCAGCTTGTTTTCTGAAACTGGCAAAAAGTTTTTTGTTTTTTGTAACTAAAAAAGAAAAATCGTGATTCGCTACTTCTTTTTCTATCCCTTGAAAATAGACTGGTTTTGTAGAAATGGCTTTCATATGAGAAAGAAAATGTACATGAGGCTTGAAAGGAAATATTGTGATGTTGCAGGCTTCATCTAGTTCAGTCGGAGATGTTCACAGGCAAAGAAGCAGTCTTGAATCTCTGTTTTGTTACGATAAGGCTATCCCTGAGGAAATAATTGAAAAGCCAATTGGCTTATCTTTGGCTGAGAAAGTCATTGGAGATAACCCCCGCTGCTCTGGTTGCCAAGCCAAAGGGGCTGTCCTTTGCAGCACATGCTCTGGTTCTGGCCTGTATGTTGACTCTATATTAGAGAGCCAGGGAATCATTGTTAAAGTCAGATGTCTTGGTAATTTTTTATACCCCCTTCTACAGATACGGAGATAAAAATGTACCCGCATACATTTTACATATCGACATCCATATTGTTATACATATTGACATTGAACTTGGTGTCTAGTGAGTGTGGGTAGCTGTCTTGTTTCAGTTTCTTGTCGTATCATTCTGAATCATATTGACACTAATACTTGCTTTGGCATCTTGGATGAGTTTTTTTTTTATTCTTTAATGAGAATCAATGCGTTGAACTTCTTCAAGATGGATATGGTTGGCAAATTTTGTCCCATAATTTGGGAAAGCTCTTGAAGATGAAAGTAAACATTCATGCAAGGAGGGAAATTTTAAAATACGGAGTTTCCTACTTCCAATAAGGCATTTTATTAGCTTTAACTTGGGGATTGTGGAAATTGAAGGTACATTCATGATATTGTTTGTTCCACTTTTTAAAAGTAGTTTTTATAAGCAAAAGGAACTTTTAAACTTTTCTACGTCTGGTTTAAAAAAATAAAATGAGATGTTCGATCTTATGATATTACCTTTGTTGGTTGATGGTTTCTTGGATTTTTCTGGATAAAGTTCTAAAATGAGATGCTGCAAAATTGTTTTTGATCAAGATGTTGTGTCAATGCTCTTTAATGTGCCAATCATTTTCGTGCAGGTTGCGGTGGAACTGGTAACATTATGTGTTCAGGATGTGGTGGCCGAGGTCATTCTGGCTCTAAGTGATTTGTTAAGGTTTGTTTTTGTCCTTTCTTTAACTTTATATGAGCATCCTAGGTGTCAACATTTGGTGTGGAAAATGCTCCCTCAGTTTTATGTCTTCAATAGAAGACATGTTGTTTTCAAATTTGTTTGGTTCATAACGAAAATTAAATACTAAATTTATATACCAAATATATCTAATCGAATTCATTTTTGTGAAGATTTTTTTATCTCTCTTCTGTATTCTTTTTAGTCTTTTGGAATCATCAACCGTTTTCTTGTTTATCAACTAATTGAGTCTGTTAAACACAATCTACTCTAAAAGCTCAAGCTATTAGAGAGGGGTGTAACTTGAATATTTAAACCTCTAACACGCCCCCTCAAGAGCGACTTGGTCGAGCACTTGCGTGGGCTCTCTTGGGAACTGAGTGATCATTATTAATTATCATGGCAAGGTGACGGTGAGGTTCGAACCTAGGATTTGAGCAGGTTCTAATACCATGTTAAACATCATCTACTCTAAAAGCTTAAGCTATTAGAGAGGGGTGTGACTTGAATATTTAAACTTCCAACAGTGTCTTTTATATAGTTGCTTTTGGTGTTTGCATATTAAATTGTTATATTCTATGTTTTTCTTCTGCAGTTGTAACGTGGACCCCTATTTGAAACCAGTTTATGATTACTGCAGAACTTACTGTTTATAATTACTGCTACATTTACCAACCGAGTTGATTCATTATGCAAAATTACTGTTGTTGAAAGGGATAGGAAACAGTCTTCGAACCATGTTCAGTTCTTCATGCATGTCCTTAATGATGTGAAAATGTTCTGTTTTTATCTTCAGAATATTTTTAGTTCCTCAGGCACGTCGTTGTTGATGTGAAAAAGTCTCCTCTTTCTCATCTCCCCATCTCTTCCTCTCTTCTTTTAGAGCTATTTAATTTTTTGAAATGAGCTCTGTTTTAAATATTGAAAGCATGAAAATACACTTGTTTTTCATAATTAACTTTTTTTTTTACTCTCCCTCTTTTCTACAGTTCCCTAGTACTGGTAAGTTTGATACTGCCATTGATATTGTAATTCTGATTTCTCCCAGTTTTTCTGATGTAAAGCCTTTCTTCATCCCTGCCACGTTTCATTGAATTGCTCAATCACTCCCATTCAGCTAGGAGCATATTATTGGTATTTGATGAGAATATATATAGAAGTATGTGTTTTAATGTAATATCATGCCTATTCTTGCAAGACTAGTGTAGAATTTAATGTTGAACCATCATCCGTTTGCTCAAATTATTTTTGAAATTTGGAAGGAAATTATGATTATTAAACATGACTTCTGATCATCTATCTCACTTTGTTACTTGAGACGATGGTTGGTTTTTAGGAATTTGCTGGAGTAACATTGAATAAGATTTCTAAAGTTGTTGTTGTTGATTTTTTTTTGGGTGACTAGTTTTTGAAAACTTATGCAGATACAAGGTCTTGCTGACTTGAGTTTTGGCAATTCAGTGACTAGTGTGCTAATCTTTACTGTTGAGGTTGTGAGGTGGCTGGTAACTTCTGTTCAGAATATGTTGGTCAAGTTCATCCTTGATGAGTTGTAACTTGGAACATTTGTTACTTCTTTTCTTAGTTTTATGTATTATACTTGTATGCTGTAACATTCATTAGAGAAATTACACATTGAAGGCACATCTACTGAAGACATGCCTTTTTTCCTTTGTGAGGAATTTTGTTTGATTCATGCAGGACAAATGAGCTGTACACAAAAAAGATTTTATTGTATTCAAACATGTTAATTTTTATTAAGGGTATTTTTACCTTGTTCTCCAAATCTTTTTCAGCTCTTGGAATCCAAAGTTCTTGCGGTTGATTTATAAACAGATGAAAGAAATCTGGTTTGTTCCTTCTACCCTGTCCTCACAGTGGATTGGCATATAGAAGTATTAGAAGTTAAAATATACTATGATATGCTGAAACACAAGCTTGTGGATATGGCCTCAAACTAGTAGAATCAAATATAATTGTAAGCTCTTCCTATATTGTTTTCATTTTGGTGTATGATCAAATTAAGAATTCCATCAGATTTACAGAAATACAGACACACTGCTATTCAGAGAACTAAATAAAGAAATTTTACAGCTTCTTATTCTCTTCGGCATTATTCTTTTTCTGTCATCGTATAGTTTTCCTCTTGTTCATATAGTGGCTAAAAATGATTCTAGTATGTATTTCTGTTAAGTGGGAGATACATACTACATTTTGGTCAGTTGTAGGCGACTGACTCGACCCAACTCTAGCAGAAGCAACAACCTCCCACTTAACAGAGATACATACTACGTTCATGTTAGAAGTTTAAATATTCAAGTTACACTCCTCTCTAATAGCTTAAACTTTTAGAGTAGAATATGTTTAACATGGTCTCAGAACCTGCTCAGGTCCTAGGTTCGAACCTTGCCATCACCCTGCCATGATAATTAAAAATGATCACTCAATTCCCAAGAGGGCCCATACAAGTGCTCGACCAAGTCGCACTTGAGGGGGCATGTTAGAGGTTTAAATATTTCAGTTACATGGTTTAAATATTCAAGTTACACTCCTATCTAATAGTTTAAGCTTCTAGAGTAGGTTGTGTTTAAGAGACTCAATCAGTTGATTGATGTAAGGGGTGGTCAGAGTAATTATGCCAAACTTCAAGAAGATTTTTTTTCTCCTTCAAAGAGATTGACCATACGTTTTCAAATAATTTCAGCCTTGAGTAATTTGAACAAATTTCGCATGAGGTCAGCATAATTAACCCAAAAATATAAGGGTAAAGTGCAAGAAACCCCCTGAACTATTACCCTTCTTCAAATAACTCCTGAACTAAGAATCGCCCCCTAAACTAAGAATTTGTTCCAATTAAGAACATACTTATCACAAAAGACAATTTACCCATTCTTATTAAATTTGCACTTTCTATTTAATTATCTTTATTATCTTTTCTCTTATCTAAATATTAATTATACCATTTATTTTAAATTTTATTATTGATATCAATTTATCATAATAATGAAAACCAAAATACAGAGTTGTAACTACCGCCAAATTTAGCCATTTTTTAAAATGATTAACTTATTATTAAAACTTTACAATTTATAATAGAACTTATTATACCCAGTTTAAAATTTTTGACATTAAAAAAAAACCTTTTTTATGCACAATATTAATGAAAAATTATATATTAATTAAATAAAAAAATGCTTTCTTTTTCATGCAATATATTCATGAAAAATTAAGAAATTACTTGAATTGTTTTAAAATTTTCTATTTCAGATTTTTATTAAAAAAATTAATTTCAATAATTAAATATAAATCTATGCAAATTTGATGGAGAATATGTCATCAAAATAATATGAATTTTTTTCATAATTTATTTTAATAATAAAAAAGGGTTAAGTGTACCCCCAAGGGGTTGGGTCAAGTGGATAAAGAATTTGGCCATAATGGCTAACAAGTAATTAGGTATAAGGATCAAGTCTTTTTGGGTAATTAAGTGGAATTAAATAAGAAAGGGCATTATGGTTATTTAATAAAAAATAATTCATCACATGACTAGGGATGGCAACGGGGCGGTTACTGCACGGGTTTGCCTAAAGACCTTCCCCGCCCCGCTGCCTTCAACACTATTCCCAAACCCGCTGTGGGTTTGGAACGAGACGGAATTTCAAAACACATCCCCGCCTCGTTGGGAGAAACCCCATTCCATTCCCGTCCCGCCTCACCCCGTTTAAAATTTCAAAAGGGGCGAGACGAGACGGGGCCCCTCTCCACAAAATTATAACCACATCAAACATCAACAAAAATTGATTTTTTCAAAAGATCCGAGCCTAGTGGTAGTGAATAGTACCAAGTTTGATACTATTAAATTCAAAATAGTATAACCCCTGTTTAAGAAGTAAAATGACAAGATTCCACAATTAAATAGACTATTACAGAAAATACATTTCATAACTAAATAACCTAGTAACAAGTTTGATCCAACAATTAAAGAAGTCTTAATACAACTAAAAGATAAAATGAAAACATATGTCTTAATACAACCAAAAGTAAAATTATAATTTGTATATATATATATACACATATAAATATATTTATAATAATAAAATATATAGGCGGGGTGGGGCAGGTTATTATAGAGTCCCGAACCCGCCTCGTACCCACGACTAGTTCTGATTTTCTTTCCCAAACTTGCCCCTATGGAAAAAAAAATGGCTCTCATACCTGTCCTATATGGGGCGGGACGGGGCTGAAACCCGGCGAGGCGGACAAAATTTCCATCCTTACACATGACCGCCATGGAGGACATTTTGTAACAAAATGTAATAGTTCAAGAGGTATCGTGTACAAAAATATACTTCAGGAGGTATCCTATACTTTACCTATTTTGCAAAAAACCCCCTAAACTTCATAAAATAGACAAAAAATGCAATCAAAAATGAAAAATTACAAAACTACCCATTGGTGAAAATTGTCAAATTTCCTTTTTTAGTTTTTGCATTTTACTTTAATAATTTTATAGACAATGAATTTTAATACACCAATAAAAAACATATGAACTACCAATAAACGTAACTTTTGGAGTTAAATGTAACTTTTTAAACTTCACTAAACATATTTTAAATGTGATTTTGGTGAATCTTTTGATATATTTAATTTATAATTAAATTAATAATTTACAAAAATGTATATAAAAAGAATAAAAATGCTATTGTTGGAAAATAAAGCAATAAACATATATAAGTTCAAGAATTAGATGTAACAATTTAGGATTATAATATATATAGTATAGATTCATTTATTTGTATTTAAAAACAAAAAAAAACATGTAATTTACGTTAACCGTTAATTTATTGTGAAGTAGAAGACGCATTTGAATATAAATGTAATTTTTTGTCAACAGTTATATAGTTTAGAGAATATTAGTAATTTATTTTTTAATTTATAAATGTGTTAAAATGAAATAAAATATAAAAAATATATTCAATTTTACTCAAATCTTAGGGGCAAAGGGTATTTTTGGAATTTTTTTTTCATTGACGGAGAGGGGGTTTTTTGTACAAAATGTGATAGTTAAATGATATTTTGCACAAAAAAAAAAAAAAAATTTAGGGCGTTGTTTTGCAAAATGGGTAAAGTATAAGTTTTTTTTTTACATTTTAACTCCCAGAATATAATAATAAAGGTCACCAGACACGACGTCGTTGAACCTTGAATCGAAGAAACATCCTGCCTTGGACTCGTCATATATTTCTATACGCCTCACTCTCTCTCTCTCTCTCTCTCTCTCTCAGCGCATCCTATTTCTGAATTTCATTCTCTCTAGGGAAGGGTTGGAAGAGACCACAAGTGGAAAACCAAGAAAAGATCAGTAGTACCGTGCAAGCGAAAATGTTCTACAGAGGGTAAGATTGCTTCTTTGTCACACCACCTCATATTTTGTTCTTTACTTCTTTTTCCTGATTATCTAGGTTTAAAATCTTCAGATCGTTCTTATTATTTATATATATATATAAATACGTATACATACATATATAAAAATATATATGCATATCAATGTATCCATGTATGTATGCACACACACATATATAGCGCACTTTCTCTAGCAGGAACTATAAATTATGAGTATATTCGAGACACCCAGAAGCTAAACTTTTATTTTCTATTGCTTCGATTTGAGTTGTACAAGAAAGAGGAACCTAAAATAATTTTAACATTATCTTTAGTACTTGTAATTAGCGTTTGTTGCTTAACACGTTTGAATTGAATCTTTTATAGGGTTGAGAAAGAAGAAACGAAGTGAATCAATTAGATTCTCTGACAAGAACTGTGAATTGAGAATTCAATTGAGAGACCTAAAAGCCATACCTTTCTCCCCTTTATTTTCCTTTCCTTTTTCCCTTAAATTTTGAAATGTACAAGAAAGACAATAAAAATTTCTTTAGCATATAGCTAGTTTGTGATTTGTGTATTTTGCTTTAGTTGGTGTGATGGTATGAATGGGTTTTGAAATAAAGTGTTAACATCTGAACTCTTAAATTTGAGTTTAATTAAGATACCTAGAACTAATAATTTTCTTCTCCTCTTTTCAATGTTTATTTATTTATTTTGTTTGTGTTATTTTTATTTAATAATGTACAAGAAAGATGGAAATAAATAGATTGACTTGATCTGTGGCTAGTTTATTTATCAGTGGATGTTGTTTAATGGTTTAAAGGAAAAATTTTGCGTTTATTCTCAAAACAAAATGGTACTGTTTGATAGTTTATGAGTATATTACCATGTGATGCTCATGATATGTTTCTTTCTTGCGTCCTGGGAGTGAAGTCGATACATGGATGGTGGTGATGGGCATCAAATGGGTCCAAAACGGCAGCGGATGATTGATCAGGGTTCTTCATTTTATGGGACTTCCCCGGGTTCAAGTTTCATGTACAATCCTCCTCCTTCTTATACATATACTGGCCAGTCTCCACCTTTCCCTGTTGTCCGACTTCGGGGGCTTCCCTTTGATTGCTCAGAAACTGATATTGCTGAGTTCTTCCATGGTCTTGACATAGTTGATGTTCTGTTTGTTCATAAGAATGGCAAGTTCACCGGGGAAGCTTATTGTGTTTTGGGTTATCCTCTTCAAGTTGATTTTGCCCTTCAGAGGAATAGGCAGAATATTGGCAGGAGATATGTTGAGGTTTATAGAAGCAAGAGGCAGGAATACTATAAGGCAATAGCAAATGAAGTTTCTGATACTCGTGGTGGTTCACCTCATCGTAATATTCCAAAAGCAAAATCTTCTGATGAGGGGAGGGAGTCAGCAGAACATACGGGGATATTACGATTAAGGGGGCTGCCTTTCTCAGCTGGCAAGGATGATATCATGAAATTTTTTAAGGACTTTGTACTGTCAGAAGACTTAATTCATATTATGGTTAATTCAGGGGGGAGACCAACTGGGGAAGCGTTTGTGGAGTTTTTGAGTGTGGAAGATTCAAAAGCTGCAATGGCGAAGGATAGGATGACACTTGGGAGTCGCTATTTAGAGCTGTTCCCTTCATCACTCGAGGAGTTGGATGAAGCAGTTTCAAGGGGCCGGTGACTATTTTTATTGGCTTTCCCTTTTGCTATTCATTTAGTTTTTATATCTCTAGTGTCAGGGTTATATTTGGATTATATTTTGGTAGTTTGAACTCTGAATTGAAGTAGCAAACTTTTTATTTGTTGTTTTTGTTGCAAGATATCTTTTGTTGTAGAGAATAGTCATTAAGAAGCTATCGTGTTTATTTTTATTTTCTAATAAATTGTTTCTAAAAATAGCAGCTCCACACAAAGATTGACTTGTAGGTGCTGATTTGCAGTCAGTTCTATCTTCTATATGATGTCATGCATGTGTTGACATTTTCATTGTCACCTTGTTTTTTTTCCATGACTTAATAAGTTTTAATGAATTTATTCTTTGCTAAAACAATTTAATATTTTCCTCTTTCTAATGTACAATGTTGTTTTCGTAGTTATATGGTACAAAGTTGCATACATACACTATCATGCATCTGTATGTGATACACACCTTGTTGCTCAAGAGCACACATATACATTTTTGTTGGGACAAATAAACCATAGGAACATGGAGACCCAACACGAGACAATAAATCATTCACACACAAACACAAGATATAACGTGGTTCAGCCAAAACCGGCCTACATCCATGGTTGAGAAGAGATTCCACTATGATTCCGTAGAGATATTACAACAATAGAATAACAACACCATGTACATGCCTTTTCACCATGTACCACTCCAAGAGCCTGTTCTCTCGCTATCTGTGCCACCGGTGTTTTTCCTACTCTACCAACCCATAAACTATCTCTACCTATCAACTCCCTCATGAAACTACATCTCTCTCAATCTTACAAGTCTCAACCCCAAAACTTAGGTATTTATTTATAGAGTTTCAAATCCAATCCCTTGTTGCACTAGGATTACAATTCCTTGGAGCCCAAGACTTGTCTAACAAGAAATTCCCTAACAAAATACAACTCTAAAATATCAACCTGATTAAAGTAGGAATTTGAGACAAAATTCCCAACAATCTCTACCTTGGCTCAAATTCCATCAAGCCAATCATCGCTTCCCACGACATTGATTAGGACAATTTATTGCATCTTTAATCTTGCACACAAACCAAACCATCACTTTAGGGACTTCCACCCATGGACTGTTACCCAACCCAACCTGATTTAAGGACTTCACCCAAGGAGCCAGTCTCTCCTTACTCTTCCATTGAATGCCAAGGTATCACAATCCTCTTGCAGAATTGTAATTGTCCACACTGTACACTACTCGATCAGTCAAACCTCCAAGGCTCCACCTTAACTACTCGAGTTCCATGCCATGTAACCAATCACGATTTTTTGATCATCGTGATTACGTAAGCCGATTAACTGACTTCACCTGCAACTGAAACCCATTGCAACACTTGTTGAGACTCCTTCCCCTTCGGCTCTAATACCAATTTGTTGTGACAAATAAACCACAGGAACATGGAGACTCAACGTGAGACTATAAAGCATTCACACACAAACACAAGATATAACGTGGTTCAGCCAAAACCGGCCTACATCCACGGATGAGAAGAGATTCTACTATGATTTCGTAGGGATATTATAACAGTAACACCGTGTACATGCCTTTTTGTTAGAATCACCAGCTATAACTATTATCCTGATTTTATGGAATTGTATTCTAGGCTGTTAGTTTCCAAATATTGTAGGTTGTATATTCCAGATTTATAGGCTGTTAGTTTAGGCTGATAGTTTCCAAATTTGTATGCTGAATATCCCAGATTTATAGGTTGTTTTTTGCCTATATATGTTGTCCATGTACATATGCTAAAAAGTGATTAAAAATTCCCATTATTTCACATGGTATCAGAGCTACATGCTCTCTAGAATCCATGTAAATTTGTGGCCTGCATTGCCTCATAAAAGGAATTTCTTCCAATTTTTTTTCTGGCCTAAATTGTCATTTTCTAGCCTTCTCTGGTTCTGTTTTTTCCGGCCTGCTTTGCCATTTTTCCAGAACTAGTTTTCCTTTTCAGATTGGTCTTCTTGAGTCCAGATTTCTTTCCACTTCTATCCAAAATCATCACTGAGGTTTTCGAATCTACCAATCAGCAAGTCATCAACACTGCAGCAGGAGTGTTCCAGAATATCCAACCAGGTTTACGTCTCAACGGAAAAAACTATTTGAAGTGGTCTTAGTCTGTTTAAACCTTCTTGGAAGGGAAGGGCAAACTGAGTCATCTTCTTGGGACGGGACCAAAACTGGTTGATTTGAAGTTTGCTGCGTGG